>OX439484.1:93104668-93518245 GCA_949320155.1 Melangyna quadrimaculata
AAGCCATTGAACGCAACGCACATGTCAACACCAGCGGTACAATCTATCAAAAGTCCGTTCAATTGCTTGCGTAGGCGGATGACATAGACATTGTCGGCAGAATGAAGCGAGCTGTGCAGGGCTAGAAGGGGAGCGACAGCACTGTGCTTTGGTTGGTAAGAGTGCAAAACAAGTGGTGGTGATTCGAATAAAGAAATAAAATAGAAATACATATATATTGTGAAAAAACAGAATAAGAACAACATAACAACAATATATCTGCAGCAGTCTTAAAATTTTAAGCTCAGGTATTTATTTACGAGGCAAATTTCATTAAATTATATAAGTGCCTATAGTATAATATAATTTAGCCCATGATCGGCAAGACAAAAACGTCAAACAAGAAAAGCTTTAATTGAGTTTATTACTAAAAGAACACAAAAACATTCATTCACTAAGGCCATCTACCGAGAAATAATATAAATAGACAACACAGCAAAGACACAAACCAAAAACTTAATAAAACTTTAAACAAAAAATAAGTGTTAAATTAAAATTCACATATAGTTCACAGTATTCTATTCCAAAAAAATTCGAACAATATCAAAAAATATGTCACCGAGCAAAAATCAAAAAAACCCAGATGATGTGACGAACTCAGTATTAAAAGATATGATGGCACTTTTATATCGAAGTGTTACAGATTCTAAAAATGATCTTGAATCAGATATCAAAAATGTATCTACATCACTTCTAACAGTGGAATCAAAGATCGACACTATCGGTTCTAAATTAAATTACACGATGAAAAAATCAATGCTTTAGAATGCCAGTTAAGAAGGAAAAATATAGTGTTTTTTGGTATTGAGGTAAAAGAAAATTGTTTATCGGAGCTTGAAACCACTGTTTTAGATATCCTGAATGAAATTTTTAATTTAGACATCTCGTTACGAGATTTAGATTTTGTCTATCGTCTTGGAACTAAAAATGCACGAAAAACTCGACGAATAAAAGTAGGATTCATTGCATACAGAGTGAAATCCTTATTAATGACTAAAAGAAACTCTTTACTTCAGCACAACAACAGAAATAATACAAATTTTGCCATATATGATGATTTACCCAAGGAAAATGTCGAAAAAAGAAAACTGTCGAAAATAAATAAAAGCGCAACAATCAAAATAAAACACAACCAACTGATACTTAACGGCAAAAAACTTTCAGATCACGAATTGGCAGCTATAAACGTTGATTCTCAAGCAACCGAAACGAAAAACAAACGGAAACTATCTCATGAAGATGATGGAAAAACAGTCATGTCAACAATGAACCCACTAACAGGATAAATCAAAAAGAACATAATGCCACCTAAACGAAAAACCAAAACACCTCTTAGAAATTTTGTACTTCAAAAATCGCTATCAGAATTTCAATCAACTTAAGAACTCCGAAGATGTTTTTTTAGCGAATGGAGAAAATACAACCCCAAACTAGTGAGCACGAATAAAAGCAATACAACAAATTTTAGATGCCAACCTTTGCACGAACATACAATTAAGAATTCCATTGCAACAAAATTATTTTATACACTTCCAACCCGGCTAGCCACCGTGGAGGATTTTGGCCAAAACCCACCTTTGATTGAAAATGCGGAATGCAATCTCAACAATATACAAATACCAAAGATTTATAATAAAAATAAAAACTTGAATACAACTTCCAAAAAACACTTAAACGTAGCTACATACAACGTTAGAACACTGCTCTCAAAAGAAAAATTTATCGAACTGGAAAATGCCTTAACAAAAATTATTTGGGATATCATAGGTCTGGCTGAAGTAAGGAAACAAGGAGAAGCCATAACAGAACTGAGCAACGGAAATATATTCACATATTTTGGTATCAAAAAGGACACTTTGGTGTAGGATTTCTCAAAAACAAAGCCCTTAAAAAGAACATTTTGGAAATAAAAGGATTAAGCGACAGAGTAATAGGAATCAAACTAAGGATAAATCGATGCATTATTTTTATAATCCAAGTTTATGCACCGACTAAAAACGCAACAGATGAAGAAATCGAAACTTTTTATAACACCCTTGATGAAGCAACAGACCACTTCAAAGCCGAAATCATTTTAACAATAGGAGACTTTAATACAAAAATTGGATACAGACAAAAAGGAGAAGAAAAAATAATGTGTCCATATGGATATGGGGAACGAAATGCGAGAGGAAGTCGTCTTATTCAACATGTTTGGCAACACAATTTTTCTGTTGGAAACTCGCTGTTTAAAAAAAAACCTCACAATCAGTGGACTTGGCTATCACCTAATAGAAAATACAAAAATCAGTACGACTACATTCTTATAAACAAAAAATCAACCGTTGAGGATGTTGAAGTGCTAAACAAACTTGAGTTCGATTCAGATCATCGATTAGTGAGAGCAAAACTACTTATTAAACAATAAAACCAGACAACTCAACAAAACAACAAAAAAGTGTATTTCAAAGATTCTCACTGATGAAGACATTAAGAACTACAATACCGATCTCCAAAAACGATACCACATCCTAACATCTAGAATTGAGCCGGTTCAAAATATCTACAATAACTTAGAAAGAACAATTAAAGAATCTGCAGAAAGATACATTTTAAAAGCAACAAAACAGAAACCACAAAAACTTTCCACCGAAACACTACAACTAATTGAAAAACGTGAAAAACTACCCAAAAAAGAAAATTTAAATGAATCTGAAAAACTTAATCTGAAAATTCTTCGAAACCAAATTAAAAAACAATCACAAGTTGATATACAAACATTTAACGACAACCTACTCAATAAGCTATTGGAAACAAAAAAATCAATAAAAAAGGCACATGCAGCAATACAACATAATAAAGAATGGATCGTTGCTCTGTTCGATAATGCACAAAAGAAACATCAAAGAAAAGACATAAATGATATAGCAACAACATTCTACAGCAGTTTGTATGCAACCCAAATACAGAATTCAGACAACAACACCATATTTGAATTTCAAGAAGGAGAAGAATTTCCCGATCTACTAAAAAACGAAATCGAAAATGCAATTCAAAACCTGAGGAACGATAAATTTATCGGAAATGCTGGAATCGCTGCTGAGTATTTAATATACGAAAAATTTTCACTGACCAACTGGTTTAAAGACAGTTCAACCAGGTTTTGGTCACCGAGGATATTCCACAACAATGGAAAACATCCGAAATAATCCTTATCCACAAAAAGGGTAGCAAAGATGATATCAACAACTACAGGCCCATTAGTATAATTTCTTGTATTTATAATGTCTGCAAAATGCCTGTTTAACAGAATGAAAACGAGTTTAGAATTTAATCAACCCTATGAACAAGCTGGATTCAGATCTGGGTTTTCAACAATGGATCATCTTCAAACAATGAACCAAATAATAGAAAAAGCCACAGAACACAACATCACTCTATATTTCGCATTTATTGATTTTGCTAAGGCTTTCGACACTATCGAACACAAATTCATTTGGAAAGCATTAATTAAGCAAGGAGTAGAGCCCAAAATTGTACGAATTTTAAAAAAGATGTATGATGCATAAAAACAGAAACCACGGGTCCTATGTTTCATTTAACTCGCGGAGTAAGACAGGGTGACCCACTTTCTCCAGCTCTTTTTTCTGCAACCCTAGGAGACATTTTTCGGAAATTGGATTGGAAAAACAAAGGTATAAGATAAACGGCAAATATCTATCAAATTTAAGATTTGCAGACGATATCGTCTTGATCTCCACCAGCAGCGAGGAACTACAAACTATGCTAAACGAACTATGCTTTGAATGTAAGAAAGTAGGTCTATCAACAAATAGATAAAAAACAAAAATAATGTCAAATGGGTATCACGCAGATATGAAAATAGATCACAACATTCTAGAGTATGTAGAAGATCATACGTACCTGGGTCAAATAATATCCTTTATTAACAAAGATACCAAAAATGTTACCCAAAGAATTACCAATGCTTGGCGACAGTTTTGGAACGTTAGAAATCTTCTAGACCTTAACATCTCCAGTCAAACAAGAAAATACATTTTTGATTCTTCGATTCTTCCAGTCCTCACATATGGTTGCCAAACATGGCAACTTACAAAATATCTTGAAAACAAATTAAAGTCATACCAAAGGTCGATGGAAAGATCAATATTAAAGATGCGGATCTCCCAAAGAACAATACTATAAGAAGTCAAACCAATTTTGAAGACGTACTGCAAAGAATGAGAAAATTAAAATGGGACTGGGTTGGGCACATAGTACGTACAAGGGATGAACGATGGACCAAGACAACAACAGAATGGATACCATTAGACAGGAAGCGAAATGTTGGAGGTCAGTACAAAAGATCGAGAGATGACATTAATTCCTTTTGCTCTAACTACTGGCGAGAAGCAACAGATAGAAGAAGTTGGAAATTGAAGGGGGAAGCTTATACTCATCAAACTTTTTAATTAAACTTTTTATTAAAAAAAAAAAAAAATATTTTGAATTGTTAAGAAAATTGTAATTTTAAACATTAAGAGTAAATAAAGCTTATATAATAATAATAAAAAGAATGGGATTGGCGGTTAATGAGGACAAGACGAAGTATATGCTGTCATCGAGAGAGGAATCTCAACATCGTCGACTCGGGCAAAATATCACGATGGACATATATAACTTCGAAGTTGTCAAGGACTTTGTCTACCTGGACTCCACTATTACATCGCAGAATGACATCAGTGCAGAGATCAAGCGAAGAATTACTCTTGCTAACCGCTATTTCTTCGGTCTAAGAAGGCATTTAAGTTAGTAGTAAGGCCCTCTCTCAGAGAACCAAGGAGACTTTATACAAGACCCTAATCCCTGTCCTGCTCTATGGGTCAGAAGCATGGACACTGAAAGATTGGGATAAAAATCTGCTAGGGTGCTTTGAGAGGAAGATTCTTCGTGTGATTTTCGGTCCGGTGTGTATCGAAGGAGTATGGAGGAGAAGATTCAACGACGAGCTATACGGGCTATACAGCGACGATGACATGGTCAAAAAGCTGAAAATACAGCGGCTGAGATGGCTGGAGCACGTGGAGCGTATGGACAGTAACGCACCTGCCCGACGAGTCTTCGAATCCAACCCCGATGGGGTACGCAGCAGAGGAAGAATCCGTAACAGGTGGCGCAAACAAGTGGATGACGACATCAAAGCACTCGGTGTGCGCAACTGGAAGCGGCTAGCTAGGGACAGGGCTCGCTGGAGGGGCTTGTTAGTTGAGGCCGAAGCCCATCCTGGGCTGTGAGCGCCAGCAAAAGTAAAGTAAGTAAGGAGCCCAGAACCATCTCTGTAGGCCGATTAGTTTCCAAAATATAGCTTTTCAAAATTAGCGATACAAAATTTAATATAACAAGTAGCTTTGTCAAACAATAAATAAAATAAAAGCATCAAAGCACTAGAGCATAGAATAATCATACTGGAAAGGGGGTCTGTTAAGATGGGATGGGGGATTTTTTAAAACATTACTTGAAGTAGAAAAAACTGTATTGAATAACAATGGTAATACATACAATATTCTCCTATAGCTTGCCTTAAACCCAGAAATCCATTCTTGAATTTTCTTTTTAAATAAACTTATTTTAATCTTTTTTTTTTTGAAAAATTAATTTCCAGACTCAAAATTTTGAAAAAGAATATGAATTTTTTTCTTAAATTTTTTTTTTTTCAAAATTGTTTGTAATTTAGAATTATTTTTAGTTTCAGTATTCAATTCTCTAACGGGTCCATGTCAAACACATAAAAATTGGCCTTTTTCTGAAAGTAATTACATAATTAATTATTTTCTTCAATCAAAATCTGAGAATCATAATATTTTCCTTGGGGCTAGGAAAATTGTAGGTAGCATTATTTTTGGTCTGGTGGAACAAAAAAAAAATCTTTTGGGCATATCATCCAAAAACCATTAGATTCTAAGTTTAAAGAAAACCATTCCACCCGTTTAGGCTATAACCGCACCAACGTAAATAATTGCGAGACCCACTTTTTTTCGTTGTCCGTATTATTGTAACAGATGTTTGACCAAAATCTCCAGTTGAATATTTTACAAATCCTAATTATTCACCTAAGGTTTGACAAAAAGATAGAGCATGTAGGTTCCGTTTACATGAACGCACAGGCTATCTTACGGCCAGATGCACACATTTTAACACGCGTACATGCAGTGCACATGTACAGACGCTCAAACATGTCTAGACCCGCCATCCGCACCATTTTATTTAATATGTCATCATTTTGTATGTTGATTAGTACCTCCGAACTTTTATTTTTACAAAAATCTAATATATAATTACCTACCTACCAAGCAAGTTATTCCACGAGTCCAATTTCTTCTGCTTGCTTGATCTATTGCAGTGTACCTATATAGAAAAACCTTCATATAGAAATGAACAGGTAGATTCGTAGATTCGTTTTAAAAGTTGTATACTAAAAAAAAAAGACTGTCGCTGCGGACAGGATTCGAACCTGTGCGGGTAGAACCCAATGGATTTCAAGTCCATCTCCTTAACCACTCGGACACCGCAGCTCTTATAATTTGTCCGCCAAATTGTAGTTAGTAAGTAGGTTATTATTCGCTTCACACTTAGACTAGACTTAAATTTTTGTTAATGAGTTATTTATTAAATTATTCTAATGTATAAAGTTAAAACAAAGTAATGTAAATGTATGTTCTTTTAAATAGGTATTTTTTCAAGTTATAATATGTACGTACATTTGTTCAATTTCAGGTTATAAATTCACTGGTGGAACAAAAAAAAACATTGCAACCATTCAAGACGGCTACAATTTGCTTCATCAGGGGACCAAAAACCGTCATGTTCGCCCAACCAAAATGAATGCTCAAAGTTCAAGATCACATGCAATTTTCACCATCTACGTACGCAATGAACTTCAAACTAAAGTCACCCAATCTTGTTTAAATCTAGTTGATTTGGCAGGCTCCGAAGGTGTTCGACGTACAGGTCATCAAGGTGTGGCACTATCTGAAGGAGTTCACATCAATCAAGGTTTATTATCAATCGGAAAAGTCCTACAAGCCATTACACATGGGTACAAAGTAATTCCTTATCGAGACAGTGTTTTGAGTTCCGTGCTACAAGGTTGGATTTTTAAATAAATGAATAAATGAAATTTTTCAATTATATAAATAATAATTAAAACGTATTTATATTTAAATTTGTAGATTCCTTAAATCCAAATTCATATTTCACTTTGTTGGCATGTATAAGTCCACATCGGGAGGACTTAAGTGAAACGCTTTCTACTATTAGATTTGCCCAAAGTGCAAAAAACTTAAAACATAATCCGCAGATAAACTCAAAATTGATGGAGCTAAAAGTAAGTGTTTTTCTGTGAACATCAAATTATTTTTATTATTATTAAAAAAAGATTTTAAGAATTTAGTATTTAATTTTTTAAATCGATTATTCAGAAATCAAAAACCCCATTCAAAATTAATCCACTTCGACCAAAAAACACAATTGCAACACCACAAATCTGCAAAAGACCACTTTCCCTAGCTAACATTAGGTCAAGTGTCGAACAAAATAATCCAACATATCACGGAAATACATTTTGTACCCCAAATAAAAAGAGAAAAACCGAAAATCCTGTTTTCAATCGTACAGTTGTTGGATTGACTCCTAAGGAAAAGCAAAAGTAAGAAAAGACAAAATTTGATTTAATGTATGACATTTTTTGATAATTTTCTTATATTCAATAGAATTGGAAGTGTTAAAATGCCAGTTTCAAAAGTTGTTCCATTCTCTTATGAACCATCAATACGCGAATCAATTAATTTCAATGACTTAGATCTTCTTGACTCTCGTACATCATTGAGTCTTAATATTTCATCATCTACAGCAATTGATGTACCTCGAACTAATATAGCAACAAGGTTTGTTTATTTTAAAGAATATTTGATCAGGACCGTGTTAACAATACGTAAATTATTATTTTTTTTTTCACAGTACTTATAGCCCGATTGTAAGAAAATGTATAGCTGAAGTTGAAAGCACTTTTAAATCCAGCATGTCACAATTTTTGGAATCGCTTAAAAACAGTCAATCTGTACAGAAACAGTCTCTTTTTAATTCATCGCCCTTAAGTTGCGAACGAGAAAAAATTCGAACAATTATTCGACAGGAATTGTTTTCTCTTGCTAGGGATAAGAAGAGCGAAGAAAATCAAAATATAGATAATGGCGTCAATCGGGAATTGGTAAGAAACAGACAAAGAAACATCCATAATTAGTTTAAATAAATCTAGAAATATTTACAGTTTGATGATGAAAGCAGTCCAATTTTCAAAATGCCGGTCGTACCGGACATAAAACAGAATCTCGAGGAGCTTTGTTGCAGTCAGCCATTAGATTTTAACTCAACTGAAAATGAAAACTTTTTAAGCATAGAACAAACTATTCTTCCGGCGAAACCTTTGCGAAGATCTCGAAGGCTTTCGACAAGAGCACAGTCATTAAGTACAGATGATTCTGTTTTTGTTCCTAAACGTAGAAGTGCTAGACTTTCAATAAAAAGTCTTAACGATGCAAGGCGTCGAAGCATTCGTTTAATGTCGCACAAGGAAGAAGATGAATTAAAAGAGTCAGAAATACAAACCGACAGTAAATCAATGACTTCGAAAAAGGCGAATACGGCAAAGAAGACAGCAGGTTCTATCATTCAAAATCCCACCATAGCTAGTTATTTTGAAAAGAAAGAAAATAACAAATCTACAAATTTAAAAACTAATCTTGCCAAACATCAGAAAGCCATATTAGAAATGTTAAATTCAGCTTCAATGAAGGAATTACAATATTTACCCCAAATTGGTTTAAAGACAGCGTTTCAAATTGTTACTCAAAGGTATATTTTTTGCGATTGGAATAATATTAAATTTTAAATTACATCCAATATATTTTATTTATTTTTAGAACGCTTCATGGTAAATTTAAAAATTTCACGCAAGTGAGTAAGTTACCTATTTGGAGAGGAAAAGCCTGGGAACGTTTTAAGGAGGTAAGCTTTTATAAAGTATGTTGATTAAAATTTTACATGTATTTTTTTTTCAGGCGAATAGTATAAGCTGAGGAGATGTAAAAAAAAATTTATTCATTTATGCAACTTATTTGGGTACGTTCAGGAGACATAAGGGACTTCATATGCAGTCAACTTCATCCATTGAACGCAAATTTGACACTTTTTTTGGACATGTCAAACTTAGAACTTTACTTCAATACTTTATCCCAAGTAGTTGTTCAGAAAGTACCTTACCATTATATACACGCTCTTTTTTAGAATCTTCGACATATTACAAAATACCATCGGAAAATTTCATTTTATATATTACTTCACCGTGACCGCACAAAAAGTTTTTTCAAAAACAGTTGAAATGATTTACAATTTCACAGGTGACAATTTTGACACACTTGACAAGAACACACTTGATTTGAAATTAAGTCAGATATTTCTAGTCTTATTTTCAAATCCCCCACTGTCCAATAAAAGGTCCCTTCATTTGCAGGCAATTTTTTGACAGCTGGCTGCTCACAGACCAATCACTATTTGCAAGTCCCCTTAGTTATCTGAACGTTCCCATGATATTGATACATTAATGTACAAATTAAGCAATATAAAATTTCATTAACATGTAGTTTTTTCATAATTAAAAAAATAAACTAATTATATTTTCTATAATATGTATGTATTTAACGGGTACTTGAATGTACAATCAGCATACAGTGAGCGCGCACTGTATACTTTTAGATACGCAATATTTTGGTTGCTAAAATTAATCCAAGGGACCTATATGGGAATGCTGCGCACACATTTCGAAATTATTCAGTCGTCCATTCCAGCAACTAAAAAGTTTGTGATATTATTTTGACACACACTTAAAATTTATAACTTCGATTTAATGATCATATATTTAAGGTTAACGTATCTAAGAGGGCGCAAGGTAAAAAATCCATAAATCTATTGTGGATATTTGGACCCACCACACAAAAAAGGGTCAATTCCCTAATTTTAGAATGAAAGTGGGTCATAAGTAAACAAATAATTTTAACAATTTCATATTGAAATATTAAACAAAAAGAATTTATTTCTTTTTTTGAACACATAATATAAAGTTTCTACAGTTAAACGCACGAATAAAAAGAATGCTTTGTACAAGAGTTATATTCGTTTTTGAATTTGTATACAAATTAATTCTTAAATGTTGAAGGTCCTATCTTTAAAAACAAAGTTTTTATTTTTCAAAATAACTTGGAAATGTATACTAAAATCACATCAACTGACAACATAGGCGCCTGCCTTGCGACTGAGCATACCCTAAGCGAAGCGACGGTGTCGCGTTAGGGGACAGAAGCCCCAAAAAAAAGGGTTACACTCCAATGCACTCTTGTTAAAGAAAATTGAATTGACGCCGTTGAAATTTTGTTTGAAAGAATAGCCGAAAATTGAGGAAATAACGCCCTAATTGTACAACAACAATTTACATTCAAAACATTTAAGTGACATTTCCATTTTATAATCTGAACCAAAAGTAATTTTCCAATTTCTTATTTGCTTTTTGGCGATATTTTCAATGCGATTATTGCCTATTGCCTTATTAGCTTCTTTTTTTAAAATACTTCGTTTACATGTTCAAAAAGTTGTTTTAAAATATTATAATTTTGTTTTCAAAGATAGTCCCCGGTCCATTTTTTTACAGTCTACATGTACCCCCAAAAACCCTTATGCGTTCGCGCCTGCAATGCACGGCACTAGTTAGAAAAAATAGAAGGAAAGGAAAGATTTTTGTTGGCACAGTGGAATGAGAATTAGATGTTAATTATCTCATGAAATTTCACGGGTGGCATCCAGTTTTAAGCTGGGGAATATAGAAAAGAATGCAACCTAGACTAGGGCTTGAACCCACATGTCCAGGTTAGCAGTCAAACACTATATCCACTGTGCCATTGCCACCCGTAATGTATAAAATTACTATTTTTTTTCTTACAAACAAAAAGCCTTATCCGCCTTAAGGTTAGACCGCACACAACTGCAGCGGAACTACACTTCACGACGCGGCAAAATATTATTTGTATGAAATTGTATGAGCTATATCGCACTAAGCGGCAACTGAACTTCATACAATTTCATACTAGGCAGTTCCGCCTAGTGCGGTCTAACCTTTAGAAATATTGCGCCCCAGCACGCAACGATTTTCAATTCAACGAGACATTTCGCGTCATCGTCCGATGTCTGATTCTCGAAATATAGCCCAATTTATGTGGAATTTCGTTGTTATAACCTGGTTAGGAGGCAACCCTCACATCGACGATCTGCCAGTATTGCCACCGTAGCAAAACTTCTTATAAGTAAAGTTAGGACATGGACTATTGACAACTAAAGGCAGTGCTCTGGCGGCAAACCCTTGAACTTGGATATATACATTAGATGACAGAAACTGTCATAAAAAGTATGTGATTTGAGAAGTGTGGATTAAAAATTATTATTTCAAACAATTTAAACAATAATAAAATTAATATTTTTGTAAAACAAAGAAGTGAAACATTTCATTAAAACAATTTTTCCATAAGAATTGAACTGTGATTTTATTAAAAAGTTTAATAAAAGTGGGTGCGATTTCGTGAGTGCTCTTGGACGTAAATAGTTTGTTTTTATTAAATAAATTAAAGCTAATTAAGCACTATTTTTCTTTCTTCATCTTGTTTTTAGGTGAAGAGAGTCAAGATCTTCATGATTAGTGGCTTCAAAATCCCTGGTCCTCCAGTTCTAGTTATCAAACAGCGATTACTGTGTTGATGTTCCCATCGTGAACGGGTAAGTTGAAACTATAACTTATAAACTTGCAAGAAAAAATAGATGTTTTTTTAATTATTTCCTTAGCTCAAAGCAGCAGCATATACCTACAAGTAAACGTACTATTACGTACATAACTATAGTACATTAACTCCATTCTACCCCAGTCTAGAGCTTTAGTCCATCAAACTGTTGGATATCCTGGTGTTCCTTCACAATAATTTTTCAACAATGTAAGTGTTAAATTTTAAGTTTTGGAAGTTGATCTATTTGAAAGGAGTTGTCCAGCATCGGTTGATGCTTAGGTACTTTGAAAGTATCAAGAGCAGAATACAAAAAGGTATCAACCTCGTATTTTGGATAACCAGTTCCAAAGATACACCCCAATCTATTTTAAGATTTTACTTTTCCAAGTGAACAGGGAAAAGCTTTTAAAGTATATCTTTGGAACGGGTTCTCCAATAAAAGCGGTTGATACCCTTTTTGAATCAGCACTTCCTACTCTCAAAATAAGCATCAACAATTTTTTTAAAGAAGTAGTATTAAAAAAAATAACTCTTGAAACATTAAATACCCCCACCTGCGGTGCTGGTATTGACATAAGTATACCAAATCCTCGCGAATCCAGTATTGGCTGTAGATGCTGCCAGACCAAAGGCTGGCTTATTTTTTGTTGAAGGCGCCCCAAAGACAGAGGTTTGTTGAACTGAAGCACCAAAACCAGCAGTTGCTGCTGTATTCTGAGCTGCCGGCTGAAAAAAATGAAAAATGAATTAAAAACTGTATGAGTTTCTTACGTTCATTAGGTCGAGTTTCTAAATTATTAAAGAGAGTGTACCTCCAAAATATATAAAGAAATATATCTTATTATGTGACTCTCACAAAGGCACAGTATTTAATATTATAAAAAATATACATAAATAATATCCTGAACAGAATATTGTAGGTAGTTTAATTACTTAGTACTTACGGCTGTCTATATTTGGCTTTTTTTATTTTCCATTTTTGTGGTCTCCAGCTGATGATTTTTCAAGGCACTGCAATGAAAAATAAAGAAATAATATTAATAAAGACATCTAAGTATATTTTGTTTGAAACAAAATCAATTTTTATTAATAAATAAATTATTTTACATGATAGTAAACACAGATATTCCTTATGGCTGTCAATGGTTAGTGTATACATCCTGTTGTTTTATTTTACCACCAGGTATCGCATTTTGACGTTTCTAGTAGTCAATTAGAGTACCAAAGTTCACGTCAGGATGAAGTGCAAGATTGATGTCCTAATGCCCTAACTATATGTAATATAATAAGGGGGTTTCCAATAAGAGGTGTTATATTGAATAGCCCGCTATTTTGGTAGTTGTCGCTTTTGAAGCTGTAATTTTTTGACATTTGACAAGAAGAAACTACGCCATTAATAAAAATGGAACGATACACGCTTCAACAACGCATTATTATTATTATTATAAAAAAAAAACTAAAACACCGAACATTTAACGATTTGGATGCATTAAGGGTTTTTGATAATGCGTCCTCAGTCCAGGACTGCCTCTCTATAGATCCCTCATAGTTTCCAACCATTTTCACTATGAAAAAATGAAAATGTAAGGGTAGAGGAAGGTGGCCTAAAATGGGCCACCAGCGTAAAATGGCCCCCTCGCTAGAAATCGTAGAATCGAACAGAATTACAAGGTTTTGTGAACAATATTCTCTAGTTTATCTGGCAGCACCGACATTTACGAAATGTAAGCTACTTCAAGATATTATTTGAAATTTGACAGATCAAAATGTCTCTAGCCATCTCCAAAAGTAGAAACAATAAAATTTTAAGAAAAATTCGTTGACAAAAAACTGTATAAACTAAAGAATTGTGTTCACAAAACCTTGTAATTCTGTTCGATTCTACGATTTCTAGCGAGGGGGCCATTTTACCCTGGTGGGCCATTTTAGGCCACCTTCCCCTACCCTTACATTTTCATTTTTTCATAGTGAAAATGGTTGGAAACTATGAAGGGTCTATAGAGAGGCAGTCCTGGACTGAGGACGCATTATCAAAAACCCTAAATGCATCCAAATCGTTAATTGTTCGGTGTTTTAGTTTTTTTTATGTTTATTTTACTTATATAAGTTGAAGTTTTTTTTAAATGAATTGTTGATTTAATTTTTTTGTTAAATTGTTTATGTTTCTTTTACTTTGATTCGTTTTAAATAAAGTTTAAATTAAATTGAAAATGGTTTTTGGTTTACTTGACTGGTTGGTATGCCATTTTGCCCGGCCAATTTTTATCGTTGGAATTTGGAGGCATTTCAAAAATTAAATACTTGTTTGAACTTTTTATCCTCTTAAGGCAAAAAAATGTAAGCGTTATTGATTAAACTTTGCAAAGAATATAACATTTCAGTTTGAATGTCATTTTTTTTTTTCGAGATATGGGACATTTTCTTTATGGGGGCCATTTTAGGCCACCCATCCCTACAAAATGCATGAAAATAATCCGGGTGAGGCCTATTTCCACCTCAGTGGCTACGTCAACAAGGAAAATTTTCGCATGTGAGGCTCGGAAACCCCAAGATTTATTCTTGAAAAGCCTCTCTATCGTCAACGAGTAACTGTTTGGTGCGGTTTATGGTCCGGCATGGTCATTTGACCTTACTTTTTCGAAAATGAGGCTGGCTCAACAGTTACGGTGAATGGATTGCACTATCGCGAGATTATTAATAATTTTTTATGGCCGGAATTGGATGCTATTGATCTGGACAACGTTTACTTTCAACAAGACAGCGCGCGCTACGTGCCACACAAGCAACAAAACCACCGATCTTTTACGGCAAAAGTTTCCGGACCGTGATATCCACCGAGATCTTGTGATTTTACAACTTTCAACTTCTTTCTTTGGGGCCACGTGAAAGATAAGGTGTAAGCCGACAGCCCAGTGTCGATTCAAGACCTCAAAGATAGAATTCGTGAAGCTATTGAGGGCATACAGCAGCCACTTTGCGATTTGGTGATGGAAAATTTCATGAAAAGCCATTTGGCTGATATTGTTTTCCATACTTTCCTCTTTACATTGAAATAAATATCCGATAATTTATCTCAAAAAATGCCATTTTTCTTTGAATATCAAAATAACACCTCTTATTGGAAAACCCTTTATAATGCGGTTAAAAAAAACGAAAGGAGAAGAAAACTAGCAATAACATTAGAAAATATATTTGTTTTGTTTTTGGTTTTGTGCAAAAAACTTCGAAATTAAAAATTATATCTATTGTACATATTCAAGATTAACAAGATCAATTACAACATTACGAATCCTCAAAAGTGTTTCAGGCACTTTGTTTTCAAAAGCCCGTTTCGTAAATTCAATATCGCCAGCTTCCATTCTTGCGCTTACTTCATCCAAATCGGGTACATTATCAGCTTTTGCTGTTAACGTAGGTATGAGCATAAGTCCCATGACCAATCCAAATGAACCGAACTTTTTCAATTGATCATCAAAAGCTGAACGTGGAAATAATACTAATGGATCTGAGCCGAGTCTGAATAAATACACGTTTTCAAAGAAAATGATATAAAAAAATATGCTTAATATTGTTAAATGGTTCCTACCGCTGCATAAACTGAGCTAGTTCCGAATAATAAACATCCAATATTTCGTGATAATGAACATCTCTAAACGACTTTGTTGTGCAACAGAAAATGTAGTAACTCAAATCACAAGCTGGAGAGGCAAATCTGGATATCTGCCAGTCAATTAATTTAATATCTACCGCTTTTTCATCCTAAGAAAAAACACAAATAATTAAACAACGAACAGAAACAAACATAGACGAACAACAACTTACATCAAATTTAAATAAAATATTATTATTCCAACAATCGCCATGACAGAGTACAGCATATGGCTCCGCTCTAGAACCTTCAACAAGTTCTGTCAATCGATTGTAAAGTGGTTTCTTTCGAAAGAATGATTTAAAAATCTCAAGGTACTCCTCGTCACCTTCGTTCGCTAATGCATCACAGGCAATTTCATTCAGCTCGTTAATATATCTACAAAAAATGGATCATCCTTTTTAAAGATTTCTTCAATTCCTCTGAACTTGGCAAACTTTTCAGGGCATTGATCCTTCAATGCAAAAGACAACGCATGCAGCTTTCCCAAAGCTTGCATTATTAATTTTACAATATCCAACGATGGATCGACAAAGCGATCATTCATGCAAAAACCTTTAACACTAAGATCTTCCATTAGAATAGCCTCTTGAAGATCATCAGTTAAGCTCTTGTAGCATTTAGCGTGCTCATTGAAGCCATCCTTTTCTGGATTTATGCCTTTACTTTGTTGAAAATAAGCAAGGAGTGGTAAAAACTAAAATTGAAAACAAAAAATTAAGTCCAACATATAGAAATTTTAAACTTATGAAAATCAGACCTCATCATACATCAGCGACTCTCTAAGGAAACAGGGTCTGGCGAAAAGCTGATTACGCCTTTGTAGATTAACTGGTGGAACTTTGACAAATATATACATCTTCTTTGGTTTATGAGTATTTTCATTTTCTTGGTATGAAATAATTAAACGGTGGACAACACCTACATAGTTGTCTCCTTTTGATGAGCCTTCTTCTATCTGAAGGCTATAGTTGTTAGTAGAAATGTTGTTATGGATAATTTCGATGAGGGCTGTGCGGACTGCATCGTTAGGAAGCTTTTGTAAAACTTCTTCGTTTGTTGACATTATCAAGCCAATATGGCTTCTGGAAAGACTTACACAAAATACATACATTTATTTTGTATAAGTGTTATGAAATATTGTTATATACAGTTCAATTAAGATGGTTATATTTCTTTTGTAATTTTTAATAATAATAATTAATGGAAGATATTCTTCGGAATAGGAGAATTTAAATCTCAAGAGAAGAAGTCTCCCGGGGAGTTATTTTTTTTCTGGGAATGTTCAGAATTGGGCTGAATATACATAAAAGGGGACTGGGTCGAAATTATGGTTTTGTAATTCCGCTTTTCAAAATAGGAACTGATCAGTAAAATGTAGAAAAATAAAATTCTGTTCTTCCCATTGAAAGTTGATGTAATTGGTGCGATTTGTCAAATTGAACATTTAGACATATCTACGTTTTGAGGTCTCTAGAATCAGAATCCGTCGATGTATGTATGTGTGCATGTACGTTCGGGGGTACATTTAGTTCACCATCCCAGTAGAAAATTTCAAAAAATTCATAAAGGAATCACCAGATTTTTCATCAATAAGTGGAAGCTTCACGCCGTGAATTTGGTATGAAAACATCGGAGAATTTAACATGGGGCTGTCATAGGCGGTCACCAAGTGATTTTCTAGGTGAATATTTACCAGTGAAATCACGAAGTAGGGGTAAATAGTTTATTCATAAGCGAATTATAAGTGATGAAAAATATAATGAACGTTAAGCTGTGAAACCACTTGATAACTTAGAGTTGCTTATTCACCAGGTGAAAAATGGCATGAATGATCACCCTCACCCATTAATTCACTTTGTTTATGTAACTCGTTTAATTTTATCTGAACTGTATTTGATGAAAAAACCCATGAATATTTACCAGTGATATCACTAGATACAGGTAATTAGAAGTTTCTTGTTCACTAGACCGTTCCCCTTAGCTGAAAAATGTCGTGCATGTATATCCAGATTATCAGATAGGGAGGCTGATCTAAACATTTACTTAAACAAAAAAAAAACAGCATGCATCAAAGACTCAAATTTTGGTCGATGTTTACCGAATCTTATAGAAATCACAGCATGAAGATACTGTGAATTTTATTATTCTAAATTCGAATACTCCAACTAAACGTAGAAGAGCCAAATGAGATCACAGTACACATATCTATGGTATAATCAGGCGCAGCTTTCCAAATTCCAAGATGGCTGCCCTTTGTGTAAGTACACAGTAAACAAAAATAAATTTTTTGTGATTGTTTGAAATTCAATTTTTTTACTATTGATTTGACAACGTGCGCAGAACTGAACAAAAATGAACATGCTAATGATATTACCTGTAATATATGTATTTTGAATTAAGATCACAATCTCATGACACTGCATTGCCGTTCATCGTGGAAATAATCGTATTTCTGTAGGCAGGTAGAGGAAGGGCAATGTTTATGATCGAAACCAAAAACCCAAGCACCGCAATCCAAAAGAGGTCACACACATGACAATGTACATTACTTTGCATCGCTGAAATCCTCGTAATTTCGGGTCAGGTATAGAGAAAGGCAATATGCTTTTGATTTTTGTTTTTTTCTTTCTCAGGAAGAAGAATGACAACACATGTAACCCATCTTTCTTCACGAACTCATGAGTCATGAACCTATGCATTACTCGGTAGAATCATATTATGATTTTTTTTTAAGTGAATAGTACACTGAGATGGAAGCATTGATTTGAGTTGAATTTGTGTACAAAGTAAAAGAAAGGGTAGATGGTATGAATTCAGGAAAAAGGCAATACCCATATTTAATGAAATCATAGCACGATGCTCCTTCATGAAAGTACTAGATGACTTCATTGGTGTTTTCACCTAATTTTTCATTGAAGAGCATAATTCCTACTGGGTATATCTCGAGAACGAATATAGAAATCCACTTCTTGGGATGAATTTTATTTTACAGATAATATTGCCATAACGTCCTGAAAAGGTTTTCTAACAAATTCAATTAACGGTTTTTTTACTTCAGCAATCTTAAAAGAAGCTGTAAAATGTCTTTCGTCTCGAATATCTCGAGAACGGAAAAAGATATCGACTTCAGACTAATTTTTTTCTACACATAATTACGCAATAAAGAATTGAAAAATTAAAAAAAAATTCAACCAACACTTTTTTTTTAAACTACGAAAAAGAGTTGAAAAATAATTTTCGTCTCAAATATTTCAAGAACAAATAATTATTCCAAACCCAGTCTTTTTCTGCAATGACGTAGTCAACAACAATTAGTAATTTTTTTCAAAAAAAAAAAAATCAAGAGACAGTTTTTTTTTAGAGCAACAAAATTAAAAAAAAAAACTATTATAAAGGAAAACCCTTTACAAGTGTTTTTCAACTTAAATATCTTGAGAACAAACAACAATATCGACATCAAATTATTACCAAAAATATATGCGAATAACATTGTATGTATATGTTGTGTAATTTTGAAATTTTTAAAACCACCCTTTGAAAAGATTAAAATCAAAATGTTTTCAAAAACAACTTTTCAAAAATAAATTAATTTGAAAAATTCGTAAGTACAAAAATTTGAAATAAACATGAATGCAAAGGAAACCTGGGGCCGAATCGCGTCCTCAGTGAACGAGTAGCTCGTTCACGGAATGTGGTAGTTTGGGATCGCGACATACGTGAACTTATGTTTGTAATAGTAAGGCAAACGAAATTTGGCATTATGTCCTACGTGAACGAGTGCGCGATCGTATACGTTCACTCGATTTGTCACCCGTCAAGTCTGGAGTTAACGGAACTGTATTTAAGTTGAATTTATTTTTGAAGAATGTGAATAAAAATGAAAATTTTGTTGTAAATAATAATTAAATTTAGAATTTGACAAATAAGTTTATATAATAATTATTCTAGGACAAATTAAAACATAATAAATCTGAACAAAAAGTCTATTTTGGCGTAGTGTACTGGGGAGCATCTAAATCAAATCTTCTGCAAAATACATGTCAAAGTAAAGTTACTGCCATTAAAATGTGGGAGAGCTTAAGTAGGACAAAAAGAACCTTAGCTTTGGAAAAAGGTTAAAAAATAAAATATGTGTTAATTTGATTGATATAAAATCTTATTTTTAGGTTTTTGCTGATCAAAAGTTTCAATCAAAAAAGAAGCTTTCTTTTAACAAAGCTCGAAAACCAAGACTGGAGGTGGCCCTTACGAGGAAAAGCAACTTACAGAAGAAGAGCTACTTATAGTTGAAGCTACTGGACTGAAAGCAGCGGTAGAAGGTCTCGCAGGTGTGAAAACGTTTGGAAATTTCTAAATTAACGATGTTCCAAATAAAACGTCAAACTAAGAGAAGCCGAAAATCAATTTTACTTCAAACCAGGAACCAGGAACCAGGAGAATGTAACTAGCGATTGTGATTTGTTTTTATTTTTGTATTTATTAATTTCAAAATCGCTTACAAAGTAAGAGATGAGTCTTATAAATTATTGAAATCCTTTTAATTATTTTAGAATTGAACTGAATAAACTTTAAATTCTATTTACATTTGTATATAAAAATGAATATAAGAGATATTGTAATAAATTGGAGTGATCGTGAAGAAATTGAACAATCGACATCAGTAAAGGTTGCAAAAACTTAGTTGTTTACGAACTATTTTTTAATTTAATACTTTCATACGAACTTTAAAAATTAAATCAAAACAATTAAAATGACATAATATGAGTGTGTTCAGAACTTGATTTGTTACAATTTTGAACATTAATCTACTACACTCATTTTTTTTGCGATCCCAATACGTTCACCCGATTGACGAGTGACGTAATTTTCATTTGCTCGATCGCTCATCCGTTCACAGAGGACGTGATTCGGCCCCTGCTTGCAAAAGAACATAACACATAAATAATAAATTTAGCTACCATATTCCACCAATTTCCAATTGTTGTTTTGCAAGCAGGTTTCTTCAGCATATATATTTATTTTTCACATTTGTACTTTTTGCAATATTGTTTTTTGTCTATATAGTTGAGCCTTTACACTCAAAACCGTTTCAAAATCAAAATTTGGAATATGAAACTCAATATTTCTTTTAATATTCTTTGCAACCATGTAATTTTTTTTAAGTTACACTCCCCTGATTTATAGTATTTTCTTTTGCCAATAGTTTGTTTTGAAATAATTGGCTTAAATAATAATTAATACCTCCGTACCGAGAGAACTTATGAAAAGAAGTTAGATAAGTAACATTTTTAGAATTGTATAGGATATTGATAATCAAAATTGACCATTAAAAAAGTGACAGTCAACTACCACTTAAGCCGATTCCACCCTTGTTTACCATCTTCCAGAGTGTATTTTGGATCCAATTTCTTGTTCTTAGGGCTTCTAACATCAAATTTACTTTCTGACCTAAGAAGTGAGAAGTCCTCAGAGCAAAGAAATTGGATTCAAAATACACTCTGGAGATGGTCAACAGTACAGGATAAAACTTTATTTAATTTGGGGTGCATTCACTTGGCATTGTATGGTCGATAAGCAAGAAAAAATGGTCAAATTAACCAGAAAATTTATAAACACATCGTGGAAAATATTGTGGAGTCTTATTCATGCAATTATGCCTATAACATTTGTTTTTAAGCACGATAATCATAAATAAAACGTCCTCTGTGGATCGTGAAGCTGTTATTTGTGTATACAAGAAGTCATTTTTTAGATTGGACCTTTCAAAGTAGGGGCCGAACTTCTATCGAGAAATTGTGGGGTGACATCAAGGGATGGTTAGCGTCCGAAAAAAAAAAACAAACAAACAAAAAGTGTGTTCAAAATATTAAGGAAATCTGATAGAGTATACGACTATCAAGATATCATGCCTTATGCGAAACAAATATGCAAGGAATTTTGTCTCAAATTATAAAGAATGAAGGTTTCCGTACAATTAATTCACATTTATACATTATGAGTTTTGACATTTTAAAATTTTTTAATGTTGTGACAACCTTTTGTTTCTGTAATTTATTATAACGCCAGACAAAATTAAAGTTAAATTACTTCTAAACCTCAACAGATTTTCCAAACAAAAGTTATATATTTTAATGTTTTTATAAAAATATCGTTCTTTTCTAATAATAATAATAATAGTAATAATAATGTAGTTTATTTTTCAAAAATTAGATACAAAAGCAATAAAATAATCTTAAAGATATAATAAATCTCAAAATTTTTAAAAGTTGATATTGATTTTATATAATACAAGTAAGACGATATATAATTAGCAAAATAATATGACATTAACAATATTGTTGTCTGTCAGATTGGCAAATGCGATTTAATTTTTGTTTTTTTGATTTATTATAATGTTTATTTCTTTTTGATTTTGTTTATTTATGTTGATATTTATATTTAACATAATATTTCATTTACATATATTTCAAATTGTTTTGTTTATTAGAAATACTCATTAATAATTAAGTTTCTTTATTTCAAAACCTCTAAAAGATATAAATAAAGAGTTGAGTAGTTTTGGCCATTCATTTTTATATAAAATTCTTCTTTCGTTAAACTTTCTTTCCCGAAGTAGAAAAATCGAATTCTTTTATAAATTGGACAAATTGCCACAAAGTGGAAAGTATTTTTAGCTTGATGCAAGTTACAAATTGAGCATATTCCATTTGTGTTTTCTTTAAATGCCCGAGCATTAATATTAAGAAGCCCGCCTCTTGCCTTAAAAATCAATGATATGACTTTAGCTCGCAACACGTCATTGAAATAGAACTTATTATTCGGATATTCAAGATGACAATATTCATCATGAAACTGTGACATTCGTGCCGTTTCTACATTTTTTTCCCAAGCCTTACTTATTAAAGTTTCAATTACGTTTTTATGTTTCAAACTCCAATCAATATTTTGGGAATAAAAGTTAAATTCTATTCCAGTATCACCAACAATTTTAACCCAATCAAAACGTAAAAGTTTTTCAACGTCTTCATGTTCACACCACACTGTCCTCAAATAGGTGCCGCATAACACATGATTGATAATTGCTTTGGGAAATATTCTGATTACTAATAAAAGAAGACCACGTGGAATTGATTGCATTTTTTGAGCTTGTTAATTTTTGTTCCAGATGTTTCTTGTATTAGAGTTTGTAAGTTAATAGTACCCCGAGGTATTGGTATTCATTCACTTCATCAATTTTGGAATTATTAAGGAACCATTTTTGTTCAAGCGGACGTCGTGCACCTTTTCGGAAAACCAAACATTTCGATTTTGACAGATTAATAATTAACTTCCAATGCTCGCAGTACTCTGCAAGTTTATTAATCATGCTTTGAAGTTCTTGAGGGGATTCTGCCAATAGAACCAATTCATCAGCATAAAGTAACACCTTTATTTTAAAACCACATATTACAACCCACCCAGGCAATTCGATACTTAAATCATTTAAGTATATTGCGAACAAAGTTGGGCTTAGCTTACAGCCTTCCTTAACACCTTCACGGACATTAAAAAAGTTAGAACATGAGGTAACATCCCATACTGCTGACTCAGTATGACAATAAAGCATTTTCAAAAGCTTTACAATTCTGTTTGACATTCCAATGGATCTCAGTTTAAACAAAAGAGCATATCTTGGAAACGTGTCAAAAGCCGATTTAAAATCAACAAAAAAAGTGAAAACCTTCTTGTTTTGTTTAAATTTTAAGTGAACAATGCTATTCAGGTTGAAAATATTGTCAACTGTCGAGTAACCTTTACGAAAACCGGCTTGATACTCATTTAACACATGATTTTCTTCCAGGCATTTATTGGTGCGATTTAGAAGCAAGCTAGTAAAAACAACTTATAAAGAGTATCCGACAGAGATAAGCCACGATAATTAACAACCTTTTTTGAAAATAGGAACAATAACTGACTGACGAAACGAAGTTGGAATCTGTTCAGTTTCAAAAATATTATTAAAAAATAGCAAAATCTCATTAATAAAACTAAGGGGTGCGTTTTTATAAAACTCGAAAGGTATTCGGTCTAAACCTGGAGCTTTGTTGTCTTTTAAATCGGATAACACTATACACAATTCTGTTAATGAAAACTTTGAATCAAGAGCTGCATTTATCACGCCCGGAAGTTGTAGCATGTGCAAATCTGCATTGTTTTCCGATGACAAAAGACTACAAAAATAATCTTTGAAACAGTCTACGGATAAGTTAGTACCAACAATTATTTTTTTCTTTTTAAGTGAATTTGCTAAGGCCCACCAATCCTTAGAGTTTCTTATATTAACAAGCTTATTAAGCAGAGCATTTTCATATACAGGTTTTTTTTCCTTACAAATTCTCTTAAAATGTTTGACACTTTCATTATATCTTACCCTCAACGATTCAATTTTGTATTTCTGGTACACTCTTAAGCAACTTGAGCACTGTGTGTCAAACCATTCTTTTTTGGATCATATTGGTAAGATGCGTTTCTAAAATAGCTAGAACTCAAGATTTTATGTTTTATATTGTCAGTTTGAATATTTATATTTGTAAGACTGTCAATTCATTTAAATTTACAAGTTGGTCCAGTTTAATTTGATACTCATGAAACATGCTTAAATGCCAGATAAGCTTTTTTGACAAAATTAATTTTTTTTCAGTGCTTGTTTTCTCTACCGTGATGTCAATACGTAGCGGCATATGATCAGAATATGGTTTCGATAAGATAGAGAACTTTTTTATACAATTTAGAAAATCCACCGAACAACAACAATAATCATTTACTGACTTACCCATAGAACCCAAAAAGGTCAATTCACCATTTTCATCTCCCACCGTTCTACCGTTTAAAATCACTCCATCGCAGTCATCAAGCAATTCGAGACGTTTTTTCCCATTACCAGCAGCGCATTTATCACAAGAATTACGCGCTGTCGCAATATTAGTACAATTCCTCAAAATCTCTTTATCCAAAACTTGCAATGCACCAGTTCTGGCATTCAAATCCCCCAAAATATAAGAGTCAACATTCTTTGTATTAACATCTACCATAATGTTCCTTAATTCATTAAAGTCAGATAGCCAACTCGTGCAGTTTGGGTACCTTGGAATAAAAAATGCACTTTTACTATCAAATAAACCTTTAAGTATAATATTATCATTATCATAACAAAATTTAACTGGAATTTACTTTCAATAGATTTCTTGTAACCAAAAATACATACACCGTTAGCTCGTCCAAAGTTAGAAGTTTTGATTGCATCTATCCATTTTAAAACATAATCTTTAAAATAAATGCCAAAACTACTACGCTTATCATGCAACAAATGAGTTTTATACAAAAATATTATATCAAATTCATTAACAAAATTATAAAAATTACCATAAACTCCTTTGTTCCCTAAATTAGCTACATTATAAGAAATAATCTGACAGACATCTATTTGTTATTGTTGGAATGAGTTTCTTTGATATTGATGCTGATGACGCTGCTGCTGCTGCTCTTCGTTCTTTTCTATGTCGCCACCACTGTATGTATACAGGGTGTCCCAAAGTCACCTGCCCAGAAGAAAGCCATGGGTTCCTGAGGTGATTTGAAGTTGAAAGGCTTAGGAGGTAATTTTCTCGTTTTCGCTTTCTTTTCAATTTTTGGTTTCGTGATTTTAACATTGCCAAAATACAACCGATTTTTGATGATTCGTCAAGAGAACTTAGATGTTTTTACCCGTGCACGTGCTACAACTTTTTTTCTATGCCGATAACAGTTTTCCCGCAATTTAATATCAAACCAATTTTATTTCATTTTTATGCCATTTTTTTTTTATAATTTGGTATCAATTTTTCTTACAAAAACACGTTAACAAGTATCATTTTTTTTTTATGAAAGCTCAAGTCGTTCTCGTAAAAAAACTTAATCTTTTTTGTAGCAAAAAAAAATGCATTTAATATTATTAAGAAAAAGAAATAAAAAAAAACGAACGTACAAAAAGGCAATCAAATTATTGGTTTTATAATAAATTGCGGGAAAACCGTTAAAAACTGCTAAGGTGCTGTTGTGCTAATGAAAAAATCAAGAATCTGTTATATTTTGACAAAGTTAAAGGAATGAGACCAAAAATCATAAAAACCGTTATAAGTTCAGGAAACACAAACGAGAAAGTTCTTCAACTTAAAATCATTTCAGGAACCCATGGTTTCCGTCTGGGCCGGTGACGTTAATACACCCTGTATCACTACGTCCGTCAGTCAAAAATTGGAATAGTTAAATAATTAAAATGCAATTAACAATACTCGCCCGCACAATTCGATAAACATGATATCATTGTTTGTACACAGCATTTAATTACAAGTCCAAATAATACAAAACAATTTTATTAGAGATTAACTTAAATGACTTATGACTGTTATACTTACTCAAAATAGTGATTAGAAATAAGTAGTTCAAATTTAGTTTATTTCTTTGATTTTTCTTTTGATAAAAATTTGTATGGAAACTTGATAAATGATGCCTATGTTTATTTCTGTGATAGTTAACGAATGCTCAAGTGAATACTACGAGGCCATGTGTGCGACTAAATTGAAAGCATTCTGAAACAAAACTCATCAATTGATGAAACTATTCATATTGTTACATTTTGCCAAACACATAAAGCTCAAAGATACACTTGTTAGTTTTTTTTAGATAAATATCTGTTTTTACATTAGGGAAGACCGGGACAAAAGTAACATTTTTTACTTTTGATGTTCCTGGTCTTGCGATTTTTGGAATAACAAAAAACTAAATATGTCATCTAAGAGATGTGCAATTTTATCTAGAAACAAATTAAGTCAAGCTTTAATAAATTGACGAATTGACATACCTGTGATAAATGTTTTAAGACCCTTGTTACTTTCGTCCTATATGTCCACGCTTTGCAGACAAATGTAACAAAAATTAAAACAAAATATAGTTGTGCAAGTTATGAAATTGCTCATATTTATATTTGTTTAACTGCGTTAAATATTTATTCCAACTTAGGAACATAAATATTTCTATTTTCATATATAAATTAAAAGATGCAGGGAAAATAATTCCACGGGAATCTGCTCCACATGGGTATTTATTTCACTTTCAGTGGGAATCTGCTCCACTTTTCAAAGTGGAATTGATTCCCACCGAGAGAGAGAATATATTTCACTTTAAATTTTGTGGAATTGTTTCTCACCTAAAACCGCGCAAATTTTAAATACTTTTTGCATAATACTTCGTTGCTCCACTTTAGGTTATGGTCAGTTGCCAGGCAGGTGCTTATGTTGTCAGTTGGTGTGCTTCAGTTGAAAGTTGAAAGCACACCAACCCGTTGTTACCACTGGGACTCATTGGATTCAAAAGGGGCCTCATTTTTTTAAACTTGGCTCAGGGACTCATTTTTTTTAGATTTGACTAATTTTTTTAAGAGTACAAATAATCACTTCATAAAATACGTTTAAGTCAATTTTTAAGTTCATGCGCTTTTATTTCATTTTGTTGAAAAAAAATGTATGTAAAATTAGTTAGATTAATAATATTTATGAATTAAATATTTTTTTTTTATTATTAAAAAAATGAAAAAAGTCTTTATAATACACCTTGCACACACTGAAAAACGAGCGCACATTAAAACAATGAATACCCGTTCATTGATCATAGTTCATTGTCTCAACGTACAAATTCATTGGCTCAATGTACAAATACATTGATAACAGATTGTCTTTAATGTTGAGTTCATTGTTTTAATGAATACGCGTTCATTAATCGCTTTTCAACGTACAAAATATTTTTAATGTACGTGTTTAATGTCGTCGTTCATTGCTTAATGTTCTAAATTTGTGCATAAATTCAATGAACGCTAACATTGTTTGATGTAATATTTATTAATTACATGCATTAATGAACCAATTCATTATTTAATGAAAAATTTACATTATCTAATGAAAAATTTACATAATTTTCATAATTTTTTTTATTTTTGGTATATTAATGAACTCTTACATTACTTGCAATAAATATTGTACATTAATTCTAAAATCAGAATATAGATTTTATTAATGAACCTGTTCGTTATTTAATGGAAAAATTACATTATTTTCATGAAAATAGTTCATTAATTAATGAAAATAGTTCATAATTTGTTCTTTTAACTCGCATGGATTAATGAAAGCATCCATCATTTAAAGTAATATTGTTCATTAATTCGAAAATTAGGGCATATATTTTATTAATGAACCCTCTCATTATTTAATGACAAATTTACATTATTTTCATAAAAAAAAATTCATTATTTAATGAAAAATGTACATTATTTTCATGGAAAAAGTTCATTAATTAATGAAAATAATTCATAATCTGTTTTTAAGTCTGACAATAATTAATGAACGCTTCCATTATTTAAAGTTATATTGTTCATTAATTCCAAGATCAAAATCATATCCAAAAAAAAATTATTAATGTACCCGTTCATTATTTAATGAAAAGTCAAAAATATTTTAATGAACAAAGTTCATTAATTAATGAAAATTGTTCATAATTTGATCTTTATTTATACATTGATTAATGAACGTTTGCATTATTTAAAGTTATATTGTTCATTAATTTCAAAATGAGGGCATGGATTTTATTAATGAACCCGTTCATTATTTAATGACAAATTTACATTATCTTCATAAAAAAAATTCATTATTTAATGAAAAAATTTTCATGGAAAAAGTTCATTAATTAATGAAAATAATTCATAGTCTGTTTTTTAGTCTGACAATAATTAATGAACGCTTCCATTATTTAAAGTTATATTGTTCATTAATTCCAAAATCAAAATCATTTCCAAAAAAAAAAAAATTATTAATGTACCCGTTTCCTTAAAATCAACAAAAGTAAGTGGTACTGCTTACGAAATTTATATTTTAAGGCATTTGCCATAGTTTTGGATCGAAACATGATCAATATTTAACTTTAGGCAAAAATATTTTTTCGATATTTTTCTCGATATTTTTTGACATTTACTTTAATGTCATTTTTTTAATAATTCTGATAAAAAATAGTTGAAGCGCTCACAGTCGTTTCATTTATAAATAATTTCTATGTTTTTGTCTCAAACACTTTCATAATATTGAAGTTATAATAAAAAATGTTATCGATAAATCACCTAATAAAGCCGCCATCAAACTTTTTTCCTGTATTTAGTTGTGAAGTGGTATCACACGTTCATATTTCTTGAAGCACATTTGTCTCGTGTCTCTTGTTGCGGTGTGGCGTATAGCATCTATGAAATTACAGCGAAACATGAGTCCAGAACGCACACACCAGTCAAGTGTGGTTACTGCTTTATTTCACAATAATTTTTAATGTCATGTTTTTTTTCTGTTAAATCAATAAAAGTAAGTGCTACTACTTAAATGCCTTCCACACTAGCCCACTGTGTATTAATACATGTCAAAAAAGTGGAAAAACAACTCATGTAGAATAGTGTGGAAACAAAATATGAAAGCCCAGCCTACACAACCCGACATTATATCCCACACGCTTTGACATGTGTTAATAAATGAATAATTTAAGAGATCACATCACACTTTTTTTAGGTTAAGGTGATGTATTAATACAAGCAAGTGTGGAAGCAAAATTTGAAGTCATTTCTTTCCCTACAAATTTGGCAGTCGCGTGTAATTATTTCACACTTTGAAATTCATATTTTAAAGCATCTTCCATAGTTTTCGATCGAAACTTAAACAATATTTAACTTAAGGAAAAAATATTTTTTCGATAGCAGTGTGGTTCCTGCTTTAAGTTGCCACAAAAAAAATCGGTTAATCAATTAACAAGGTTGGGCCATCCCTGACATGTAATTCAGTCAGTTGTCAAAAGTGAATTGAGGAAGTGCGATTCTAATTTTCGGTAGCCGGTTTTAAGAATTTTCAATGTTTCCATATTTTATTTCGTGTTAAGTAAATGTAAGTAACGACGCCAGAAACGTATAAAAATCAAATCGTGGAAAATAAATTCTGGGCGCTTATCAATATTTACTAGTCGCAGTCGCGTGTGCACATAATACATTTTTGTTACGTCCACCGATGTCGACGTCCATGGATACGGATAAATATTTAATCATATTTTGGTAAGAGTCTTATGAATTATATTGATACTATTTGTAACTAATAATTATAAACTGATAAATGTATATCAAAAATAAGGTTAATCAATTTAAACTTTAGTTTAAGTATTTATTTATTATTAAGTATTAGCAATTTTTGAGGGAATGGTAAAAGCAATTGCTTGGGTGGGCATTATATAAGCTGTTTTTGATAAATATCATACTTTACAATTTTGTTTGCATGGGTCCTCATATTTTCATCTTTAAGGTTAGACCGCACTAGGCTGAACTGCACTGCAGCGGAACTGCGATTCGCAGTAAATTGTATGAAGTTCAGTTGTCCCTTAGTGCGATATAGCTCATACAATTTCATACAAATAATGTTTTGCCGCGTCGTGAAGTGTAGTTCCGCTGCAGTTGTGTGCGGTCTTACCTTAATAATTGCTCATATGTATTGATCCAAAATCATAGCTTGTTCTTTAATGTACCTACGCGTGCATCATTTAATATAATAGTTCAAAATTTTATGAACCAAACTAAGCTTTTTTCTCGCTTAATTAATGATCATACTACATTACTTAAAATTAGTTCATAAAACAACGAAAAAAGAACATTGAAATAATGTTTTTTTTTGCATTAAACTAGGAAAAATTACATTAGAAGCCAGCATTTTACGTACTGTTTGCGTAGTAACGATGCTATTACTTTGATATAATTCAGTCAGTTGTAAAATGTCTATTGGAGTGGAAGAGCGATTATAATTTTCGATACCTGGTTTTAAGAATTTTCAATGTTTCAATATTTTATTTCGTGTTAGTTTAATGTAAGTAACCACGCCAGCAACGTATAAAAATCAAATCGTGGAGAAAAATGGGCGCTTATCAATATTTTGTAGTAGCGTGTGCATATAATCGATAATCAAACCGCCGACACTTCCGTCATATTTTTGGATAAGAATTTTATGAATATAATGGCGGTAGCTAATAGGAATTTGATGATTATTCTAAAAATGATAAATACAAAATTAGAAATAAAGGTTAGGATTGTTTGTTCAAATTCATAAAAAAAATCAAAGCTTGTTCATTAATGAACCAGAGCATCATTTCATGTAAAATTTCATTATCTGATAGATTTTTGTCACTTAATTAATGATCATAATTAATTACTTAATGTTAGTTCATAAAACAACGAAAAAAGAACATTAAAATAATGTTTTTTTTGCATTAAACTAGGAAAAGTTACATTAAAAGCTAGGTACAGTTTGCATAGTAACGATGTTTGGCTATTACTTTTATATAATTCAGTCAGTTGTAAAATGTCTATTGGAGTGAAAGTGCGATTATAATTTTCGATAGCTGGTTTTAAGAATTTCCAATGTTCAATATTTTATTTCGTGTTTGGTAAATGTAAGTAACCACGCCAGAAACGTATACAAATCAAATCGTGGAGAACAAATTCTGGGCGCTTATCAATATTTTCTTGTAGCGTGTGCATATAATCAATAATCAATCCGCCGACACGCACAGATATTTTTCCAGTCATATTTTTGGGTAAGAATTTTATGAATATAATGGTGGTAGCCAATAGGAATTTAATGGTTATTCTAAAACTAATACATATAAAATTAGAAAAAGGGTTATAATTGTTATTATAATGTTTTTTGCATTAAATAGGGAAAAGTTACATTAAAAGCCATCGAAAATTTTCGTATGCAACTTTTCTTAGATTACTTAAGAGCTATCATACAAAAAATTTCATTTGATCCTACCCTGAAAAACTGTTTCTGAGTAAACTCAAGTTTCAAGTAGTAGATTCACGGTTTATTCCTTTCAAAAGATCTACTCGTAATGGAAGCATCTCAGGACTCAGTGGCATCAGAACAAGTTTCTTCTTACCAGCTTACGGAAAACGATGACGGTGAAATTAATTTGACAGAATCTGATATTGCAATTGATGGGGATGGGAATGGGAATATCGGTGCCGATGTAATATTAATTAATGTTCCCGCTGATGAAAGCAGTCAACCAGATTTGGTGCAAAACACCCTAAAAGAAGAGTTGATATCATTACTTAACAGTTGGGGAATGAGCTATTTGGCTGATGTTCCAATACGTAAGTAGGTTTATAAAATTAAATGTATTGATTTGCGTACCTATGAAATAATTTTTTTAAAATACTTTGTTTGTTATGTTTTATAGATACAAAAATAGTATTCCCCGCTTAATTGCACCGACCATATTGTACCCACTTAATTGCGTTTTTACTTAACTGAACCAGTCGGTCAACTTACCGGAAATTGTACATGCTTTTTATTTGTTAGCTGTAAATTTAAAGATAAACTAAGAAAATTAAAATGAAAATATTTGAGCCCTTTTATTTCGTCCATTTAAGCGGAAAATATTTTCCCAATAGCTTTGCAAATGTTTTGGGATCCTTTTCCCGTACAACGCCTAGTACTCACTTCTCGTGAAATGAAAAATGAACGCATTCCACAATCTTTAAATGGTCACATTCTAATTTGTTTGGGTATGTGATAGCAAATGAAAACGAGTCTGCAGCAGCGTACTTGGTCAAGTACGGTACCGCTCACCTCTGAAATTATTTCTTACATTTTGTTAAATTTAGTTTCGAATTTTACTGTTTGAGCCATGTCGTATAGGGAAAGCAAAAACAAGGGTTCTCCCTAACCGGTCGGCTGTCAATTTATTTTTACACGGCGATATTTAAGAATATCCATACTCAAGGTTGTAGCCTGACAAATATTGCGGGGGGATATGATTAAAAAAAAAATATATTTTTCATTATATTAATTGACGCAGGTACTTTATATTTCAATATACATAATCATTACTTAAATACACAGGTTTGCAAAATTAACATTTTTTTGTTAGTGCCGAGACGAAAATTTATTTTTTCAATGGTTTTTGATGCGTGTCGTCAATTATTTTTGCTCAAAAACAAATTCCTAACGGAAGGGGATGCATCTGAAAGTCTTTGCCTGACCTACTTAAATCCACAATAATGCACTCAACATGTCTGTTTTCGAGAATGTGATAGTTGATTAGAAGTGAATTGAGGAGGGCATCAAGCGGAGATAGTTAAAATTTAGCCTCAATTTGAGTATTTCAAATCAATACTCAAATTTAGTTTAGAAAAGGAAGATGAAAGATGGAACTCGAGAAAAAAACTAGTTCTTCTCGGCATTTTTTTTTTTTTTTCACAAAAAACTTAGACAACACATACTAATTGAAACGGAAAATCACAAGAAGTTATTAGTATGCACTTTTAACATTATGTAGCAAATTTATTGTCGTCCAATTTGATGGTAATAACTTATATAAGATGGTACTTTGATTTTTCAGGAAGAAAGTTGAAGTAAGACATACCTACATTTTTAAAAAAATCGGGGAGGCCTTACCCGTACTTAACTGGACTGCAACAAATACTTTAACATTTGTTGTTGACAAAGTTTTTATGGCCATGGAATGGACATAGAAATTAGACTTTTCATTGATATAACCTGACTCTGAATGTCGCTTTGTCTAAACGAATGTGAGGCTTTGGGAGAACATACCCTTTTCAATAAATTTTTTTTTAATGTTATTTTTCCAATTTGTTTGGACAAGATGCAAGGGTGTTTTGTTTTGAATAAACATAAGTCTAGATCAAAGCATTATTAAAAAAAAAAACAAGTATAGCCAATTCATTTACAGCCTTAATTTAATATTCTCAAATAATTTCAGCTTTTATTTGATTTTCTAACCTGATTTTGGAAGAAAACGTTTTAAATATTAACGGAAAATCTTTATTTAGACCAAGAAGGCAGAAGACCATTTGGGTCATCAATTTTGAAAGTGTTCTAAGTCCATTTTAACACATACAAAAGAGAAATAATAAGCTTACGATTATCTACAAAATTACAACTTAACGGTACCCCCTTTTTTAAATAAATGTACCCTTAAGAGACATCGATAATTTATCATCAACTTAACTAATTTTTTAAAAGGAAAGGTCTTCACGCATATTTGGTGCCTACCCAAAAAGGGCATGCAAAAGATAAAACTGGTAGGAAAAGCTTACTGAAGTTTACAATTAAAGATTCCCCAGAAACCTTCATTTTTATCGCAACGTCCATCCAGGAGGTAGAAGATCACTTGCAGCATCTCCAGTAAAGATCACAAGAGTGCATTTTAGCCGTTGGAGAGTCAAAAATTAAACTTATGGATTTCTACGCTAATTTTGATGGGGCTAAGTTTTATTTGAAATGTTGTATTAGGCTGTGGGTATTTGTTTCAACATTTTTCACCTTTTTAACCTTGAATATCTCCTTTTCTTAACATTAAGCACATTATGAAATATCTAGAATTCCATTATAATCGGAAACTTTTACGAGTTCCAATAAAAACTATCAAAGCAATTTGTGCAAGAGTTTCCACTATGATGGATTCTGTGATATTTCTTTTCGGGATTAGTTAAAGTTTCCGATTACGACGGAATTCGTTAAAAACAACGCTCAATGATGACTGTGATAAGTTTTATATTCACTTTCTAAGACTGACAATTCCTAAGAGAAAAGAAATAATGTCACAAATGTTTGCATTAAGCAGATAGCGTTAAGAAAATAAAATATAGTTAATGATGCATAACACTTTGCGATTTCGTTCCATAATAAATATTAAAATATTAACAGTTGCTGAGGATTCAGAGCAATTCGATAGATGTTGGCAGGCCTGCACAAAATATCGTTTAAACGAATTGAATACCTTTGCCACAACGAAACAAATGCTGGAAAAATGGCCGCAGTACAAAATGCCCCAAGGTCATAGATTGGTAAGTTTAATAATAGCTTAAACATAATTGATGAGTTACTAGTACCAATGTAGTAGATAGTTTAACTAGGCACAGTACAATATCCTAATACATTAGCACAATCTTCTCTTTAAAAAATATTATTTGAACCATAACCTAATTGATGAAATCATTTATCACTAGGTTGATATGGACTTCAAAGCGTTGTTTAACACCACCTATTCCCTCATAGACAGCTGGAATGACTATTATGAGAAGATCTTTAATTTCTTGTCAACGGAGCATCATATTAAGAAGAAGGAATCTGTAAAACTTCTAAATTGCTTGAAGGACGATGAAATTAATGAAAGTAAGTGATAACATTTTTTAAACTCTTTAAATTCCATCTCATAGTCAGCCTTCAAAAACACGATTTTGTTTTTTTTTAATATAATATTTTCTTATATATGTATGTACATACCGATTATAAAATCAAAGTTATTCGTTTAATTTCTTATATAGTTTATTTTGATGAATCATTTGGTACTATTATTAACATGTTTGAATTAGTTCGGTAATTAGTTGAATGGCTGGTGTATAATGCATGTCTGGACTCATTAGCACAAGTTTGTGAACTAGTTTTTAACTTGATCCTTAATGAAATAAAGCAAAACACAGTTCTAGTACGCTGCGCCGATCGCGCTAAATTTAAGCACCCATACAAAATTCTCTTCAATGTTTATCAAAGCATAAATTTAACCCTTGACAGTGTACTTAAAGTGAATATTTTAATTAAAATAATTATAAAATTATATTATAAAATAATTATTGTCAACAAAATCTTTGCAACACTTAACAATTTAAATGTAACATTTATGTAAAAAAACAAGATACAAACATTTATCATCATTTGAGCTTACTTTTCTTGTAACTTTTTCAGTTTTTTTTTTTTGACTATCTCAAAACTTGAAAAAGTGGAATAAGTCGCTTTTGATTGTAGTAGATACAAATGTTTATTGTACTTGTATTGTACTGAAAATAACGTTGTATATCTCATTCGTGGGCACTAGACGCGCAATAAATCCCATTCATAAGTCGCTAAATCGAATAAAAAAAGGAGAATTTGTATACTGTTAAGCGAATTTTTCGCTTACTTGGTATTCGCCATTATTGGTCATTGGTATAAACGTTCCTTTCTTTTGGGGTCTACTCAGTTCATCGAAGTGACTAATACTGTCATTTCAATGGAACACAATTGCAATTAATTTTTGCTCTTCTGACAGTCTTTGTTGCCATATAGCTAATGCCTAAAACCCATGGTTTACAGCTTTGTGTCCATACATCAAGAAAAAAATATCCTAGGGCTGAGTTTTCCAAAGACATATATCATTTGTGGGCAATAGAAAAGGTAGACAAAAATGCGCATTCTCCTTTTTCTGCCATGAAAGCGGGTAATGTACATATTTAAACATAGATAATATGTATGTAGGAATTCCAAGGTTGATAATAAATCTATTCCAAAGAACATGAAAACCACTTTAAATAAGAATTAAAATGAATTAATTACAGTGAATTGTTGCAAAAATTAACAAAGACCATCCCTTTTTTATTCAAGGAAAACAAACTACAATTCAATAATGAAGAATCAGAGAATTCGAAGCGCGTTTATTAAAATCAGCCAAGGAATACATCGAAATCGAACGATGCACTTCACATGAAGTCGTAACTTATTGATATTTACAATTCAACCAACGCATAATTTTGTTAAATTTACTTGCAACTTTTCACTAAAATTGTTTAATTTTCACACATTTACACACCGCAACAAAAAAACAAGAAAATCTTGACTTGCGAGAAATGTCAAATCAAAGATTCTCTCAAAGTGATACCAAATTTGCACTTTTGAAGTGAGGATAATGTATTGAGGGAAAAAACCACATCTGCGTCAAAAATGACACTGCACTTTTCTCTGACACTAATTTAATAAATGACCAAAAATTTTTTGGTCAATAGTTTAAATAATTTGCTACAAGTTTAAATATATTTGGTCTTAGTTTACACTGATTTGCGTTTCGGTCAAAACTATTTGCGTTTAGGTTAAACTTATTTGCTGATAGTTTAATTAAATGTACGAATGCTATATTTACACTCACTGACTGGCTGACTGAACTTTTTTACAAAAAAAAAATATTCTTTTTCCAAAAAAAAATACATTTTCACAAAAATAAATTAACTTCTATTTTTTGTATTATTTTTTGTAAAAATATAACTTTTTGCAAAAAAAAACTAACGTTTTTACAAAAAGAAAATAGCGTTTACAAAAAAAAAAACATCTTTTTACAGAAAAAAAAAATGTTTTTGAAAAAAATAAATATCTTTTCTTACTTGTTTAAATAACATGGAGAAATTATGAAAATGATAACAAACTATTCAATTATGGTTTAGATTTTTACTATAAATTACATATATATATTTACGGTCATCCCAAACTAACTTACTCACTGATTGGGAAGCTAATAAATTAAATCCAAAAATAGGCTCCTGCTTCTAAATGGAAAATCAAAAAAAATACAGGCAAGTTCGGAAGGTACGTCTTGAATATGCCTAAATTGGGTAAAATTTTAAAGGTTTCAAGGGTTGCCACATTTCTAGAAGTAACATTTTTTTGAAAGCGAAGGGCGCATTTGGCGTCCTGCAACCTACAAGTTGAGAATATGCTGTAATAAGTTACGATGAGTAATGACTATAAAACACTTTTATGCTTACAAAACGACGACCATGTGATTAATTGCTTTTACCTTTTTAGTTAATTTATAATAATTGTTTATTCTTTTCTAATACATGCAATTATTATTATATTTTCAGATAGCCTAAATGCAATACTATTCACCTGTCTTCACGCATATTTGGTGCCTACCCAAAAAGGGCATGCAAAAGATATAACTGGTAGGAAAAGCTTACTGAAGTTTACAATCAAAGATTCCCAAGAAGCCTTCATTTTTATCGCAATATCCGTCCAGGAGGTAGAAGATCACTTGCAGCATCTCCAGCAAAGATCACAAAGCGTGCAGCCGTTCATTATAGCCGTTGGAGACTTAAAAACTAAACTTACGGATTTCCACGTTTATTTTGATGGGTTTAAGTTTTCTTTTAAATGCTGCATTCGGGCTGTAGACGTTTGCTTTAAAATGTTTCATCTTTTTAATTTACAATATCCTGTAGCTTGTTGAACTTTTTGGACATTTATTCAAACTTGTTCCTTCAACTTAAAATGTTATCAAAAATTTTCAAAAGTCCAAATATTAGTTTCAGCCTTAAAAGATAATACGTAAGCGTAAAATTCGTACGTAAGCATAAAATATGTTTTAATTCTTCACATTTTACTTTTTGTCTTCACATTTTAATTTTGTTTGTCTGCACTTTTTACTTTTTGTCTACACTTTTACTTTTTTGTCTACAAAATCTTTGTAAAACACTTAACAATTTAAAAGCATTAATAAATACCATAACAAGATACAAATATTTCTTCTTATCATTTGAATTAACTTTTTGTTGGAACTTTTTTAGTTTTTTTGTTCAGAGTTCGTAGAATGAGTTTGCTCAAAAACCAGCTAAGGTAAGCTTTGAAATCATTAACACTTAGAAAATGAATTGTATTGATTGGCTTTATTTAATTAACATAATATTGATTAATTTCATTTAACTTTTCATAAAACTTTTTGCCGCTATCCATGAGCGGAACTTGTATTGAGGAAACCGAAAAGCTTTCAGTCCTCGGTATGTGTATCACAGACCACCTTCTGTGGAATGAACACATATTCGACGTCGCCAAAAATGCTGCTAAGTGCTTAGGTTTTCTTCGGCGATGCAAGAAATTTTTCTCCCCTTCTGATCTGGCTGTAATCTATAAAACATTTATCCGTCCGAAACTTGAGTACAATTCTCATATTTGGGCAGGTGCCCCAATAACCTACTTGAGTCTGTTAGATAGGATTCAAAAAAGAGCTTTAAAAATGATAGGTGACAGAAATATAACAGAAACATTTGCATCCCTCGACCACGGCCGCAATGTTTCATGTCTAACATTATTTTACCCTTACTTTTATAAACATTGTTCTAGTGAAATAGCCAGCTGCATTCCTCCCTTAAAACAATTCAACCGTAATACTCGTACTTCTAGGAATGCACATCAGTTAACCCTCGAGCCAAACTTCGGACGCACTGTCAAGTATAGAGATTCTTTTTTTAGCCGCACTACTCGAATGTGGAATGCTTTACACGGCTCTATCTTTACCGACCATTTTAATATTCAGAGGTTCAAAACCAATGTGCATCGGTATCTCCTCTTAAATCCTACCCTATTTTCTCAACGCACATTTTAAGGGCAGCCAAAATCATTTTAGTGCGCGCTCAAAAAAAAAAAAAAAAAAAATATACTTTATACGTTATTTAATGAACAAGGTACATTAGTTTTATGTATAGATTACATTAAAACAATGAATATTATACATTAAACAATGTATATTATACATTACTTAATGAACAAGGTACATTAGCTTAATGTATAGATTACATTAAAACAATGAATATTATACATTAAATAATGTAATTTATACATTATTTAATGAACGAGGTACATTGGTTCAATGTATAGATTACATTAAAACAATGAATACTATACATTAAATAATGTATTTCATACATTATTTAATGAACGAGGTACATTGGTTTAATGTATAGATTACATTAAAACAATGAATATTATACATTAAATAATGTATTTTATACATTATCTAATGAACGAGGTACATTGGTTCAATGTATAGATTACATTAAAAGAATGAATATTATACACTAAATAATGTATTTTATACATTATTTAATGAACGATGTACATTGGTTTTATGTATAGATTACACAATAATAATGATTATTATACATTAAATAATGTATTGTATACGTTATTTAGTGAACGAGTTACATTGGTTTAAAGTTAATATTACATTGAAACAATGATTATTATACATTAAATAATGAATTCCATACGTTGTTTAATTTACAATGTACATTATTCCAAAGTCTGTGTGACTAAATTTAATGAAAATTGTGCATTAAATAATGAACCTGATACATTCTTTAATGAACGATATACATTGTTTTATGATGAATTACATTAATGGACGTATTATATACTCCGGATTTTAGTATATAAATACATAGCATTCAATGCACATATTCATTGAATTATCAAGAAAGCATTAATTAATGCACGACGTTGATAAGCAATGAACGGGAATACGCGCCTGCTACTGATCATACCCTAAGCAGAGCGACGTAGTCGCGTGAGCGGGATAGAGGACCCAAAGAGGGAGTTGAAATCCTTGATCCCGCGAAGCAGGCCACCCAAGGTACTCTTTATTACACATAAATTTAGTACACCAACTGACAACATAAGCTCCTGCCTGGCCTCAGAGGTGTTAAGTTTTCTTGGCCGATATTTCCAAAACGATGTGGCAGTTTTTTTCTTGGTCGTTGTTGCATAACTCATTTTTCAAAATCTCAAACCATACACCTGATTAAAAAATATTGAAAACTAGGCATAGGTACGGTTCTTATATTTAAAGAACAAGATTTAGAAAATTGGAGCATAATTTAAAAAAATATTAAAAATCGCGCCATTTTTAAAAGTATTTTTTGCATTATGCTCCAATTTTCAATATCTCAAACCTTATAACTGATTTCAAAAGATTTAATACTAGGTGTGCAGTTGTTATTTTTTGAGAACAAAAACACTGTTCAAAAGTCATAGGAAAAGAAGTGCGATTATTTCTCACCCTAAGTGGGCAGAAACTCCACCTTTCAAAGTGAAATTCATTCTCAGTAAAAAGTGTAATAAATTCTCTCTCAGTAGGAATCAACTCCACTTTTAAAAGTGGAGCAGATTCCCGCTAAGAGTGAAATAAGTGCTCATGTGGATCAGATTCCCGTGGAATTATTTCCCTGCACCAAATTAATATATTGTTTCTTGTGGACGAAAGTAGTGAGCAAATCACATGCATCCATTTTTGAAAATAAAAACTACCCGCGCAAAAACAATCAAGGGTTATTATGAACCCTTTTGCCTCGCCAAAATTGGCCTATGCAGGGACTTGATCCCGCGATCTTCTGCTTGTCAGTTCAAGTGCTACCCACTGAGCTAACTCGCTACATAAAAATTCAATATCGAAAGTGAATAAGTTTATGTTTCATACCGTATTGCATTATAAATACATACAGAATATAAAACAGGACATAAAGTACTTGCTTTTTAGATAGAACAACTTAGTACAGGTTTTCTGTTCTAACTTGCTGACGTTTCTCACAAATATGTGCTGAACAATCCTATAATACACAGATGTCTCACACCTATAGAAAAAGTGCCTAATGATACTGATATTGCATGGTGCGTATAAAATTTTTGTTTTCGATGTAATGGGTGATTTTTTAAGAGGTTTAGAACTTTAAAAAAAAAAAAACACAAAAGTTCGAAAAAATGAATGAAGTATTTATTTCAATCGATAGTTTGAACCTTGCAATTTAATGTTTAAGGATAATTTCATGCAAATGTTGACCGCGGCTGCGTCTCAGGTAGCCCATCCGCTGAGTCCAATTTTGGCAAACTCTTTCACACATATCGGCCGGTATCTCACGAATGAATGCATGGATGTTGGCTTCCAGTGCGTCAATCGAAGCGGGCTTGTCCCTATAGACATTAGCCTTGACATACCCCCACAAAAAATAGTCTAATGGTGTCAAATCGCACGATCTAGGCGGCCAATTGACCGGCCCGAAACGTGAAATTAACTGTTCACCAAACTCGCCTCGCAATTGCGCCATTGTTTCGCGTGCTGTGTGGCATGTGGCACCGTCTTGTTGAAACCACATATCATGCAAGTCAAGAACTTCCATTTCGGGCAAAAAAAAGTTTGTTATCATCGCTCGGTAGCGTTCACCATTGACAGTAACGCTGCGATTCGCATCATCTTTGAAGAAATATGGCCCAATAATGCCGCCGGCCTATAAACCGCACCAAACAGTGGCTTTTTCGGGATACATTGGTAGCTGTTGCAATGCTTCTGGCTGATCTTCACTCCAAATGCGGCAATTTTGCTTATTTACGTACCCATTCAACCAAAAATGAGCCTCATCGCTGAACACAATTTTTCGATAAAAAAGCGGATCCTCGGCCAGCTTTCCAAGAGCCCATTCACCAAAAATTCGGCGTTGTGGTAGGTCGGCTGGCTTTAGTTCTTGCACCAGCTGTATCTTAAAAGGCTTTACGCCCAAATCCTTCCGCAAAATTTTCCACGTAGTGCTGTAACAAAGGCCTAACTGCTGGGAACGGCGCCGAATCGACATTTCGCGGTCTTCTGTCACACTAGCTGATACGGCCGCAATATTTTCTTCACTACGCACAGTACGTAAACGTGTTGGTGGTTTAATGTCCAACAAAGTAAATTTGGTGCGAAATTTGGTCACAATCTTCCGAATAGACTGCTCAGAAGGTCGAGAATGCCGACCATAAAATGGAAGCAGCGCGCGATGAACATTTCGAACCGAGCACGAATTTTGATAGTAAAATTCAATAATTTGCAAGCGTTGTTCATTTGTAAGACGATCCATGGTTAAATTGCAAACCAAACTGAAGCTGTTTGACAGTGACACAAGGTACTAAACACACGTCAGCTGTCCAAACCAGTGTTGCCAAAACAAACCAGCTAAAAAATCACCCGTTACAAGAGACATTTCTGATGGGTACCGAAATATGCCCAATAAGTTTCACTAGGGATGGCCTCACAAGTGTTTGAAAAGTTTCTCTCGTCTTAATTTTTGGTACTGAAATCCAGGAAGGGCCTGTTAAGTATCTGACAAGTTTCCCTACCGGAAACTTAATAGGGCCTTGTCCAAACTAGACAGAAACTTATCATATATCCAGTAATTTATTCAGATTCTTAGATTTCCTTAAAATATTGAGCAGGGATAGAGAAGCAATATGTTAAATAATAAGAAATTTACTTTTTAATATTGAGATTTATTGCTTTGTTTATTGAAAAAACCGTCAAAAAAATAGTTTTTTACTGTGCACGTGTCCATCTCAAGACCGATCGACAACAACTAAATAGTAAAGATAATTATAAGGCTGTTAAAGAGGTTGTTACTTTCAGGGCGTGTTGCTTTTGCCCCCGGTCTCCCCTACTTTAAAGCTTTTAACAGAGAATATTGTTTAGAGTTTAGAGACTTTTAAATGTGCATTGTTGAGACTGTAATCAAAAGTACCGATGATTATGAGATAAGATTCATTCAATCTAATCAGAAAAAAAAAGTTTTATCAACAAGCTTATCATAATAAACTCAAAGAATTATTATCGTTGAAGTAGCTAAGAGTAGGAACTGAAATATTTTAAAATCATTTGATTGATTTTGAAAAATAATTTTTACTTCTTGCAATACATAGGTTAGGCCGAGTGTACACGAAGTTACAGCGCACGCTTTTAAGGTGTACACATCCGAACTTTACAGGTTAACACGTTTTTTGCAGAAAAATCATCGTGTGAACGGTTCTATGTAAATGTATGCGCCACTGTCCATTTGCTCGGGTGGTGTGGAAATAAATGCACAATAACGACAAACTATCCTACTTAAATGATGTAAGGAACTTATTTTGTACTAATTCACGTTACCTTTGTGATTATTTATTTTTGTATGTACATATGTATTCTTAATCATATAATATTTATAACGTCATTTTAAACATAATTTTTTTTTTCAAAAATGTTCGAAATTTGACCATTTTTGAAATCGCAATATCTTGCAACTGATGCGTTGTACACAAAAAAGTGTGCTAATGTTTCCTCTAGGGAATACTAAATATATTATAAAATATTTTCTGAAAAGTACGTCATTTAAGAGTAAGGAGTCAAAAACCAGTATTTTAGACTTTTGGTGTTTTTACTTAAATAATTATGTCATACAAATTATAGCTTATAAAAAAAAACTGTTAATGCATGCTTATATAATATTACATAATGTAAAAATTTTTTCGATTAATCTTAGGGTTTAAAAGATTATGCGAAAAACCGTTTTTTTTGACAGTTGACACTATTGAAGTCACAATATCTTGCGACTTATGACTCGTATGGAAAAAAATTTCATATTTTTTTGAAGGGAATATTATGATATTTAAACTGAGTGTAAGATTTGTTCCGACAACTTGTGCTTTTAAGAGTAAAAATTAAAAAAAACAGAAATTTGAACTTATATCTTTAAAACGGCTGTTTTTAGGAAAAAAATAATAATTTTTTCTTGTAGAGATTTACTTAATGTACAAACATTGTGTTTAGATATTTTAAAAATTTTGAACCCGTTAGGAGTTATACGTGAAAAACGAACATTTTCGACATTTCGCGTTTTTAACGGTAGTTCGTAAGAAAAAAATAGTTACAACTTTTTTTTTTGGAAAATGACATAAATTACAAGTTTTCTGTGAAACACTTTTCGATAGCATTTACCGTTTCTGACATTAAACCTTGTATTGACGCGCACACGATTTGGTAATAGACTTTCGTGACAGTATTTCTTATGCCAAAATAAAGACAATTGCGTTTAAAAATCTTCACTTGGATTTTTTTTTGGCAGAAAAAGTACAATTTGCCTGGGCTACTACTAGCATATATGTAGTTTGCTTCAGCTTTTTTAATATTTTACAAGCAAACTGCATGTGACCACAGAGCTCTCTGTAATAGCATATAGTTTGCTCTGCAATACTTTCAAATTCGGTGATCAGCAAATGGCTGAGCACAGACAATGGAGATCTGTGCTGCTATACAGTTTGGCAATACGCTACCCGGGTTGCTTTCCATACAAGCAATTAGCAAATGTAAATTGCTTTGTTTTTTTTTTGGTGGCGCGGCATATAAAATAAATAATAACAACACAATATCAATTTTCACTCATAATTTACTTATAATTTCTTCTTATTTAAATTTTCATACCTCAGCAGACAAACAAAAAAATCACCGGCAGCAAATTATAAATCTATAAACGATAACGAAAGCTGTACGACTACCAAATGTCAGTCGTAAGTAAAAACGAGTATAATCGCATTTTTACGCTAACGACAGAATTTGAACGATAATCGTTTTACGTAATAGGGCCCCTGTTCTGATCTGAATATTTCCTCGCAGAACAATCCTGATTAGTACTTTCTAGTCCATTTTTAGCGTCTGCTTTTCCACGACGACTTTTGAGCCAAGATTTATCGAAATTTATTCGATTATTGCGAAGGTGAGTTCAGATTTTGTTCTCGTTTGCACTCATTTAATTCCGAAAATACGACAAGACTCAAAAGTCGTCGTGCAAATGCAGACGAGATAACGCACAGAATATGCAACAGCTAGAAATTTGTTATTAATTTTTTGTATTATTTGTAGGTATACAAAATATGAGAACAAAATTTTATTTCGATTTAAAATGTCTTAATTTTGAGATGCCCTCTAAGTTTTTAGGTGCGTTACTATTCTGTCATTTACTCGCACTCGCTCATGGGTGCATTAGTTCATGATAATGCCTTCTATACCTACAAGATTAAAATTTGTCCACCCAAATGATTTTTTTTTAAATAGATAAATGTATGGGTGTATGTAGCTAATATAACATACAGTTCTGAACTAAATGCTCGGTAAAGCAATTTCGGGCGACTCAGTCACTCACTTTTTTCTTATCATACATTCATCGACAAACATTGAAATTTGTACACACCAAAAAACGAAATAAAAACAGAGACACTTGCTTCTTCATTTTGCGTAAGGAATTTATGAAATATTAATTTAAAGAAACAGATCTTTTATTCTGTCAAATTGCTATCATGTCAGAGCCAGAAGCTTGAAGCCACATTCCGTTTTGCAAATGTTTGGGTCGCGCATGATATCGTAAAGTCGGTAACAAGGCCGTCAAAGGTGGAGCCACCCAACGCGTGATTGTGACTTGGCCATAAAATGTGTAAATACAAAAAACGGTTGTAATCACGGTTGCCACGTTGGTCATTTGTGACCAAATTTGGTCATTTTTTTTACACTTGGTCATTTTTTATATCCATCTGGTCACTTTTTATGAAAAATACTCGACTTTTAATTTTCATTTTCTCAAAATGAAGTGCAATTTTTTTTTCATCTCCTATGAAAACGTTGCATGTATTAAATTGAACGCACTGCATAACCAATCCACGACCACTTCATTTGACAATTTATTGACAGATGGAAAGTTTGAAATATTTTTGGGTTTAAGCGTCTCCGTCTATTTCGCTTGTTGGTTTTGTTGGTTTTGTTGGTTTTGTTGGTTCTTGTTGAAAACAAAACATACAAAATGGATAGGCAAGTAATAAGATATATTAATAAATCTTTCTTGTAAAATTAAAACAACATTCCTAAAGGTTTTTTATTGTCGTTACCACACAGCTCAGCTGCTGCTGAAAGAAAGTTTTATGACTAAAGTTTAATTAAACCTAAGTTAAGAAACAGACTTAACTTTGACACCATTAATAATATTATGTTGTCAAAAGAGCTTCAGGATAAAAAACATGTGACATAGCGTTTGGTCGGCAGAATCCTTTTTTTTAAATAAGTAGTTATTATGGGACATATTCATAGTCGCAGATAGACCCAGGTTTAACTAAACTATAGTTTAAGACAATTTTGGCTCAAGGAATACAGACCGAATTTAATTACAAATTGTTGGTTTTATATTTGTTTAAGATAATTAACTTGGTATAATACTACACAAATAGCTTCAAATATTTTGAAATTATGAACTTAAAAAAATAAAATAAACGTCCGAAAATTCAACTAAACCTATGTTTAACTTAGAACCAGCTCTAAAATGACTATGAATACGCCCCTATGTGTGTACATTTTACTTACTTAGGTCCTCGGACCTATTACGTCCGTGATGTTTCCCTTACGGGACATAGGGCCTCCACTACACCTACGCGCCATCGTGTACGATTTCTTGAAATATATTTCAGCTCTCTCCAACTTTTCCCCAGTCGTGCCGATTCCTGTTCGACCGTTCTTCGCCATGTACTTCTAGGCCGGCCCACTTGTCTTCCCTCCTGTGTGAGCGGGTTCCACTGCATTGCTTGAGATGCAATGCACCGATCGCCTTTTCGAAGCGTATGGCCAATCCACTGCCACTTTCTTCTTCGTATAATGGAGTCTATGGGCTCCTGACCCGTTCTCGCATGAAGTTCGGTATTGGAGATACGGTTGGGCCAGAAAATCCTCAAGATGTTTCGTAGACATCTATTAACGAAGGTTTGCAGCTTTCTGGTGACAATTTCAGTGACTTTCCAAGTGCTGCAGCCGTAAAGCAGAACGGATTCAACATTGGAGCGGAACAGTCGTAGCTTGGTCTTTAAGCTAAAAGAGTTGTTTCTCCATATTTTGGACAGCATTCCGAACGCAGCCTTTGCTTTTCTGATTCGGCTGTTTACGTCCAGTTCAGTTCCGCCACCCGTAGAGATAATACTCCCAAGATATTGGAAATCCTCTACCATCTCTACCGGTTGTCCAGAAATATTTACTTGGATTGATGAGGAAGTTCCAAGGCTGATCCTTTTAGTTTTTGCCGAGTTGATCTTAAGCCCTACGATTTCTGCTTCTCTCTCCACCCTTGTTGTCATTTGATGGAGATCCATGATCCTATGAGAGAGTAAGCATACGTCGTCCGCGTAGTCCAGATGTTTGAGGTGAGATTGCAGAGTCCACTGAATTCCTCCATTTCCATTTGACAAAGCTGCGTGCAGTACGTCACTTATCACCAACAGGAACAGTATTGGTGACAGTATACAGCCTTGCCTAACTCCACTTTGGATTTCAAACTCCTCTGACAGCCTACCTTTGTGCAAAACGTGACACCTGGATCCATCATATGTAGCCTTGATAATAGCAATCAATTTATCTGGGATGCCCCTCCTGTGCAAAGCAAGCCAAATAAATTCTCTATTGACACTGTCGAACGCCTTTTCAAAATCGATGAACAGCAGGTGAAGTGGTGATCGATATTCAACGCACTGTTCGATGATGATCCTCAAGGTGTTGATGTGATCAACACAGGAAGATCCAGTGCGGAAACCTGCTTGTTCGGCGTCGAGTGTGTCTTCGAGGTGGTCTTTAATTCGGTCCAATATTATCCTTGCTATTATCTTGGCTACTGCAGGCAGAACGCATATTCCTCTCCAGTTTTCGCACTGTGTGAGATCTCCTTTCTTTGGGAGCTTGACAATCATTCCTTTTTTCCACTCTTCAGGAAAGCTCTCTGCTTCCCAAGCTGTCTTAATAAGTGGGTGCAGTAGCTCGCTCGATGTCGTTGGGGCTGCTCCTAAGAGCTCTGCAGGAATACCGTCAAGTCCAACCGCTTTGTTGTCCTTCAGTGCTTTGATGGCGGTGATAATTTCTTCTTTACTGGGGGGTACGGTGCGTATTCGGGAAATTGTTACTTCGGGTAGCTCAGTGGGAATAGGGTTCACTTCACTTGCGAAAACGCGGTTTAAAACCGCAGAAAAGTGTTCCCTCCACCTTATGAGCTGGTCCTCATCCGAAATTAGCAGGGATCCGTTTGTGTCTTTAACCAGGTGTTGTTTAGAGCTCTGGACACCAGTGAGCTCTTTGGTAATTCTGTAGACGGTCCTACTGTCACACCTACTAGCGGCTTCTTCTGCTTCTGTAGCCAGTGCGTTGATGTAGTTACGCTTATCACGTCGCACACTACGGTGAACTTCCCTCATCTTCATGTGGTACGTAGACTCAAGCTCGTTTCTCCCTGCTGCTGGGGTAGCTGCGATGCGAGCTTTAAGGTGTTTCCTTTCTTCGATCCTTGCCCAAGTTTCGTCGGAAAGCCAAGCACTATTTCTTCCTTGCGCCCGGCCGACTATACTTTCAGCACCAGATATGAACACATTTTTCACAGCACACCAATGATTTTCGATGGATGTGGTTTCCGTGCTGCTGATTGCGTTCAATCCTTGTGAAAGGTGGTCCCCTAGTTGTTGGCGCACTGCAGGATCCTTTAGTCTATCTGTATTAAACTTGGGCATTCGAGTGTTTCCTTGAGATCTCCGAACTGCAGCTGTACGCAATCTTACGGTAGCAACCATCAGATGGTGGTCCCGGGCCATTCCCATGTCAGCACCTCTTCTGTTACGGACGTCCTGGAGACTGCTTCTAAAACGCCGGCTGATCGCGAAGTGGTCAATTTGGTTGGAAGTTGCTTGTCTGTCAGTCGACACCCAACTGACTTTGTGGCACGTCTTATGCTCGAACATGGTCCCTCCAATAACAAGGCCGTTGGCGTTGCAGAAATCGACAAATCGTTCGCCATTGTCGTTTCGGTTACCAACACCATGTTTTCCCATGACATGCCTTAGCCCAGTGTTGTCATTGCCAACCTTGGCATTTAAGTCTCCCATCACCATAACTATATCACCTCGTGGAACGCTATCATAAGCAGCACTCAGCCGGTTATAAAAGGCCTCCTTCTCCTCGTCAGAAGAGAGCAAAGTTGGGGCGTAACACTGTATGATGGTGACGCGACGTACTCTAGTCCGGAACCTGGCTTTCAGGATCCTGTCACCTAAAGGCTCCCAGGAAATTAGGCTTTTGAGAGCTGTTTTGGAAAGCAGCAATCCAACGCCAGATTCCCGAGCGCTTCCCGGTGTTTTTCCGGAATAGAATAGTACAGTGTTACGGGTTGGTGACTTGAACTTCCCCGAACCCAGCCATCTAACTTCACTTATCCCTAAGATGTCCATCCTATACCGCATGAATTCCTTCTCTAGTTGCAGGAATCTGGCATTCTGAGGACCTTCTTTTCCATTGTCAAGAAGCGTCTTCACATTCCAGAAACCAATCTTTGTCCGGGTACAATAGCCAAAAGTCGTCAACGAGTTATCATTAATTATCCGAGGCGTAGTGTTGGTTTCGGTAGCGGGTTGATTTCAGTTACGGAGAATGCTAACCTCCGTAACCTATCCTAGAAAGCTAGGCCTTTTCGCACTTGTAATTTTAGCCTATTTATGTATATTGGGATACATAAATAGTTGCCCGGGGACCACCACGAGGAGGTAAAACAAGCACTTCATCGTGACTGATTGTTGCGCTACTGGCCCAGACCAAGTTCTGAGCAATCAATAGTTTCCCGATCAGGCACGATGCAGGTCGCCCTAAATTTTAGTAGATTCAATTTAAGTATACACAATTTCGTATTGATTGATTTAAAAAAATATTGTGAATTTAATATAAAACGCTGTGAAAAAATGTGATTTAGTAAATAAACCTTTATGTTTATTTATTTATTAGACGACCACACACAACTGCAGCGGAACTATACTTCACGACGCGACGGGACGCGGCAAAACATTATTTGCATGAAATTGTAAGCGGCAACTGAACTTCATAAAATTTCATACAAATTATTGTGAATCACAGTTCCGCTGCAGTTCAGTTCCACCTTGCGCGGTCTAAACTTTGTTATGAAGAAGGGGTGAACACATTGCCCTTAAAGTAATTTTGTGAATTATGTTGTGCCTTTTTGTTTATTTATTTTTGTTAATTTCTAATTAATTATTTATGATAATACATAAATGAGATAAATATGGCTAACTTAAATTTTCTGTGTGGTATGAAGTTTTCAGATTTTAATTATTTTGGTCACTTTTTACTCGTTTTGGTCCTTTTTATTTTCTATTTTGGTCACAAGATTTATTTCCAAGTGGCAACCGTGGTTGTAATTTGTAAAACCCGTTAAATGTTGAGAAGGAAGCAAAAAGGAGAGAATTGCCTCTTAAGTTTTTCGACTTAAAATGATCCCAGGAATCCATGGTTTTCGTCTTGGCTGGTAACTGTAGAAGGTGGAACACCCTGTATATTTTATGTAATACCTACAAATATTCGCGAGCCCCTTGTCTAGCTTATTGTACGCTACATATTTGTAAGTATGTATTTTATAATAATAATAATAATCACCCATATTGCGATTGTCAATTACTTATTGGTAGTTGATAAATATTGAAATTTTGCATTTTATAAGGCAATTTATTCAAAATCAAATCAATAATTCATCGATTTTTGCCAGTTTTCTTGTAATTAACGACGGCCTGCATCATTCTCAATGACCAAAACTTTTAGCGGTTGGCTTGTTTAATATCGAATTTCATTATTTATCAACTATCAATTTATAATTGAGAATCGCAATAGGGGTGAATAATAAAAAAAAAGATGGACTTTCGCGGTTCCGGTTTTCCTTATCTTTTCAATTCACAGTCTTAATTGAGAATCAAGCTTTAAAAAAAAACAAAATTTCATACTTTCAATATTAATAATTTGAAAAATTAGAACTGTTTATAGTTTGATTACAATTATTGTTATAATTAATTTCAAATTTTAAATTGCTTGCAATCATTAAAATCTTTTAACTACCTGCACTCAATGTCACTCTATTCTTTAAATTCTATAAATATATTTTTTGATTTTTTTGTTAAGCACAGGACAGCTTGCACCGGCCTTTGAACAATGTCCAACGTTTGGTTCCAAAAACATTCTGTTTTTGTTTTTGCTTTTTCTTTTTTAACAAAACAAAAAGCCACTTTAGTTATGAGTTACTGATTATAAAAAGTGATTATTTTGTAATCTCTTGCAAACAAAAATATGAACAACTTATATACCTACTTGTTATCGGCAAGTTGTTGTCATCGTTATTTTGTTTACCTGTTACTACTTTGTTTATCATTTTAACAGGTTCTTTATATTTCTAGTAGTTATCATAATTTGCTGGGGGCATGACCTCAGTCCGCAAACACCTTGAAGGCATGAAGTGACTTTTTAATAAATAATGTAGAAGTAATGTTCAAGATATCTCGTGCAAATAAATAAACAACAAAATAAACATGACAGAGAATTGCATTAAGTACAAAGCAGTAGACAAGAATTTGTAATGGGGAGGGGGGGGGGGCGGGATTGTTGGTGGTGTTGAGACTTAAAAAATAAGTTAGAAAAACAAAAAATGTGAAATTAGTTATTATTCTTTATGGGCCCTACCAATGATCAAATTTAGTAACGATTTAAATATTTAAGGTTATTTAAGTCTTTACTTAATGTGATATTATTGGTAGGACCCAATATATATTTACCTAAAAAGTATTTAAACAATGCACTGCATACGGGAAAAAAATCAATAAATATAAAGTGAAAATCCAATTTAAGTTTCAGCTTAAATTAAAATCTTTTTTAAATGATCTTTATTTTAAAATAAAGTAGTAGTCTCATTGATAAACACATTCCAACGTAATATAGTAGTCCGAGAGCTGGTGAATATTTACTCAAAGTGTCATAAACCGCTCCAAATTTTGTGGCCATGTCATTTGTATCAGTGCAAACTATATATGCCATATCGGTCTGGCAGCGATATCGCGGCCCTAACACCACTAAAATGCACTTTCAAAGTGCGTCAACAAAAATAATCCCTCCAAAAGAACTTTATACGGCTCCATATTTATATCACTAAGGCCTTGCACTTATACTTACTAGACTCCATTAATAGTTCTCAGACTATAATAATAATAATATTTATTGAACCGAAGTATGTACTGTACATAATGTACATGGGTGTCCAGTAAATAATGGATAACCTTGGACTGCCTCATAGAAGACTTTATGACCGTCTTGAAAACTAATAAAACAAAAGTCTATCCCAACCACAAGAAAAGATAGGTGCATTTTTTTGTTCAGTGCATTATTTTTTGCGTTACTTTACGTTTTTGAATACCACGACTACGAGTGAATGAATTCTACGGTTTTTTTTTTCGTAGCAATATTTAACATTGTTTGTGCCAAAACATAAGACTAAAATTATAATAACTGTTGGAATTCTTAGAGAAAAAAATTATTGAACTTTGATTTTCGATGCAAAATTTGAAAGAAAATTATTTTTGAAAAAGTTAAATCATTTCTGGTATGAAAAAATGCATGAATACCTAAGTGGCCAACTATTTTTATAATATGCGTGTCAAATGCGGATATCAAAATGGTATAGTTTATTATTGTATCTAGAACCAATAGCAAGTTATTTGTAAAAATCTGCATAACTAGAGACAATTTAGCAAAAACAAAAGTTTTCAAAATTAGCACAGTAAACGTGAAAATAATACTATGCATTTAACATGGTAGATTTTTGATTGATTGCCTGTCTTTATTATGTTGTTTCAATATAGCTTTTAACGGCCTTTAGTCCATAAAAATTGGCGTTTCGTCCCGGCGTTCTCACTTGGACTCTTCAGTTGACAGTGAGGGCCTTGTCAAGACGCAATTTTTATTAAGTTCAGTCCAGCTTACATCAATCTTGATTAGAAATTCTAATTGGGTTGGATATAGTTCACATTCGATTTTCGCTGTAAAATTGATGTAAGCTGGACTGAACTTAATAAAAATTGCGTCTTGACAAGGCCCTCACTGTCAACTGAAGAGTCCAAGTGAGAACGCCGGGACGAAACGCCAATTTTTATGGACTAAAGGCCGTTAAAAGCTATATTGAATCAATAATTCAACAAGTCCAATTAAATAATGCTAAGTCTTCTACTTGGCTGATGTATTTCAGTAGTATATAGAATTTGTATTATAAAAAACACTCATATGTTAACAATGCCAGGCCACGGGTAACAAAATTTCCAACAATTCTTGATTAGAAATTCTAATTGGGTTGGATATAGTTCACTTTCGATTTTCGCTGTAAAATTGATGTAAGCTGGACTGAACTTAATAATAATTGCGTCTTGACAAGGCCCTCACTGTCAACTGAAGAGTCCAAGTGAGAACGCCGGGACGAAACGCCAATTTTTATGGACTAAAGGCCGTTAAAAGCTATATTGAATCAATAATTCAACAAGTCCAATTAAATAATGCTAAGTCTTCTACTTGGCTGATGTATTTCAGTAGTATATAGAATTTGTATTATAAAAAACACTCATATGTTTATTATGTTGTCCTAATGATAAATCCAAGCTTTTAACTTCTAGAGCCGAATGCAACATTACCAAAAATGTTAACAAAGTGCAAAAAAACGGCTACAATTTCGAGCTTGTTTTGAATTATACCTCTTCAATTGGCCTTTTAAAAAAACATCAAATATTTTGGTAGTGGTTATTACCAAATTAATTTTCTTGTAACAGGTGCATTAAATAAATCGAATACAGCAAGTCGATCAGCTTCTCAGAGGAGGTATGCAATCTTGTGCAAGCCGCTGCATTACATACAGGCAGATGGACATGAGGTCTGGGGCCAATTTTATGGCCACCCCTTTCACCAGACCTAAATCAACTTGATTTTTTCATTGGGGCTGCATTAAGAAAATCGTGTACAGCAAGCCCATCAGGTCCTTAGAGGAGATGAGAAATCTTGAAGAGTCGGCTGCATTAAAAGATTCTGAGCAAAAATTAACAAGATTATTATAAGATTTTCATTTATTCGGAGGTGCAGAACCCGTATTATAATTAAATACAGTGGAAAACAGTTTGAGCATTTGCTTTAAATTAAAAAAAAAATCTATTTTTGTTTTTGTTTTCTAACTAAGTGATCAAGTGATTGAAAGTTGGCTCAAAACTCAAAAGACTTTTTGTTTGAAGAAAATAACAAAAATAAACTAAAACCAACTGCGAAAATATTTTATGGTTTTGTTGGGGCACAATAGACCAGGTATAATTCAAAACAAGCTTGAAAATGTAGCCGTTTTTTGCATTTTGTTGACATTTTTGCTATTGTTGCAATGGGCCCTAGAAGTTAAAAGCTTGGATTTATCACTAGGATAATATTATAAAAACAGGCAATCAATCAAAAATCTACGATGTTGGACGCATAATATTATTTTCACGTTTAATTTGATAATTTTTAAAACATTTGTTTTTACTAAATTGACTCTCTTGTTGCTGATTTTTACCAATAACTTCCTATTGGTTCAAGATGCAATAATAAATTATACTATTTTGAAATCCGCATTTAACGCGCATATATTTTTAAAATAGTTGGCCACTTGGTATTCATGCATTTTTGTATACCAGAAATTACTTAACTTTTTCAAAAGTTATTTTCTTTCACATTTTGCATCGAGAATCAAAGTTCAATAATTTTTTTCTCTAAGAATTCCAACAGTTATTCTAATTTTTGTCTTCTTATGTTTTGGCACAAACAATGTTAAATATTGCTACGAAAAGAAACGGTAGAATGCATTCACTTGTAGTCGTGGTATTCAAAAACGTAAAGTAACGCAAAAAATAATGCACTGAACAAAAAAATGCACCTATCTTTTCTTGTGGTTGGGATAGACTTTTGTTTTATTAGTTTTCAGGACGGTCATAAAGTCTATTATGAGGCTTTCCAAAGTTATCCATTATTTACTGGACACCCTGTATATATAAAATTCGCTCTGAATTTTACCCGGGGCTTAGATAAGCGAGTAGAACTAGTAGCATTTGTATCATAGTGTTAGTTTTATGGATGTATGCATGATTAGTAGCTCTCTGCGTGTTTTGTCAACTAGTATGATTTTTTAAAAATATTTCATACAGAAAAATATACAAATTATGGAAACTATGGAAACAAAACAAATAAATGAAAACAATACATTACACTAGCAGGATAACTGGCACTGGCAGGCTACTCGCAGGCAAACAAATTATACTATTTGCCCTGCTAGTTGACTCTCTCGTGTTCAGATACACTAACACACATAAATGCTACTAGTTCTACTCGCTTGTCTAATGGGCTCTGTAAACGCTCGAATATGGTGCGAGTAATCTTGGTTCGACTAATCTCCGCAAACATTGAAACCAAGCTGACACTTACCACTCGAACTTCATTATTATTTGCGACACAATGTCATTCACTCCAAAAAAATATTTTTAAATTTCACAATTTGACATTATCCATTTCTGTTTTTGTAATTTAATATTGAAATTTAATACAAAACTGTCATTATTCTTTTTGTTTTTTAATTTAATATCAAAATGTTGAAGTAAACGGAGTAAACCAGTCCGCAGACAGTAGAACTTGGTACGAAAACACGAAGCCCCGCCCTCGACATTGAAAAATATCAAAACACTTTTAATTTTTGGTGAGACCAAATTTTTGTTTGCTGATACCAAAAAATTGGTACTAGAACCAGCCCGCAGACAATTAAAATCAACTCGAACATAGTACTCGAACCAAGTTTACTAGCACTATGTTTGAGCGTTTACAGAGCCAATAAACCCCGGGTTATTTACATTATTTGAAATTGATACCTGAATTTTTTGTGGCACATAACTTTTACTTTTTTAAAAATTATTTAAACAATTGCCTTTGGGCTGATCATTTATCAGGTTGTCTTTGTGGGGGAATGTTGGGTAAAGGGGTGGCTTCTAACTACGGTGGTAGTTTCCTGTTGCGTCCTCGCAGAATTAGATTTCCTCGTCGTCATTGATAGAACTAATTCCTTCATCCAGTACTGATGTCACATCAAGGTATCGTTGCTCGGGGTACCTCTCCTCGCTGGTGATGGTTCTCACTAGCGGATTCGGATGATTGCTAAAGGTTGCTCGTCAATCGTTTGGCAGAACTGATCATGTATTTGTCCAGGGGTATTATTCCGGATGCTTCGTAGAATCGCTTGTTGCTAAAATGCTTTCGTCGCCGTTGGTTAAAGTGAAGTCACATGCAGATCCGCAGGAGTTTCCTTTCAAACACTCTGAGCTTTCTCATGTTAGTTTTAGAAATGGTAAACCATGTAGGATCGGCCTGAGAAGTTGCTTATAGACAAAGAGAAGCAACTTTGGGCTCTGACTCAGTCCATTTCTTTTCCGCATTAAAGTGTGGATTCGGTGGAAAGCGAAATTTGATTTTTTCAGAGTAGCTGTTGTGTGCGGATTGAAACGTAATCATCGATGGTTCCATCACTGATTTATGGTTCGGTCGTAAATGGCGCTCTGTCGGGCATATTGAGTTTAATGCTATGACAGCTTATGGCTGAGGGTGTGTTGCGATGTCCCGCGAGTCTTCTGAAGCAAACCAACACGAATTTAGCTGAACTGGCTTTGATGCCCCATCTTGTATAGAATTCCCACAGGTGGGACACGTATTCCCTTACTCTTCTGGCTGTGATGACTGGATACATGTGTTTGGTGTATGTAAACCAATCATCCGCGTAGAGCAAGTTCATAGAATTACTGGGTTTGAAGTTGATCCGATGAGAAGATATTGTAAAGATACAGGCCTAGCTTTAATTCTTGGAGAACTCATGTTCTCATGGTTTTGGTTGTTGACCGACTATTTTCAACCTGGACAAAGAATGATCAGGAATTAAGAAAAAGCTTGCGTATTTGTCCCCGTTTTCAGATGCTGTTAAATTATTTCTCTATATCCATGTAAGCACAACGTCGTTCTGGAACCTCAAGATAGGGTATAGAGTAGAATGTTTCTACCCAAAATCCAAACTGAATATTTGAGATGATGATGTTAGCGGTGAAGAATACCTTCAACCTCCGAAGATTTAGTTCTTCCAGGATTTCATTAGTGTTGTTGGCGATATTGGACGATATACAGAAACGGTGGACCTGTGCACTTTCTTCGGTATTGGTACTATTTTCGCTGTCTTCCATCTTATCGGAAAAAAGAAATTATGTTGACGCAGTTGTTGAACAAGATTTTGAGGAATAGCACCATGACTTGGGTAAATTTCCTTATGATAAAGTTGGAAAGCATGTCTGGTCTGGATGATTTTGTGGATCATCTGCTGTAGATTAACTTTGCGACTTCTTCAGGGTTGGTGAAGCTTCAATTCGGCAGGTTATTACTGGCGGGGTTATCATCGTTGAATTGATTTTTTTCTTCCCGAATAAATGTGGGGAAATGAACCCTTCCTCCTTTACGCTTTCTTTCTTTCTCGTTCCAAACTACGTTCTACTCCCCCGCGGCACTGAACACTCTTCTTCAGCTGACACCCCTCGATGAGAACATCCGTCTTAAAGCCTCTTCACAGTGGATCAATAATGAAATAGGCCACTCAGCTATTCTAAATACCATTGACTTCACCTTCCCTCAATTGCGTTTCCACAAAAACTTTCAAGTAACTATACCTTCCAGATCCACATGGGAGGACGTGACATTCTTGGAAGACGCATCAATTCATTTTTATACGGACGGACGGTTCAAAAACCGATAATGGGGGTTGGTGGAGCCGTGTACTCAGATAGACAAAAATTAAGTCTCTCATTTAGGCTTTCTGACCATTGTAGCTTATTTCAGGCGGAATTTTTGGCGATAAAAGAAGTTTTATCGTGGCTCAAGGAAAACGTGTTATCAACTTCTGGCATCCGCATCTTCTCAGATAGTCCAGCTGCTATAAAATCTCTCGACTGTGTCTCTACAAATTTATATGCCAGCCCTAAACTGTCGATCATGTCTTATAGAGATGGCACAGCATCAGCAGTTCAATATTTGTTGGGTGCCATGCCATAGGGACATTCCGGGAAATTATAAAGCCGACGAACTCGCCAAAGGTGGAACAAGACTACACCTTTTTTTACCAGAGAGGGTAAATATCGGTATATGCCTATCGCTACACGAAAATTTTTGCTGAAGTAAGATGCTTTAAGGAGAACAAACCTTCGGTGGAACACCATCACGACTTGTCTGGTGACCAAACAGATCTGGTCTACGTTGGATGTGAAGCGCTCTATAAGTGTTTGATACCTACAGATTGCATATCAGCTCCGTAATTGGTGCCATAACCGGGCACTATCTTATAGGCAAGCATGCAAACGACTTTTGCAGAAGCTGTATAAACGAAAAGGAGCAAAAATATGTCCCTTATCTTCTCTACACATGCCCTGCCCTATCCTAAAAGACGTAGGCTCCATCTGGGAGACTTACTTCTACTTCAATGAGCCCAGTGATCTAACAAACATAGTCATAAGCAGTCTCGCGCGCTTCATAAGAAGCTCCAACTGGTTTTAACGAGTGGGGAGAAAATCTCTAGATTCACGTGCTATCACAACGGACCAACTTATGGTCTAAGTGTGTCAGTTCCTTGCTGGCAACCACTTCAGCCTAACGTAACCAACCTACGCGCTCCAGTATTTTGATGGACATCTCATGCAAATGACCCAGTAGATAGAAGCTTGTATATATTTTTAAAATCTAATAAAATTGTCAATTTGATCGCTATTTCAAATTTTGGTGATGCTAATCATAAATTATTTCTTAAACCACCTCACCTTCCCCGCGTAGCTACGTGCCTGTTATGAGCGAAAGTTCCTTGGTTTTACAGGGTACAAAGTCAGCATAATGACCTCATAATTGTAGGCCTGTTGATCAGTAAACTATCATTCGAGTGGGTATGTATGTATTTGTTTGTTGTTATTCTATTTTAACAAGGCGATTGATATAGGTTTGTTTTGATTCCATCTTCGTTTGATTATATTCGTCACTTCATTAGCTGCACAGCACTGCTGTTTGTTTTCGATGCGGTTCGGCTTGACGGCGGCAGCGATAACCTACACTACGCGCCGCGCCCGCAAATTAACTTCTGTGACAAAAGTTGCTGCACCGGTCTTTGTCGAATGAGGTTTTAAGCGTTTGCCAGTACTGATTACTGTTTAGTTTCAATTAAACTTCAGTCAAATGCAGATCAGGTTTATATTCAACGATATAAACGTTATAAAAAAAATTTCACCTATCTGAGTTTTGTTTTGTGATTAAAAAAAAATATTGTGAATAATAAATAATTTTACTTGCATAACATAAAGACATACAATACAAAAGCCTTGTAAAAATGCAGCCTATAAAGTTTTATTTCGACGTTCTATCACAGCCATGTAGGGCTTTGTATATTTTCTTGGAAGCATCAAAAATTCCATATGAAGCGATTCCTGTGAATTTACTCAAAGGTAAATAAATGATTGTTGTTAAATTACCTTATTTACATAAAGCAGAGGTATGGCGTGATTGCATTAAATAAAATATAAACAATAACAATAATTGAAAGATTGAAATATAATCTTGGATCAATTACCTACAACAGTAAAATTAAATTAATACGGGTTTGTAACGATTTCGTTTTCATAATTCTCCTTAGATTTTAACGCGTAGTTTTAAATGTCTGGTAAAAACATTGACCGCGTTTAATTAAAGTTAGTGAACTTTTAAGTTATTTGCAACGCATTTTTCAAGCAAAAGAACCATTGATTGCTAACAAAAAAAAGTTATGATAATTTATGCATAGGAGTTTTTTTCTTAAGTACATATGTAGGTAAAATACATTAACTTTCATTAAAATATTTTTGAACATTAATGCATTTTGTTTTATTCTTATTTATTAAGGTTAAGCCATATACATATGTATGTGGTTTCCCTTGGTAAATTTACATTTTTATATTTGTGTTGAATAAAATAAAATTTGAAATTGAGTTTTGGTTATTATTTTCCACTTTCAAAAGAGAATATTTTACGCGTTAGTTTTAAGCTGCTTCTTTTAGGTATCTACATATATCTACACATATTTAATTATTTTATAATTACGTCTGTACGAATATTTGCCAAAATAAGTAAAAAATAATCAAAACCGTATTTAAAAACTAACTGCTTAATATTGTAATGTGGTAAATCTACCGATTTTAAAAACATTATATACAAAAAATCATTTTATTGTCCAATAGAATTAAAGAAAAAAACTTAAAAAATCGGATTTTTGACAGATCCAAATCAAAAATAATGAATAATTACTTCACACCAATGGAAAACTCCAATAGCCTCTATTCATGTTGTTAAAATTTTCAAAGTAAAAAATTGAGCTACCGAAAAACATACAATTTTCCAGTCGAATGCTTCTTTCAAATTGAAAATTGAAATTAAATGTTGAGGTTTTAGTTTAGAATTTCCAGGATGGGGATTTTTACAAAATTGTCAAACTCCAAACTGACAGCCAAATTTTTGGGTTAATGACATTTGTGCGTTGTTTTTGTTTCTAACTAGTTAACCTTCATCGTTCTTTTAATAAAAAATAGTTACTTTGAGTTTTCATTTTGGGGTAAGATTGTGTTTGATTTTCGTCTTCCAATTTAGATTTTTTTCAATTTTGTAACCATTTATTATAAATTTAATTGTTTTATTGTTGATTTTGATATTTGGAATTGTTTTCTGAATAATTCACTTTTCATCGAAATTGTATTCTTCCGATTGGGTCATTTTTTTAATAAAGAAGTGTGTGGCTCATATACAAATTAACAAACAAAAAAGCAAAAACAAATTACAGATGCTTTATATTACGATTCGATTTCATGCAAAAATTAAGTTGTTAGTGATTTAATTTGAAAGAACCATGCATTTTTGGTAGTGAATTATTTATCAATAAATTTAACGCAATCAAAATTTTTTACTTTTGTTTATTATTTCTTATTTTTTTTTCAATTCCTTCCCAATTTTTTAACTTTGATCGTTCTTAAATAAAAAGTAACTTTTTTAACTTTGACATTGCAACTCTTGTTTTTGACCATAGCAACAAAAAAGAACGCACCAATAAAACAAATAACGCCAATCACTTAAACGTCATTAACCCTAAATTTCGATTTGACGTTTAGAAGCTATGAGACGGAGATATATTGCTTTTTTTCTAAAAAGCCCTATTAGCAATAAAAACTGCCATATACCTACCTACCACAAATATAAAATAAAAATAATTATTGAAAAGCTATAAAGTGACGATCTTTTTATGATTTAAGTAAATTATTTAATAAATTAAATATGAATTATCCACAAACATTAAGTGTGTTTTTTTTGTGCACTTTATGTAACCTTGAATATGTAGATGATAAATACAACAACAGTTCCGATTTAATTGCGGCCATAAGCAACTTCGCTTATTAACTAAATATTTTTTATAGCTAAATTATAACTATTTTAACTGCTTTACATAGGCTAAGCTGCAATGGTGATTTCTTGTGCACTTTATTTTTAAGGCGAAGAGGAGGGTGTGTGTGATTGAAACATAAGTTACTTATTTTACGTTCAAACCAAAGCTTAATACTATTAACCTGTATTTCAAAAACTTATTCGAAGCATTTCAAAAATAAATCACATTTTTGAAATCTTTACTGTGGTAAACTCGGGTGGCAAAGGTTTTAAAACATTTGTTCAATGTTTCTCAGTTTTTCAATCCTGTACATAAAATAACGAAAGTATTCTTACCAGTATCGCTCATTATGCTGAAATTCGACTTTTACCATTATTTTTCTAAACGGCTACATCCACAAAATCTTTTTGTTTGTCATTGCGCAATTGCGCTATATTATTATTAGCACTGCGCCGGCGTATCTCTATTTACATAGATAGAAATTTACTTGTTAAGAGAGTATGGAGAAACACAGGCGTATTTATTAGGTTTCCTAATTCAGCTTTAGTCTTTGTCTATATAGTTTAGCCATTCCGTATTTATAAACCCATTTTAAAGGTTGTTTCAATATGAGCTCATATATGTTCATGAAATGACACAGCTATAATTTATGCATTTCCCAATTTTGGCTAATATTTTTTAATCTAAACAACGACTCATTTTATTTAACAACGAATTTATTAAACAGTTGATACACTTACACAGTTACAGCTGCAGGCACACACAGAAGCACACCGATTGGATCCTTATATATGTACACAAGGGTATCTGGTATTTCAAAAACTAATTTATTTTAAATCACTTACCCTCTTCATGCTCTCTTCTATTTGATATTCTGTTCTATTTAACATTAAACAAAACAAATTAAAATTTGAAAATTGTGACAAATCAATTAAAAATTGTGACTTATTCGTAACAAAAGCATCATGAGTATGAAAGGCTACCAATAGACAAAAATTAAAAAAAAAAAAAAAAAAAACAAAACTCACATCATAATAGTTTGCAAGTTCAAAAATTTTCCACTATAATAATTTTTTCTTTGCTTTGACCCCTGATGTTTTGATCGGCTTGGAAACTTTGTTTGTATACCTGCATATGTTTACGTTTATATTAAAATTGATGATATAATTTATTGTTTTTGTTTGTGCTGGAAAGAAGGTTACCTCATTAAAATGCATTTTTTTCCGTTCGAATGAATAATTTGTTTGGTCTATTTAAATGAACAAAATACCTCTAATGCGGTTGTTGATTTTCGATCGAACATTTTCTATTCTCTCATTATATCGTTTGGCTGAATGTGCCAGTTGGCAGATCTATCGTGGTTTGATCGAATGTAACTTGAAATGTAACGGTTGTTTTAAATGGAGTGATAGAGCTTCCGAAGGGATAATTTTTAATTTGGCATGTGAAATTTGAAACCTAAGATTTCAGCTGCTTCACTATGTCAAAATACATGCTCAATGGAATTCATAATTTATTGGCTCATGTACACTCCGTCTCACTTGATTACGGATAGTAAAAGTCCTATATTACGAGTATATACACTCCCTGTCAGTTGTTTGAGGCCACTATTTTCATAAAAGTTTTTTCTCGATAAATACCTGTAAGCAATATTTTTCCTAGAAATTTTTGATACGTGTAAGTAGGTATATATATTTTGCAATACAAAAGCATAAAGGTAAAGAGTTAACTTGGAAAATTCATAGAAATGTCCCAAAATATGTCAAAGGACTGCAAAAAATGGATATAAAAAGTTGCGTCACTTGATTGAGGCCATTCCAAAAATTGCTTGGCAAAAGTTAACTTCACCGATTTTTTTCAAATAAAAGTTTAAAATATTTAAGAAAGGATAGAAAACTATATTTTATATTAAATTTCAAGTTAAAATGGGCTCTGGGAACACGTCGACTATAGCAGAAAGAGGATCAATAGATGCTTTAAAGGAATTGGGATTCTCAGGCCAAGAAATAGCTAGGAGACCAAACAGAAGTAAAACCAATGTCAACAACTGTCTAGCAGACACTGAAAACTATGGAAAAAAACGAAAAGGACACACATCTCAAGCAACAACAATCCGAGCAAAGCGACTCATTCAGCGGCTAGTTTCAAATTCCACACTATGAGCGCCTAAAATAAGGTCAACAAGGGGGGTATCAGCAAGTATTTCGACGGTTTTAAGGATTATTAAAATCAGTGGTAACAACAAGAGTATGAAAATCAAAAAAACCGGTTCTACGGCAGCTACACAAGGAACTACGGATGAATTTCGCCAGGGAGCATGTTGCCTGTAGCAACACATGGATAAAAGTTGTCCTTTCAGATTATTAATAAAAAAATCAATCTTGACGGTTCCGAATGGTTAAAACTTTTATTTTCACGATTAAAGAAAAGAAGAACTTATTTTGTCAAGACATCACAGTCATACATCACGTGTTATAGTGTGGGGAGCTATCACCTATTATAGAACAATTGATTTGGAATTTATAACTACAACACTGAACGGAAATAGTTACAAATGCCTGCTGTGTCGGGTGTTTCCACAGCTAAGGAATATTCTTGAACTTTTACCAAGGATATTCCAACAAGACAACGCCTCTATCCATACATCCTGGCCCTGGGTAGCTAGAAGCTGGATTCAGTCGGAAAACGTTGGACTTTTACCATGGCCACCGTATTCATCGGAATCAAACATCACCGAAAAACGTTTGGGCCTGGCTGTCTCAAAAAGTCTCTGATGCTGGTAGACAGTTTGAAGATAAGGGCGTCTTGGTCAAAGCTAACTGCGATGCCTAGAGCCAGATTTCACTGGATTATTCCAAAAAACTTTATGATTTAATTCCCAGCCGTCTAATAGAGCTAATTTCAAAAAATGGCGGGCATACTCATTATTAATTGACGAAAACATAATACATTAATGTTTAAAAATAAAAAAAAAGTAAACATTTTTAAAGTTTTGTTCTTTTTTTATATGATTTTTCAAGTGGCCTCAATCAAGTGACGCATTTTTTTATACCCATTTTTGCAGTCCATTCTTATAATTTTTGAAATCTTTTTTATTGCAAAATATATTTACCAACTCACAGGTATCAAAAATTTCCAGGAAAAATATTTCCTATAGGATTTATCGAGAAAAAACTTATGTGAAAATAGTGGCCTCAAACAAGTGACAGGGAGTGTATGAGGCTGTGAGTGCAAAAGTGGCCTAACCAACTTTTTGTAATTGGGTTTAAGTCGACTAAAACAAGAAAATTATGCCTCTCAAGTAGTAATGTAATGTTATATTTTTGATGGAAAGATTAGATATTCAAGAATCTTAAACTATGTTTAAAACCATGTATCTCCATAAAACAAAAATATGAGAGACAAAAAAAGCCAATTTTTCAAAATAGGGTTACGCCACTTTTGTACTCACAGCCTCATATAGACCTATAGGAGTTCGAGACATCACTTCATAGAATGCACAATTTTGGCCTGAAAAAAATCATAAACTAGGGAACAAATATGAAGAGTTTGAGCTTATAAGGAGCAGGAGACAACTATCCGTTTCGTTACCCAAAAAATTAGAGCAGGCTCTTATGTAAACAGCTATCTTAAGGGCCATGTAAACCATGAAAAACAAAAACACAAAAAATAGAGTCAGCAAAGCAACAACATTTCAGGAACGAAGGGCGATTCTCAAAGATTCTTCAATTTCAAGGTTGTTAAAGCAAAAAGTAAGGCTTAAACTGGACTTTAAGCCAATAAGATGACTGTTTACAGCCTTTAATGAAAAGCAAGTAATGTTTACTATACAAATATAAGAGAGAGAGAGAGAGATATAATAGTATGGAGTATTAGGTATTCGTGATAATCGGCCTTATCACAGGCCCCGTCGTAAAAGATTCGTACTATTAAGCTTGAAAACAAGTACCATCGAACCGTCGTCGTAAGGAAAATATTGACAAGCTTTTGTGGGATATCGATATAACTTTTCACGTCCTCTGAATTGGTTCGGAAATATTTTTGTTACGACGACAGGTTTAATACTTTTTTTTCGGGATTCGTAGTACAAAACTATTACGACGTGACCTGTGATAGAGCCGAATTTTTTAGCTTTGAAAATTCAATTCTACTGTCTTGTAGAAGCTTCTTAAATCATGGTATTAATAATAATTAAAGCCATTAAGTCTATCCAAATTAAACGTTTTTGGTCGAAAAAATCCATGTTTTGAAGATCCTGACTTCCCCTGATTTGTTTCATTACGAAGACAAATTGCCTTTAAAAAATATGGTATATTTTTTCAATTCTTTTTGTAGCAAATATTGTTACCCTTATGGATTACGTGGTAAACATTCTTTTTACCGGCTTGAAAATTAAAAAAAAAAATCAAATTGGATGCCCGTAATGAAGTGAAACGGAGTGGATGTATATTGTATTATATGACAGTACATCTCTGAATTCCCATTTTCCTGAAATAGTAAAATTCGACCATTTGTATGGTCGTTTGAAAGAAAAACCATGCATAAAGGAAATATATTCACGTTTGTTTTTTCGTTGTACAAATAGGTTTTTTAAATAAATATTTGCCAATGAAATCAGAAAAGTTCGCATATGGTTATCTTATATTTCAAAATCGGACAATTTGATTAACAAAATAATAGGTACTTGAGCTACCTACATATATACATATATATATGTACATATACATGAGTACCTAAGTTCGCCCGACACAATAGTGCATTTTATATACATATGTATGTACTATATGTGCCGGTGATTAAGAAAGTGTCGTTCGAAAAAAAAATTATTGAGCTGATGATAAAAATTATTTGGAGCCTAACGATATCTCTCCCTTTATATACAAAATTGCAATCAATAGACATATTAAATGCATCTACGAATTTAGAAAAAAAAAAATATACTCCGTCAAAAAACAGTTATGTTATGGCACTTGATTTTTATGAAACTATTGTATGTGTAATTGTGTATATTGATTTTTTAATTTATTATTCTTTAAATATCATAATATGATTAGATAAATATAGAAAGAAATAAAGATAAAAGGCAACTAATTAAAAAAACAATGAAAAATAATTGTACCTATCTATATAATTTTATTTACAAGAAGTTATACAAAGCAAATAAGAACCGTGTTTATCTCTGTTTATTATGAAGTATATTTTGCTGACATTGTTTGTGGGATTAATTTATTATTGAAAATAGTCTGAAATATTGTTTACAACTTTTTTTCGCTGACTGCAAATTAAAACCAAACACGATGATGTCATTAATGCACTTATATTGCAATAAATAAAAATATACCATCACAAATTTAAATCGAATATGTATTTATAATTTTATTATATTGTACTGAAGTGAATGTCAAAATAAGTGTTATATTAATTTTGTAATTTGTTATCGCTTGTTAATGGTGATAATATTCTTATCAAAAATCAATAATTCTGTGTCTTTTTTCATATGTTTTTCCTCTCAGCTAGTGGTTATATGATGTATTTTGAACGATTTTATTGTTAAAAGTATTAAAATGTCTGCTATAAGAAATGGATATTTCCGTCAAAATTATTTTATTTATGCCACTGTGATTTATTAATGTTTTTTTTATATATATATTCAGCGTGCACTAAAGGGGTTTTTACTACCCTTAAAATGTTTAAACACAGTGCGAGCTTCAGGAAGATAGGAAAGGATTTTAGAGGAGTAGAGCTGGCCACGAGACGAGACAAGTCTCGGTCTCGCATGACGAAACCGAGACGAGACTGGCTTTTAAGCAACTTAGACGAGACCGAGACGAGACTGTATATTTGGACAGACATTTACAGAGAGTCTAATAAATTAAAAAAATTCAATTTCAGTTAAATACTTATTTTCTTCTGCACGTATTCAAAATATAATCGAAAATATTTCTTTCCAATAACCAACAAGTTGGCCGGAAATCGTATTTTTCAGACACGAGGCGAGATTTAATTATACGAGACCCACACGAGACCGAGACGAGACTGAAAATTTTCGATTTTACCGAGAAACGAGACTCACAAAAGTCTCGTCTCGTGGCCAGCCCTAAAGAGGAGATACCAATGCACATTTGTTTTGAACCTCTCAATATCGAAATGGCAAGGAAAAATAGTGCCGGGTAAAGCCTTCCACATTCTTGTAGTGCAACTAACGAAAGAATCTCTATATTTAACAGTACGTCCGAAGTTGGGATCAAGGGTTAACTGATGGGCATTCCTAGAAGCACGAGTATCACGGTTGATTTTTTTAAGGGGAGGAATGCAACTGGCAATTTCACTAGAGCACTGTTTATGAAAATAACGGTAAAAAACGAAACACATAAAACATTGCGATGGTGTTCTAGAGGTGCAAATGCTTCCCTTATATTTCTATCACCCATCATTTTCATAGCTCTTCTTATCCAAAAGACTCAAGTGGGTTATTGGAGCACCTGCCCAAACAAGAGAATTGTACTCGAGTTTTGGACGAATAAAGGCTTTATAGATAACAGCCAAATCAGAAGAGGTATCTTCTTCTTGAGAGCAATATGACTAATTTAATAAAACATACTTGCTATAGGATCCGTAGTGTGAGAATGGAGTCGAGTAATATACATATTTATTTTTGAACGTGCCAATCAGTGACGTAGATAGTTTTTACGAAGCGGGGATAGGACTTGATATTAAATTCAAACCAATTTTCTCTTATAAAGCTTATAGTTTATACATCCATCCATGCAAAGTGAAATTTTCATATATTTTATTACTTATCTATTTCCCTAGCGAGAAAATCAGAATAAAATAAATGCTGTTTTTTTTGGCCACAAGGGACAAGGCAGAGATGGGGAGAGTTTGTAAGAAATTGATTTCTATATTTTAATACTTGTTCATATAGCAAATATTGATTACATATCAAACAAAACTCGATGTTTCAATCAAATCTAACATGATGATGGAGAAGCCGTTTGTACGTGATTCTGATTAAGTTTCGTTCCTGAAAGAGAACGGGAGGCGATCGTAGATGTAACTATGTATGTATCATCGCGACATTTAAAATTACAACCCGCTGGTGCTTGTCGGACAACCTTTTTCAGATAACTTTGGTCAGCGAATGAACTTTTGCCCGTTTAATTTCTGTCTAAGTAATAAATATATCTTTCCCAACAATAATTTAAGGGGTTGGACAGGCTTTTGTTGGATTTTAGCGCTAGTCCGACAACTTTTCTATAAAGTATAAAGTGATGTGATTTGTTTCCAATGCACATTCACTCTCATTCGGATTGACTATATAATAAAATAATTATAATTAAAAATAGAAGAAAAAAAGTGCGCATACGCCCTGGTGTACCACCTTTGTTTTATAGAGAATAAAACTACGACATAATTTTACTGTTCGACTTTACATGAAATAAAATGACAGCAAAGGTAGAAACGTTCTTTGGTTATACTTTCTAGACACTTTGGCCAGTTGTACAAACCCGGTTCAATTCTGTTCAAGATTGTAAACTATCGATTTTGAGGTTCAACCAGATGTAAAATTGCGACGATGAAATAGCACCACTTATAAATTATATTGGCCATAAATCTTTTTGTGACCATGGTTGCATCCTTACTGAAAACAGGTAAATTGCTGCTTCTCCGTCTATTTTTCTCACCCCACATATTCTAGTCAAGTCGTTTATGTGTCATCTTACTTGAACCTCTGAGTACCTTCACATGCATACTCGTATTTACATATTTCTGTATAAAGTATACAAAAAATAACGTACATTTTCTGAGTTGCTTAAACTAGTTTTGTTATCTAACTGAACTTAAAATTGTTTTACATTCAAAGAACGTGATAAATTTTACCTCTTTTTTCATGCTTGCACTATTTATACAAAAACAAATACAAAAATACATGCACAAAGACACATTTGGTAGATACAACCAACAACAACCTTTTTTTATTTTCAAGACCAGAGAGCCTTGAGTCATTATGAGCGCAATTAAGTGCAACAAAGTTATTCATTTTATTTAGTTCTTAAAGCTGGTATGGATTGGATATGCAAATTATTATAATTAAATATTCTGTTTCAATAACATCTTTTTCAACCATTCGTATTTTAATCTGTTTTTTGTTTTTATTTTTTTTTTTTGGTTAAGTGTTATAAAATTTAATGAATTATTTTTTGTTTTTTTGCCGGTTTCTTATTTTTGTTATTGTTTTGTTTTGGATTATGTATATGACCAATTAAGGGGCAGATGTTCTCGTTTTTATACTCATTCATTTTTGCTTTTTAAATTAAGTTTATTAAGTTAAATTTTTTATCGCAAAGTTCAGAAATAAACGGATATTAGTTTGTTGAAGCAATCATAATAATCTTTAAGTGACTTTGTTTATTTTGTTTCTGTTCTCCCACGATTAAATAAAATATCATCACATAAATGTATTTGGAGAATTTATACTTTATAAACGAATGATCTTTTTATAGATTTGTATCATACAAAAAAATTAATTTGTTTTTGTTTAGACTATGGTTGGTTTCTCCTTTAGTAACAAAACATTAATCTATAAGTAGATAGCCGTGGATTCATGATACAATAATTTATTTTAATTTTATTTGCTTATAACACAAACTACAATTTTAATTAAAAATTATTAAAAAACTGTTGACAAAAATAATTTTATTTAAAAAAAAAACAATAACAGAAGGTATTTCTGGCCCAACAAAAAGGTATAACATGGCATTGTTAGTGTTAGCGTTCCTTTTTTATAATTTTTGTAAGTTTTATGTTAATTTTTTCATAAAACTGCCCCGCCCGCCAAAACGGGGGAAATAGACTCACCCCCTGCCATACTTGTCTCAATTCAACCTACACGCTCTATCATTTTGTCACACCTTAGGTGAATCACCCTATTTATTTTGTGCGTAGCGTGGTCCAAAAAATAATAAATTTAAAGATAATTTGAAGACATTTTCTATTTAAACCATGGGCGTACGCAGGATTTTGATTAGGTGGGTGGGAAACTGAAACAAACCAAACCAGATCCGCTGAATTCAATATTCATTTAGATTTTTTAAAATTTAAAAATCTCAGTTGATCTACCGGAATGGGTGAATTCAAACAAATTTTTTCAATGTTTCAAAGGCTGAACCATGTTTTAATAATTAGCCCTATAAAGGACGAAGTACTAACTTACTAGTACTCACTTTATCGAAGTGGGCTTAGATTTAATGCAAAAAGACAATGCAAAATTAAAAAAAATCTGAAGTTGCAGTTATTTATTACACCCTTATTTATTTATTTATTTGTTGATGATTGCTTCAAAACTGTAAGATACAATGGGGAGTATTCATAGTCATTTTATTTTTTTTAAGTTTATCATTTCAAAATATTTGAAGATATTTGTGTAGTATACCAAGTTAATTATCTTATAAAAATATAAAACAAACAATTTTTAATTAAAATTGTGCTGTATTCATTGAGCCAAAATTGTTTACAAATGAAGTTTAGTTAAACCTGGGTCTATCTGCGACTATGAATATGCCCCAATATCTTTTAAGTTAGTCTTAAGCTAATTATACAAAACATAGAGCTTATAAAAATTTCAGTTCAATACAACTGAAATTGATTAAAACAAAAAGATACATGTTTCAATCTGTACGAAATGATTTAGTTTATACATAAGTTTTCTGAAAAATAATTTCTTAATTCTTTTTTATGCTTGTTGTGTTCTTCATTTCTTTTATGTAACGCGGTTAAGAATTCCACAAACGGACGGCATTTACAAGGAATTGGCGTTCAGATGTTAGGAAAGAGTAGCGGGGATGAATCAATTGATGAGATATTTGCGATGATGCTGTTCTAATTCTGTCAAAACAGTATTGTGGTTGGCGAGTTAGCAAGATGTCAGAAAGCAATGTCAAACTCCTAAGTTGAATGTAATTTTCAAAGAACTACCCAGCAGACGAGAGCGAAAAATAGGCAATCTGTCATATTTTCCTAACCCAAAAACGTAGCCCACAATGCTATTGAAAGCGACGTTGAGCTTTCTTTTGCTTATAGAATTGCAGTTGCAAACAATTTCGCATCCATAAATTAATATTGGTATAACAAGTGTCCTTGCAAGTAATAAACGTGTGTTTAGCGGTGTAAATGACTAGGTAACCCACAATGTACGCAGTACGCCGGCGCATTACCGCGTTAATTGGGTCATCGAGCAAGGATGCTTGTGACCGCCATCTCTACCTACCTACCCTACCTACGCAGTACGCCAAATACTTTTCTGACGAGAGAATCGATATGGTTATTGGTTATCCCTAGTCAGAAATCGGTTTAATGTGACACCGAAGTTTCTCGCGGTTTCGACATATTCGATTGGAGCACTGCTCAACACTATAGGAGGAAAAGGGAGCAAGCGTACTCCCAAAACTTCCTTAACACCTAAGTTTCCCTTAATTAATTGTTTAAATATTATATTACAACAATATTTCCTGAACTTGCTTTGTCTGGCATATTTGTAAGCCGACTTCATAATAATTATTTATAAGATTTTTATATATTTATATACATAAGAAAATTTTGTTTCAAAAGTCTCAATAAAGAATTGAATTGAATTGAAATTGATTTAAAATAAGACCATTTGAATGAGACCAATATTGAATTCTGTCCAAGTCTTCATTGACACAAGAAGCACCATGCTCAATAAGCCTGAGAGGGCAGTTCAAGTACAATTGGACATCATTACCTATAGGAAGAACAATTTTCTGTTATAGTTGGAAGCTTATTGACGTACATTAAGAACAGAAGGGGACCAAGAATGGAGCCTTGACACCAGATACATTTGGCAAAAAGTCGGATAATTTGTCACCAACTAGGACCGCTTGCTTCCTGTTCGATAAATAGGAATATACTAAATTTGTAGCAGTTCCTGCAAAATCATAGTGCTGCATAAGCTTTTTATATAAAATGGAATGATTGACTGTGTAAAAAGCCTTCGAAAAGTCAAGAAACACCAAAGAAACACCCTTATAAGGAAAATTCGAAGATCGTCGTAATGTTTTGAAATTGGAATAAAGATCAACCGATTTTTCAAATAAGTATACTTATAAAAGAAAATTTTTTAATACAGTAGTATTTAAAGTGGCTACATGAAATTTGGCCCCAATGAAAAATGGTCCAAACTAAATATGAAAAATGACCCCAAACATTTATATGGAAAACAACTAAAACAAAAAAAAGTTTAAAATTTTTAAATTGGGGTAATTTTTCATGGTTTTGAGGCCTTATTTCATTTTAAATTTTGGGATAAAATTTCATTATGAAAAATGCCTCCAAACTTTTATTTTTAAAAAAGTGAAATATTCACCCATATTCCGCAAGTCGTATTTTGTCTCGTACTCGTATTCGAACTTGATCTCATATTGTATGAAAATCGTTATTCTTCAAGTCGTATACGTTGCATACGAGAAGCTTAAAAACACAACGTATATCGTTGCCTGTATAATATTTGTCAAAATCATTGAAATGTCATAAAACAAATTATTTTAGTACGAGATTTGTTCAACTAATTTCTAAAAGTGTTATACCGCTTCATATTTGGTGGATTTACTATTTGTATCAATGCAAACAGGATTCCATAAACCTGGCAGCGATACCGCGGACCTAAGACCACCAAAATGCATTTTCGAAATGCAAAAAAAGGAGGAAAGAAATAAGTTATACAGCTCCAAATTTAAGCAATACCATGTGGTATAAGACCACTAAAATGCACTGTCAAAATGCAATACAAAAATTGATGTATGTTATTGTATTGGAAGTATTTATTTTATTTTTATTGTAATTATTAGATATAACACATACATACCTGAGCAAAACACATGCCCTTAATCTGAGAGTGACAACGTAGACCTAGGACCACTAAAATGCAATACAAAAATGATAGCTGTAAAAGAGCCTTATACCGCCCCAAAGCTCCTGTAAATAACACGGATACATAAAAGTATCAGTAAACGAAATTTTGAGCGGTATAAAGCTGTTTTGCATCTATCAGTTTTGTGTTGCATTTTAATATTGCATTTTAGTGTTATTAGAGTCGCGCTATCACTGCCAGGTTGATTGCATATATATTCCACAGAGAAGAGATCTTTTACATCATTGATTTGGTATGTGCATTTTAAAAGTGCATTTCGATGGTCTTAGAGCTGCGGTGGTGCTCGATTCACAATGCGACGTGAAAACGCGACGTGAGCGTGACAAGAAGTCGTCGTAGTTGTCAAGCCGATTTCAAATCATGGAAACGCCAGGGTATGCACAATGAAACGTTTCTCGTCGTCACGTAACGCCGGAGTTGGGAAAACTGAAAAAAAAACGCTCTCGTCGACGTTGTTTATGTTTTTTTTTTTTATATTTGACTGATGGTGAATTTTTTGAAAACAACAGATTAGTGTAAATTAACAAAAATAAATATAAATTTTGTTGACAATGAAATTATATTTATAGATCTATTTGTGTTGACAATATTATAATGTTGTATTGTTTTAATTTCTTTGCATTTTTAGCCGAAAATCATTTCACCAGCCCAATGGACAAATACAATTATAATATTTAAATAATTAAAGTAATTTCAGTTTGATTTGTTTCATTATTTTGAACGCACAGCAAGAACAAAAATAATAAATAATTTAACGCTGTCAAAGAACTCGTCGCATTGTTAATTGGGGAACGATTTTATAACTAGAAAAAAATGACAGCGATTCACGTCGCATTGTGAATCGAGCTTGACCCTCGCAGGTCGATTAAACAAATAGCAGGAATATTGAAAAAAAATATTTAATTATATGCATATTGCATGCACTATGTTTTTGTCCTTTTTTATCCGAAAAAATATATATGTAACTCGTTTAAAAGATTTCACACGACGAATAAACAACACAAATACGACTTAAATTCGAATTAATACTAGACTCGGAATAATGATAAAATATGAACAGTCGTATGCGATGCTGTCCGTTGCTCAATATTTGTAGAAGTGAAGTCAGATATACGACTTTTGGAATACCAACATACGACTGTAGTCGAATACGAGTCATAAATACGAGTTTCAGAATATGGGTGATTGCCCCAAAAGTCGGGCCATTTTTCATACTGAACTGCCCCAATATTAAAATAGAAATATCGCCCCAAATCAAAAATGAAAAAAGGCCCCAAAACTATTTTAAATTGAAAAAAGCATACCAAACATGAAAAATGTCCCCAAAACCCTGCATTTATAACAACAACAAAAGAAAGTCCTTCCTTTTTCTGAACTGGGGTGATTTTTGGCTTTTGGGGCTTACATTTATTTTAATCTGGTTTACAAAATTTTAAAAGGATAGTTCTGGGACACTCGTTAAACAATCGTACACAAAAATCACGCGATTTGTTTGTAAAATATCGCGTTTTAAAAGTTTGGGGCCATTTTTCATAACGAAATTTCAGCCCAAACTGTAAAATTATGAAAGACCCCAAAACCATGAAAAATGGCCCCCAATCGTAAAACAAATCATTTTTCTGTTGTTGTTGCTTTTCATATACATTTTTGGGGCAGCTTTTCATATATTGTTTTTGGTAATTTTTCATTATTTTGGGGCCATTTTTCCATTTTGAAAATGGGACCAATTTTCATTATGAAAAAAAGCCCCAAGTCTGGGGCCATTTATCATTGGGGCCAAATTTCATGTAAACTGCACGACTGGATCGCATAAGCTTGTTCTCGTATAGCTAACAACTTTAACGTAGCTTGAAAAGACAATGTACATACATGTATTGGTTCCATAACATTATGATATCATTAAAAAGAGTTTTAAAAACAATTTAAAATATAAATTATTACTATAAATTTGTTCTCTTAAAAGCTTAAACACAGATAGAGCTAAAAAGAAAGTATGTCATCTGATTTTTTTTGATAAATTTAAATTTATGAAAAAAAAATAAAAAATTGTTAGAGCGGTTTTCTAAAAAATTATTTTTTATATATAAAAATCCTTGAACATTTTTAAAAACAAAATTTGGTATTCCAGCTTTTAGTATTTAAAATAATACAATCTTTAAAAAATAAAAAAAAATCTAAAAATCGCTTCAGTTGTTTAAGCTGCGGGGTAAGGTACAGACAGAGAGACAGAACTGCGTGGCCCACTTTTTCACGTTCTCTATCGTCGTAATGGTAGTAGCCCGTAGCGTAATGATGGTTATTGCCTTCGACTATCACGCTGGAGGTATGGTTTCACTTCCCAGCCTCGTCCACTTAAAAACTAAAAAAAAAGTTTTTTTTCAGGGCTACTGCCTCTTGCGAGGAATTGACAAATCCTAGTAAGTGCTTCTCGTCAGCCGTTCGGATTCGTCATAAAATTGTATTCCATTCCTGTAACAAGCGCACACAGGAATGATTGCGAGTTGTTAGTAACTAGGCCCTGGTTCTTCCCGAGCTGTTGCGCCACCCAATTTATTTTTTATTTTATATTATCGTAATGTTAGGGAAAATATTATGTCGTGTTCGATTTTGTTTACGAATCCAAAACTTGCTCTATAGTACCTTCATACATAACGGGTGATTTTTTTGAGGTTAGGATTTTCATGCATTAGTATTTGACAGATCACGCGGGATTTCAGACATGGTGTCAAAGAGAAAGATGCTCAGTATGCTTTGACATTTCATCATGAATAGACTTATTAACGAGCAACGCTTGCAAATCATTGAATTTTATTACCAAAATCAGTGTTCGGTTCGAAATGTGTTTCGCGCTTTACGTCCGATTTATGGTCGGCATTTCGGCCGGAATAGCCCGAATTTCTTCGGAAATGTTGTCTTCCAAAGCTGGAATAGTTGCTGGCTTATTTGTGTAGACTTTAGACTTGACGTAGCCCCACAAAAAATAGTCTAAAGGCGTCAAATCGCATGATCTTGGTGGCCAACTTACCGGTCCATTCCTTGAGATGAATTGTTCTCCGAAGTTTTCCCTCAAAATGGCCATAGAATCGCGAGCTGTGTGGCATGTAGCGCCATCTTGTTGAAACCACATGTCAACCAAGTTCAGTTCTTCCATTTTTGGCAACAAAAAGTTTGTTAGCATTGAACGATAGCGATCGCCATTCACCTCACTTGGTCGATTATGTAGACCATAAATCGGACGTAAAGCGCGAAACACATTTCGAACCGAACACTGATTTTGGTAATAAAATTCAATGATTTGCAAGCGTTGCTCGTTAGTAAGTCTATTCATGATGAAATGTCAAAGCATACTGAGCATCTTTCTCTTTGACACCATGTCTGAAATCCCGCGTGATCTGTCAAATACTAATGCATGAAAATCCTAACCTCAAAAAAATCACCCGTTATATCCATCGCAAGTAATAGCGAACAATGGATTTCGAATAATTGATTAGTTTACAGGTTATCAATTTGAGATGTTCGCTTATGAGGGTTAAAGTAAGTCTGTTCATTTTATATTTTCAGTAAAGGCAATATAGGGTGTTGCCTTTCAACCCTACTTTTATGGATTTCATAAGCTATCTCTTTTTTTATAAAGCTTTTCCATTTTCTATGGTTGCCGCACGGAGCATTATGAATTGGCATATTTCTCTCTTCTTTATCATTCAAAAGTCGGTAGGGTTACTAGCTGCTAATTTAGATTTTATAAACAGAAAAATGTAGATCGTAAACTAAATCTAAAAAAAATTAAAGTAAATGCAAATAAAAATAAATCTATCTTTTTCCACACCACCTAATCTCTTTCAACGTAAAAATAAATCACAGAAAAAAAGTACAATTAAATTACAGAATAAAAAATAAATTGAATAAAAAAAAAAACATTACAATACTCAACAAATATTGTATAGCAGTATTTTAACCGTTTTCCAGAAAAAAATAAAACGAAAAGATGTTTGCAGAAAAACACGAAGTGACAACACTTTTTTTGCTTTAACATAAAATATATCCTCTCAAAAGCTTTTGGAAAGCTTCAATTCTGAAAGCTACATAGCAAAAACCAAAGAAAAAGGTATTAGAATTTCCATCCACGGATGTATGGTAACTCTGAATAAATGTGTTTTTTTTTTAATAAAAACATTAAACGAGCGAGAGGAAAATCGTGTGTATCTTGTTTCTTGTATCAATCGCCTCAGTTCTCACAACCAGGGAGCAGGCAGTTCATGTTGGAATGTACGTGGGTATATGGAATGTTACAAAAACAATTTCAATGAAAGTCAGGGGTTCTGTTTTTATTTCACAGGCAATTTCTTAACTTGAGTGTCATGCAAACACCAGCCGGCATGTGTATGTTTGAAAAAACTCTCACACAAGGCCTATTCTGAAAATATAAACTGAACAGAGTATAATATCCAATAACATGCTTGAATACAACTTTTTATTCTTCTAAAAACCTACATTGAGTTAATCTGGAGTTACCTCATCAAATCATGGTGAGTTAGCTCGGGCTAAATTTTAATCCCGCACTGAAAACTGCTGAATAAAATATTTTTCAGTTTGGCTATAATTTTAGTCTAATGATGTTCAAGGGTTTTTTATTTAATTCATTTTACTTATAATTTATTATAGTAATTTGTTCAAAACCTGTTTTTTGATTTCTTATTACGAATGTTAAACTTGCCCTTAACATTTATAGTACCTATCTATATTTCAAATGAAAGTAATAATAATTCAACATCTCGCAGGTGAATCAATACACAATGTACATGTACTGTACATACATTTTTGTATATGCATTACCTATAGGTTAAAATATTTGCAATATTTGTGCCAGCTTAATGCATATTATTAATTTGTTTGTTTTTTTTTTTTTTTGATTTTCTTTTTTATTTTTTATTCTATAAGACTCGGAATTTGCGCATTTGGCATTTTATTTTCAATAAAATTCCATTGGCAGCACACTTCACTGCACAGCACAGTCACATTAATGCATATATTTTTTCCCGTTTGGTACCAGGTACTACGAGTAGGTATCTCGGAATTAAATTAATATTGTTATGTAGCGTAACAAACCAAAACAAACATATTGAGTTTCAATTAGTTATGCGTCTATTTATTATAGTTTTAAGACTATATTACGCAATAGATCTCAATAGCTTTTCAAATAATCCGATATAACGATTGGATTTAATTTTTTTTAAATATTCCAATAGCTAAATAGCTACCATGTACTATATGTATGCAACAGGAAAAAATAGATGAAAGTTTTAACTAACGAAATTAATTAATTAACGAAACCCTCTTGAAAACATTCTTGGTTTCTGTAAGCGCAGTTAGAATAAAGGCTCTCCCAAACCAATGCGAAACATTCGTTACGGCGGCGAAGAAACATTCGCCAGTCAAAATTAATTCATATGTTTCTCCGCCGCGTTGGTGTAGACACTCTCATATATCACCATGTAAATAAATTTTGACATGCGAATGTTTCTTCGCCGGAACGAATGTTTCGCATTGGTTTGGGAGAGCTTTAAACTAACAAATGGACAACCGCACTTAAATTTTCAAAAAATTAATCGCTTCTTGTTTATTAACCTAAATGGGATATTTTGAAACATTTAAGTTTAAAAAATATTGAAGTTTTTGTCCAGTATGAGTTTTTGGTAATAAGCACCAAACACATGAGTATTTTTTTCGTACACGACCGACGACGTGACGACGGACGTACGGTCAAAAAGTATAACACTTACATTGTTTAGAATCATCTTGAAACAAATAATCTAGAAATCGGAGGTAAGTATGCAAAATTAAATTATAAAGACGTACCTATTGACAAGGCCCTCACTGTCAACTGAAGAGTCCAAGTGAGAACGCGCGCCCCGCCGGCCGCTGGCGCTGGAGGAATCGCAAATGTTTAAGGACTAAATGCCATTAAAAGCTATTTTGAATGGATAACTCAACAAGTCCAATCAAATAATACTTTGCTAATGAATTATTTCAGTAATATACAGTGTGTCTAAACGTCGCCGGCCCAGACGAAAACAATGGGTTCCGGAGTTGATTTTAAGTCGAAAAACTTAAGAGGTAATTTTCTCGTTTTCGTTTCCTTTTCGACTTAAAACTGTTTTTATCACCCCTGTTCTGCGTTCCGATCGTTTGAAAAATCCTTTCATTTTCAAAACTTGCTGAATCAGTTGTGCTTTTATTTTCAACCGGATTTAAAATTGACTTGACGCCTGAATTTAAATTGTGAGAATTGAAATTTTTAAGAAATTATATTTTACAAGATATTTAAACTTAAAATCTACAATTCCCCTTCATTTCGTTACAATAAAACATGTTTCTTTGTTGTAATTAATTTTTTTTTGTTTAGACTTCGAACGAAAAAATGGTGTTTTTTTATAGATTTCGAAAGAAAAAATGGTTTGGATACTGACTACTGTGAAAGTAGAATTCAGAACACTTTTTTTGAATCCGGACGGAATTCAATTTCGTATACGGATTCAATTCGAAACGAATATCAGAACAGGGGTACATGAGTTCTGGTCCTGTTTCTTTAACTGGCTTTAACTTTGCGCAAATACAACCGATTCTTGAATTTCGTTTGTATTAACACAAGAGCACTTAGCACTTTTTATCCATTCTAGAACTTGTTTCTTTTAACGGTTTTCCCGCAATTTATTATTAAAACCATTTAATTGAATTTTGATGCCGTTTTTTTTTTTACTTTGGTATAATTTTTTTAAAAAAACACGTTATAAGAAGCATTTTTTCTTTTTTATTATGAAAGCCTAATTTGTTTTCTTAAAACTGCAAATCACCTCAGGAACCCATGATTTTCGTCTGGGCCGGTGACGTTGGGACGTCTTGTACATGTAGAATTCTTTATAAAAGAAATTTAAAGAACATTTATAGATTATGGAATTGTTTACAAGAAAGATTAAGACATTTTGTCATTACGACTGATCTTTTGAAAATACCCCAAAATCAAAAGGCGAAAAGTATTTTCTTGAAAGCGTTTTCTGAAAAGTGATTTGCTTTCTTGAAAACGCTTTCACAAACAAAACTTTCAATGTGAAAAAAATAAATAAATAAATCGGGTGGCACAACAGCTCATGAAGAACCAGGGCCTAGTGACTAACAACTCGCAACCATTCCTGTGTGCGCCTTTCGACAGGAATGGAAGGGACCTACAATTTTATGCCGAATCCGAACGGCTAGACGAGAAGCACTTATTCGTGACAAGTGATACTCTTGGAGGATTTGTCAATGTGAAATAAAATAAGAAATAAATCGGGTGGCACAACGGCTCATGAAGAACCAGGGCCTAGTGACTAACAACTCGCAACCATTCCTGTGTGCGCTTTTCGACAGGAATGGAAGGGACCTACAATTTTATGCCGATTCCGAACGGCTAGACGAGAAGCACTTATTCGTGACAAGTGATACTCTTGGGGGATTTGTCAATCCCTCGCAAGATGCAGTAGCCCTGAAAAAAAACTTTTAAGTTTTTAGGTGGACGAGGCTGGGAAGCTGTCAATGTGAAACTAGTTCTTAAAATAGAAATGTTTTCAAGAAAGAAAATCACTTTCAGAAAACGCTTTCTGCTTTCTAAAACTGTTCGTGAAAATTTTTCGCTTTCTTGCAAGTGAACGTATGTATGTTTTTGACCCAAATTGCTCTTCGAAGCACAAGTGACCTCATCTCCAGAAATTACTTGAAGAGCCCACTATTATTATCTGGGCAAAACACATACATTTCTTGTGTTGAGGTCAATTGTACTTTTAATTTAATTGCATTCATTCACTCCACCTAATAACAGAAGTAATTTTAGTTATTTCTTCATTACTTTTTAACTAGTATCATACTAAGCCACTTTCCTTCATAAACTTTAGGTGAACATATCCAAAAAAGTTTTTTAATATGGATTTATTATTATACAGGGTGTCCCGTAAGTAATGGATAACCCTGAAATGCCGCATAGTAGACTTTATGACCGTCCCGAAAACTGATAAAAAAAAGTTCTATCCCAACCACAAGAAAAGTTATATGCATTTTTTTGTTCAGTGCATTATTTTTTTTCTTACTTTACATTTTTGAATACCACGACTACAAGTGAATGAGTTCCATCATTTTTTTTTTTGCAGGAATATTTAACATTACTTGTGCCAACACATAAGTAGAAGAAAATTATTATAACTGTTGGACTTCTTAGAGAAAAAAATTATTTAACATTGAATTTCAATGAAAAATGTGAAAACAAATAATTTTTGAAAAAGTTAAATCATAGCTGGTATAAAAAAAATGCATGAATACCTGAGTGGCCAACTATTTTAAAAATATGCGCGTTAAATGCAGATTTCAAAATGGTATTACTTATTATTATATCTAGAGTCAATAGCAAGTTATTGGTAAAAATCTGCAATACTAGAGTAAATTTAGCAAAAACAAAAGTTTTCAAAATTAGCACAGTAAACGTGAAAATAATACCAAGCGTTGAACATAGCAGATTTTTGATTTATTGGCTGTTTCTACGATGTTGTCCTAATAAATCCAAGCTTTCAACTTCTAGGGCCGCATGCATTATTGATAAAAATGTCAAAAAAGTGCAAAAAACGGTTACATTTTCGAGCTTGTTTTGAATTTTACCTGTTCTATTGGGCTTTAACAAACCCATCAAATATTTTGTTGGTTGCTATTAGTTTATTTGTTATTTTCTCTAAACAAAAAGTTTTTGAGCCAGCTTTTATTCACATGATCACTTAGTTAGAAAACAAAAACAAAAATAGATAATTTTTTAATTTTTTTTTTTTATTTAAAGCAAATGCTCAAACTGTTTTCCACCCACTCTTTTACAGGTTCTGCACCTCCGAATAAATGAACGTCTTAGTGAACGTGCAAGGTTTTGCTCAGAAATTTGTAATGCAGCTGCCTCCACACGATTTCTTAGCTCTTCTAAGGACCTGATCGGCTTGCTGTATACGATTTCCTTAATGCATCCCCAATAAAAAAAATCAAGTGGATTTAGGTCTGGTGAACGGGGTGGCCATAAAATTGGTCCCAGACATCCTATCCATCTGCCTGGATATCTGGCATTTAAATATGCCCGCACAGGCACAGCATAGTGTGCTGGACAACCATCATTTTGAAGCCAATGGGATTCCTTTAGTTCTTGAGGCACTTCTTCCAGCAAGGTTGGGAGATCATTTTGGAGGAACTCCAAATAACCTTGGCCAGTTAAAATCCCCGGCAACTCAAAGGGTCCAATTATTTTCGCATTGAGAATCCCAGTCCAATAGTTTATTTTGAATTGGTACTGGGACCTGTCTTCCCTCATGATGTTTGGGTTTTGTAGTGCCCAGAAGTGGAGATTATGGAGATTAGTGTAGCCATCTCTTTTAAATGTCGACTCATCGCTCCAAAGAATTTTGTCAAAAAACTGCGGATCTTCTTCAATTTTCACTATCATTTGTCGACAAAAACTCATTCTCGTTTCAAAATCTTGCGGCTGGAGAGTTTGGAGTGTTAGGTGAAAGGGATGATATTTATATTTACTTAGCACATTATGCGCAGTCGTCTTTCCGATCCCAGTGCGTCGTGCTATTGCTCGGATTGATACTGTAGGATCTCGGTCAAGTTCCTCAAGCACTAAGTCTTCGGTATCTCCTCGAGGGGGTCGTCCCACGCCAGCACCACCAACACCACTACCAGGCAGCCTTCCTTCCGAGAAACAGCTATGGACTCTAATAAACACTCGATAATCCGGGTGACGTGCGTTAGGGTACCTTTCCCTATACAGAGTCGCAGCTTCGTTTGCGTTGCCTCTGCACTCTCCATAAATGAAATGCATGTTTGCATATTCTTGTGCAGAATACAGAATACGTGGAATCGAAAAAGTTCAATTAAACGTATTAATTATCAAAACGCAGGTTCAGGAAAACAGCTATTTAGACCGTTAATTTTTCTGAAGAATGAACAATTAAAACGATAAAAATAAGTGTTCGTCGTGGTCTTAATCTTATGAATTAAGATCAAATTACAAAAACTTTAATTCAAAATTTAAAAAACTTACGATTTTATGCGTTCTCACTTTCTCAGGATCTTACAATTTACTATTCAAAAACACAATTAAAATTGAATCAGAAGACTTTTTGTTTGGAGAAAATAACAAATAAAAAATAGCAACCAACAAAATAATTGATGGGTTTGTTAATGCCCAATAGAACAGGTAAAATTCAAAACAAGCTCGAAAATGTAACCGTTTTTTGCACTTTTTTGACATTTTTATCAATAATGCATTCGGCCCTAGAAGTTGAAAGCTTGTATTTATCATTAGGACAACATCGTAGAAACAGCCAATAAATCAAAAATCTGCTATGTTCAACGCTTGGTATTATTTTCACGTTTACTGTGCTAATTTTGAAAACTTTTGTTTTTGCTAAATTTACTCTAGTATTGCAGATTTTTACCAATAACTTGCTATTGACTCTAGATATAATAATAAGTAATACCATTTTGAAATCTGCATTTAACGCGCATATTTTTAAAATAGTTGGCCACTCAGGTATTCATGCATTTTTTTTATACCAGCTATGATTTAACTTTTTCAAAAATTATTTGTTTTCACATTTTTCATTGAAATTCAATGTTAAATAATTTTTTTCTCTAAGAAGTCCAACAGTTATAATAATTTTCTTCTACTTATGTGTTGGCACAAGTAATGTTAAATATTCCTGCAACAAAAAAATGATGGAACTCATTCACTTGTAGTCGTGGTATTCAAAAATGTAAAGTAAGAAAAAAAATAATGCACTGAACAAAAAAATGCATATAACTTTTCTTGTGGTTGGGATAGAACTTTTTTTTATCAGTTTTCAGGACGGTCATAAAGCCTACTATGCGGCATTTCAGGGTTATCCATTACTTACGGGACACCCTGTATATTAATAAAATTCAAAGAAATAGTAATTAATAATTATTATAACTTACAATCTTTCTTTTCAGGAGAACATATGTCAAAAGAATTTACTGAAGTAGCTAACCGCTTAAAAAAAGTTCCAGCTATTAACGATCATGGTTTTCAGCTTGCAGAGAGCGTAGCTATATTTCGACATCTTAATCGAGAGAAAATAGTTCCAGAACACTGGTATCCTCGTCGCAATTTGGCCCGCAGCCGTATTGATGAGTATATGGAATGGCAGCAATCCAATATGCGACCGGCTTGTAGTAATTATTTTCAAGTTAAATGGTTATTGCCAGTTTTAAATAAAACCCGTCCAAATGAAGATGATGTAAGTTAACATAATAATATACATTAAGTACTCGTATGTATAATTCACAGATTTAATGATTATTTCTTTAAAATATTTTTCAACTGTAAATGCTTGTAATATGTACTTATTTATGTATGTTCCTAAAAGAAATCAAATGGACTCAGCCAGTGCCCAAGTGAGAACGATTTTATGTACTGTACATTCACAGTACACATATCTAAGGTATTATATTGCGCAGATTAAGATGGCTGTCCATTGTGCCCATACACAGTAAACAAAAAAAAATTTATTGTGACTAATTTTTTTTACTATTGATTTTGACACATGCGCGGAACTGAACGAAAATGAAAACCCTAAAGATATTACCTTTAATATATGTACCTTGCTGTACATTGACTTCCAATAATTTATAAGCAAATTCTTAAAGAGCACGCGTCAGCGGTACGCATTTATCTTCGTAATCTCAGCCATGCTTTTTTTTTACATGATCAAAAATTACGGCAAAAAATACTACAATGTCCCAAAGGTAGTAAAATTTGTTGGTCATTTGTAAAAAACATACGAAATAACACCTCGTCCTCGGTTCCAACACTCGTCTTCAATGATACTCCTTTTGTCAGCTCGCAAGATAAAGCCAATTTGCTTGCGGCACAGTTTGCTGTTAATTCGACGCTGCCAGAAAGTGTTATGACTCCTCCTGTACTTGAGAGCGTAAATGATTTTATGGGACAAATCTTCTTTCGCACTCGTGGAGTTGCTAGAGTTCTAAAGGATTTCGATGTACACAAATCCGCTGGCCCGGATAGTATCCCTCCCATTGTTCTGAAGAGGTGTTCTTCAACGCTGGCAAAACCACTGCGTAAGCTTTTCCATCTGTCCTACTCTACTGGTCTCTATCCGAGTGGATGGAAAACAGCATTTGTCCAGCCTGTCCCTAAAAAAGGCGTATCTTCTTCACCCTCTAACTATTGACCAATTGCACTTACGTCCCTTCTTTCCAAGGTCATGGAAACGCTGATTAATTTCCAGCTCAAGAAATATCTCGAGGAACGAAAGCTTCTTAATGACCGGCAGTACGGCTTTCGTAGCAATAGGTCCACCGGTGATCTGATGGTATATCTCACCGAACAGTGGAACAAATCTTTACATAGTTTTGGAGAAAGTAAGATTATTGCACTTGATATTTCAAAAGCGTTTGATAGAGTTTGGCACCAAGCTCTCTTATCGAAAATGCGCGCATTTGGTTTCGATGAATCTCTTCTTCGTTGGACTAGAAATTACCTTTCGGACCGTTCAATATAAGTCGTATTGGACGGTTTCAAGTCTGAAATCCAGAAAATAAATGCTGGAGATGAGGTCACTTGCTGGGCTCCGTTTTGTCTCCGACTCTCTTCCTTATTTTTATAAATGATCTTTTGTCTGAAACTTCTAATCCATTAAACTGTTTTGCTGACGATAGTACCCTCAACTTCTCATATTCGTTTACAGATTCTCATCCATGTCCTTCGGATGTGGAACTTGAACGGCAGCGTATGATAAGCTCATTGAATTCTGATCTTGACAGTATTGTCCACTGGGGAATAAAAAACCGTGTAGAATTTAATGCTTCTTAAACTCAATGCTGTCTCCTGTCGTTAAAGCGGAACCCACCCCCAATGCCGCTATCCATGGGCGGCACTTGCATCGAGGAAACCGAACAGCTTTCAGTTCTCGGTATGTGTGTCACAGACCACCTTTTGTGGAATGACCACATATTTGATGTCGCCAAAAACGCTGCTAAGTGTTTAGGTTTTCTCCGTAGATGCAAGAAGTTTTTTTTCCCCTTCTGATCTGGCTGTGATCTACAAAGCCTTTATTCGTCCAAAACTTGAGTACAATTCTCATGTTTGGGCAGGAGCTCCAAAAACTCACTTGAGTTTGTTGGACAGAAATCAAAAGAGGGCTCTAAAAATGAAAGGCGAAAGATAATAACAGAAACAATTACATCTCCCGAACACCGACGTAATGTTTCGTGTCTTTCTCTATTTTATCGCTATTATTATAATCAGTGTTCTAGTGAAATAGCCAGTTGCATTCCTCCCCTTAAAAAATTCAACCGTAATACTCGCGCTACTAGGAATGCCCATCAGTTCACCCTCGAGCCCAACTTCGGACGTACTGTAATGTACAGAGATTCTTTCTTCAGTCGCACCACACGAATGTCGAATGCTTTACCTGACTCGACTTTCCCCTCCCATTTCGATGGGCAAACATTCAAAACCAATGTGCATCGGTATCTCCTTCTAAATCCTCTCCTACTTACCTAATCGCTCGTGCTGTGTTAAAAACATTTTAAGGGTAGCCATAACCCCTTTTGCGCGCGTGGAATATAAAAAAAAAAAAAAAAAAAAATCCGTTGCTGACAAGCTTCTTCTTTTACATCGACCAAGAAGTTTTTCCATCAGTTGTGGGTGGATGCATTTTCTATTTCTTTGGGTAGTCACCAGAATTTAATTTGTTAAACTTTGTCCAATTCCTTGGCCTTTGCTTCCTATATTTAATCACCGAATTTCTCGAACTCTTTGCCCACTGGTCGAAATTGTTTTCGTTGTTGTGTGTGTTTGACCAATTTTGTTTTTTGTTTAGTTAATTATTTGATTGTGTTTTATTTGTTTTCGTTAAGAGCAACAAACTCCATCTCGAATGCATCGAGTTTACCTTCGAGCAGGATTTTCTGTTCTAGAATATTTCTGAGTTCGTCTAGATAAGGCTGGATTTTCATTGACCGATTTTACCATATTACCGAGTTTTGTTATTTTTGTAATCGTGTAAGATTAAGAGGTACAGCTGACGTATTAGTTCCAGTTTCGAACGATTATTTTTTATTCAGCTCTGGGAAAATCGATGAGTATAAGTACAGACCTATACTCTATTAGTCCCCTTTCACACATGGAAACAAGTTGCTGAAGATTTGTGTGAAATTTTTTTACAGGGTAATTAACCCTTAAAATCTCTTGTTCCTTTCACACGAAAAAAAAAAAACAAAATTGCCACAGATTTTTGTTGTTTCCCTATAAAGTCCCCTTTCACACAAGGTTGCTAGCAACTGGGAAATTGTAGGCGGGAAGGGCAAGAAGTAAGGGGATATAAAAAAACTCCCCGGTCAACGTTTGAAGAGATTTCCATCACATTCTTTTTCACGCTGTCCGTAATGTGCGTTTAACCAATAATTTTTATAAGGAAACAAACAAAAATCTCTGAGAATTTTGTTTCTTCGTGTGAAAGGAACAAGGGAGTTAAATGAAAACGTTAACAAAATCTCCAGCATTTCAACTGGTTTCCTGTGTGGAAGGGGACAAAGTCTATTGGTACGCACATTAAGCCTGATCCACATCTGTGTCGTGTGTTGTGTTGTGGAGTCGTGTGTCGCTGTTATTCCATATATTTTATGCGCCACACTGCAACACAACATACGATCCAAATATGGTTCTACGCATATGAAATACATTCTAGCGATAGCGACACATGACTCTACACGACGCAGATGTGGATCAGGCTTTACGGACAGTGTGAGAAGGAATGCGATAAAAATCTCTTCAAATTGTTGACCGGGGAGATTTTTTTCGATCCCCTTATTTCTTGCCCTTCCCTCCAACAAACTACAAGTTTCTGGCAACTCAGTTTCGTTGTGTGAAAGAGACCTAATCATTGCGCTGTTATTTCACTCTAGAAAATTTTTGTGTTGTTTTTTTTGGTTATTTCGTTGATCTTCATTCATTTGCTCCACATGGGAAATTTGATAGTTCTAGTAAGGGTATTCATATTCATGCAATGCAACTTTCCGCAAGATGTTAACATGATCACTGCCTTAAAAATACCTGTGTAAACGTGGGATATAATCAATTTAAACGTCACAAATAACTTATCCCAGTGTATCACGTTTTTTTCTATGTATGCTTTCCGCTTCAAATTTGTGAGATAAAATTCTCTGTTTTGCAGAATATTTTGACAGTTCAATTCTAGTTTAAATTGACATGTCATGAAGGGAACTTTTAAATTAGAATTCAGAATTCAAGCAGTTAAAAGTAATGCCAAGAAACATTATATTTAAATTTATTAAATAAATGTGTATAATACAAAAAATCAATTTATTTTCCAGGTTAATTTGGCAGAAAAACGACTTGATCACACAATAGATGAATTTGAAAATGGTTTTCTACGTTCACAGAAGTTTATGACGGGGCGAAACATATCGTTTGCAGATCTTTTAGCTGTTTGTGAAATTGATCAACCTGGTATGCCTTTGTTGTTTAATTTGTTACATTCGGTGTACATTGGTATTAATATCGGTCATATTTTTCAGTTACTGTCGGATATAATCCTTTCAAGAATAAAGCGAAATTAACTCAGTGGTACGATGTTGTACGAGAAGAATTGGGTCCCATCTACAAAGAAGTTCATGACGAATTTGAGCATAAACTCAAAACTGCTACTGTGAAAGATGAAGCTATTTCGATCAAACAATAATTCAAAAAAATGTTAAATTGAAATATTTAAGTAGTATCTAAGTTAAAAATAGTACCTCTATATTATAATGTATACATATGTATGTATTTAATAATTCATGTTGAAGTCAATTTGCTTAAGTTTATATTTTTTTTTTTGTTATTTTAAACATTTTTCATTTCATTTGAAGATGTATTGAATGTAATTTTTGTATATACATATATAAATATAATTAAATATATTACGCATTGCTAAAATTATGTCATGAGTACACCAACCGATTTAATATAGTTTTGTTTTAATTAGTCAACAAACTACCCCTGATTTCAATGGTTGGTATGACTTAAGAATGTTTATCTCAAGGTGCTATTCATCGATTTTTTAAGCTACTATTTGCCACAGCATCGAAAAGTGAAAGGGAGTAATACACTTCTAAGAACATGGTTAATATTTTGAAGTTCAATACAATGAAGTGGCTTAGCATTGAAACATTAACCTCCAGTTTCACAGTGGAAGTTTAAACTCCTCTTTTGGTTTAAACTTTAGTTCAAGAATTTTAATTTCGTTTAAACTTTGAACTCAGCTAATTATGTAGTTTCAGTTAAACGACAGTGTTTTGCGTTTAAACCTTAGTTCAACGTGGAACCACTATAAATACAATACATAGTTCATTATGGAATTTATTTTTTTATATTTTATCACGAATTCCATCAGAAAATCTATGTATGTTGCTAGCTTTCATTTTGAACACAATTATTGGTTTATTAAGAAGTAAAATTATTTTCCATTTTTTTTTTTTATTTTGTTCGTGTTACACAGAATATTTGTTTCCGTGATTGTTTGATACATAAATATAAATTAATGAAAAAAAAATTTCAGAAATCGTTACAGCCGTTTTCTTTAAAATTATTTTGTATACGAGTACATACCTACAATATGTTGATCATTTTAAGAAGTAAAATTTAGTATGCTAAGTTTTAGTATTCATTATGCAATTATGTTTATCCCTTATGTATTCAAATGCAATTTCACACAAAGTTTGAAGAAACTGAATTTAAAAGAAAAAATTAAACCTTTTTTTTAAATCGAAATCATGTTTTTTGGAAAATTTTTTGTGATAGGTACCGTTAATAACCGCTATTGGTAAAATTTGTTGTTACCAAAATATTGACGTTACCTTTAATCACACAAAAAAATAAATGTTAAAAAAGTAGCGAAGTTCTCCTATACACAAAAACCTTTGCGTAACAAGTCAGCCGTAAAAAGTAGTGAGATTAAAAATTACTCCAAGTTCTAAGTTTATCAATGTTAAATATAAAATATTTTTAGTAGTGTAATATGGAAGAACCTCAAAATTATTAGAGAAATCTATTGTTTAATGATAAATGACTTAAATTGAGTTCGTTTACTAGTCAAGTTTCCATTTCAAAATTGAGTAATTAGGTATTAACTGGTTGCCGAGATGATCATTAAGCCGGATTCTGCTTAGTTTTAATAAAAAAGTTGGGTAATTTATTTTTTTAATATCTTAAAAGTTAAAGTCTTAGAAACATCCGGTTTTCGGGTTTTTAACAAAGAATTAAGAGCATTGAATTTTGAAAACCAAAATAACACTTAATACCGAAAATTTTTGAAGAAAAAAAAATATATTTCAGATATTGCTGTTTTAATTTTTTTTTTTTCAAAATTTTAAGTTTGAAAATTGTTTTTTCTCAATAACGGTTTATTAAAAGAACTTTATTAAGAAAGAAAATAAAAGAAGAGATTTCAACGTTTTCAAAAAGGTATAACAAGGCGCAAGTAGCCAATAGCGTAATGGTTAGTGCGTTGGACTGTGACGCCGCTGGAGGTCTGGGTTGACTTCTCAGCCTCGTTCACTTAAAAACTAAAAAGTTTTTTTCAGGGGGACTGCTTCTTTCGAGGAATTGACAAATCCTCCAACAGTACCACTTGTCATGAATAATGCTCTCGTCTAGCCGTTCGGATTCGACACAAAATTGTAGGTCCCTTTCATTCCTGCCGACACGCGCACACAGGAATGGTAACGTGTTGTGAGTCACTAGGTCCTGGTTCTTCACGAGCTGTTGCGCCACCCAATTGCTTTTTTATTTTTATAACATGGCCTTTTGTCAGAACTTTTAGGTGAATCACCCTGTATATGCCTAGGGAGCGGGTCAAAATTCTGGGTTTCAAAGTTCTGTTAAATTTATTTCAAATTTTTTTTGGAAACATGCTATGACCAGAATTCTGTATTTCAAAATTTTGTATATCCAAAATTCTGTAAGTCCAAAATTTATTAGAGAAATCTGTTATTTAATGATCACTGAACACTGACCTAATCTAAGAGCCGACAGCAAATTTTGGGAGTGGAGGTATAACCAAAATCTGAGTATGAGTGTTTAAAGGGGCATATTTTGTGATATCGAAATCAAAAATCTGGCCGGCTTTTTTCGGAGCCTTTTGCGTGGGCAGAGAGTTGAAAACACAGATTTTGCAAATTTCTTATACAATACAAACATGATAATGCATAGTGTATGCTCTGTCATTTTCTCTAAGTCCAAACACCTTAATCTTGGTAATGCGACTAATAGAAGAAGAAGAAAAAGCTTATATTTTTTAAGGGAACCTTATCGGTTTTTGTTTGAGATTTATAAAACGCAAAAAATTAACAAATCAGTCTTCAAAAAAGACGATTAAGGTTCGCTTAAAAAGCTTATTTCTCGAGTTCTATTAGTCAGATCATCAAGATTGCGGTGTTTGCGCTTAGGGAAAGCCATAAAGCAACATTATTTATTTAAATAAAAATTATTGATAAGACCATTGATAAGAAATTTAGAAAACCTCTATTTTAAACACCCCGCCCCCGCAAAAGGCTGAGAAAAAAACCTACCAGATTTTTGATTTCGATATCACAAAATATGTCCCTTTAAACCCAAATACTCAAATTTTGGTTATACATAACCAAATACTCAAATTTTGGTTATACATCCACTCCCAAAATTTGCTGTTGGTTCTTGTACTAAATATAAATTTGGTAGGTTCAATAATCAAATTTTCATTTCAAAATTTCATAATTAGGTAATACATAAAAGAAAACTTGCCAAGTAAACTTACCAAATCAGTGATCACTAAACAGATTTCTCAAATAAATTTGAGGTTTTTCGATATAACTCTACATACTTAATATTTAATATTTAAAAGTAATAAACTTAGAACTTGGCGTACTTTTATATATCACTACTCCTTACGACTGTCTTGTTACGCAAATATTTTTGTATAAAGAAGAACTAAGCTTCTTTTTTAGCATTTATGTTTTTGGTATGATTTCACTTCTTTTTGCTAAGATTTTTTTATCAGGTGAAAGTGAGGTCGAAAATCAGTACTGAACCCATATAGTCTAGGAAAGATAGAAAATTTATATATATATATATTATTTATTACAATATAAATGAATTTACATTATAATTTAAATTTAACAGCGCTAGCTACCAGGACTTGCGGCTTGGTGTTCATAAATATGGAGTAGGATAATAATTCTGATTAAATGAATGTAAGCGTAAGCGTGAAGCTGTCGGAGGCCAGGGGGTTTCCAAATTGGAAAAACACTGGCCTCCGACAGCCCCACATAGAAAATTTAATATGGACAAGTGGGAACAAATTAATTAATTTATTTAATTTTATTGCTGGTATCCACGCAGAATTTTATCCTCACCAACATATCCAAAGTCCCCCAAAATCCCCGCATTGACTTTTTGTATAGACGCATTTAAAGAAGTGAAGAGGGGGAGGAGGCGGGAGTTTATCAAGCTGAAAATTTTGTTATAATACAATCTAATCATATAACACATGTTTTAATTGTGCTTTTCAACGCTGCACAGTGCGGTATTTTGGTCTAAAACCTGGCCAAAAAGATTTGGGTACATTTTTCACATCAATTAGGTACCAAATGACTAAAAAGTTATTTGGAAGGATAAATTTCATTTTTTAGATACAGGAAAACCCACTTAAATGCCCATCCCGATTAGTCGGGAGAAAAAAAAAATAAAAATCAAAAAAAGCACGTACAACACTGAACTATAACTTTTTTTAAAGCTAATATTTAATTCTTTGTTTTGCTTTTTGATTAAAGTTGTTTCATCTAATAGTTTTTTGAGAAATTAAGTTTTAAAGTTGAAATTTCGAAAAAAAAAATGTTTTTTTCGTTATTAATACTGATTTTTTTCATAAATTTTTATTTCATTAAGGACACTTTTTTGTCAATATTCAATGGCCTGATAAATTTGGGGTCAAATACTAAAAACCCCATTCCCATAAATATCATAGTTTCTAAGAAATTACAAAAAAACTGAAAGATACTTTTTCCCAGAATATCCCTTTTTTCGGTTTTTTTTTTTATTAGTGAAATTTTCTTAATTCAAGTGTTCAAATTTCATTCCGAAATTTTATGTCCGAGTATGCAGGTTACTAAGTAAGACTAAAATACGTGCGACCCTCTAAATCCAAAATTTGAAGAATTTGAGATGTGAATTAGTTGTATATTTTATGATTACAGGCCAATTAATCAATAAAAAGATTAATCCTTCTTTGTTTTTCCTTTCGCAACTTTTGTCTCATAGCAAGAAATAAAAAAAACGACCTGGATTAATTTAATTTTCTAGTTTTTATTTTATTATTTATTCTTCGTCTTTCATCGTAAGCATCATCATCGTTGACAGTGGCGTCTTTAGGCATGGGCCCACTGGGCCCGGGCCCAGGGCCCCGCAATCTTAGGGTCCCCCTGAGTCGTCGCTGTAACTTTTCCAGCCAATATGGAAAGTAAACGATTAGGTTAATTTTAACTTTTAAAGTGCAGTTAAAAATTTGACTTACCACAAGGTCATACAGCGGTGGCGACATAATTAAAAACGATATTTTTATAAAATATTAAAATGCATAACTTTTGTTTGAGAAATCTGTTCGGAGTGTATTTTGGGTCCAATTTTTTGTTCTGAGGACTTCTCACTTTTAAGGTCAGAAAGTAAATTTGATGTTAGAACCCAAGAAATTGAATCCAAAATACACTCTGTAGACGGTAAAGAGTACATGATAAAACTTAGTTTAATTTGGGGTGCATTTAATTTGTATAGTATGGTCAATTATTAAGACAAAAATGCTCGAACTGACTAGAGAGTTTATAAAGACCTCGTGAAAAATATTATGGATCTTAGGGGCCAGTTATAGCTATCATTGAAAACCATCATTGAAAATATTAATTGTCAATTTTGAGAGATTTTGAAGAAAAAAACAAATGATTATTTTGATGCCAAAGTAAAGCAATTTGACTTAATAATTATTTCTAGGTAAAACGAAATTCAATTTGGCACATTTTTTCTCATAAAATGACTTAATTTTTCAATGATGAGCTACCTTACCAATGATCATTGGAAATATTAAAAGTTACGTTATGGGGAAGATGTGGGTCAAAATGAATTTTTTTGGAGGAGAAATAATTTTGAAGTCGTAAGCTATATTTATGCATTAAAATATTCAATGATTATGCTTTCTAAAGGTCTCAAAATCAACAGCTAACTTTTTCAACGATGGTTTTCAATGATAGCTATAACTGGCACCTTATTCATTTGCAATAATGCCCCTAACATTTGTTTTTGAGCAAGATAATGATGGAAAATGTCCTCCACGGATTGTTAAGCAGTTGTTGCGTATACAAGAATTAAGTTCTTAGATTGGACCGTTTATAGTTCGGGCCTTAATTCTATCGCGAACTTGTGGGGAGACAAAATACCATGCCTTACGTGATAATATGTAAGGAATTTTATCTGAAATTAAAAAGAATGAAGGTTTGTCTACAATTTAATAAATTCACATTTACATAATGAAATTTCAAAGATTTTCAATGTTTTAATGTTTCTGTTCTTAAATATATCGCCAGACAAAATTAGAGTTAAGTTATTAATTATTTTTTGTTTCTTCCAATATTCTCATGCTTATATTTCGCAAAACATTATTCAAAGTATACCTTAGTTCATGGGCAACCTTAACAGATTTTCCAAACAAAAGTTATGGATTGTATAATATTTTTATAAAAATATCGTTCTTAATTATGTCGCCACTACTATAAGTGCAGAGGAGCTTGAGATGGAATGCCTACATTTAGTATTTAAAGAAACTGCAGTTATATGAAGGTGAAGATACTATTACTATTTCACATGTATACAATCTTATATTCTTAGCAGCTACCCCGGAAGTCTTTTTAATTTTGTTTCCCATTGTAAAATTTGTATAATAAGGAACGATTTTGGAGTAATCTTGGTCTTCCTTAATAGACCGAGAGCTGGCAGCAGATTTTGGTCGTGAAAGGAAACCAAAAGATTTTAATAGTATAGGTAGTCCTGGTGAAGGTGATAACGAATACGTTCGTTTGCCAGCATGTAGAGGCCCCGTTACCACGTAAAAATGCATCAAAAGTACAACTTTTCTGAAAATTGAAATCGGGTGGGAAACCATTTCAAATGTAATACAACTTGACGCCATGAACTCCCTGATTACAAAACTGGTTTCGACAGACAGACGCTATTTTTTTGGCGTTTTTAGGCTTTTGGGAAACCACCTGAAATGGATCACAACTTTTAGCCATGGACTCCGTGAGTGTGAATAAGTACGTGACAAACGTCTAAGTGGCCCCGAAACCACCGACAGACGCGATTAAAGTCGCGGATTTTTTTATTAAAATTATAAGATAATTGATGTATGCTACCAAAATGTATGTATAAAAAGAGAAGTTTATAGTGTCACCCAACAGCTGGAAAGTCGCGAAATAAATCGCGGATTTTTTCTTTTATTTTTTTAGTAAAAGGATTTTGAGGGAAACCACTTGAAATTTATCCCAATCAAAAGGTCTTGACCCAAAAAAAAATTAAATATAAGTGACAGACGTTTGAGTGGCCCCAAACAACTGACAGCCGCGATATAATTCGCGGATGCTATTATTTATTTTTTAATTGTATATTAGTGGTAGCTTACCAATTGGTAGTTTACCAATTAAAAGGTCCTGACTCAAGAAAGTGATTTTATAAGTTACAGGCGTTTGAGTTTCGCCAAACTGCTGAAAAGCGCGATAAAAGTCGCGGACGTAATTACTAGTTTATCAAAAAGATTAAAGATACAAATATCTTGAAATGCATCTCAATTTAAAGGGCTTGACTCCCTGAGTTGCAAAATGTAACTGACAGACGTTTTGAGTTACGCCATACTGCTGATAAGCATGATAAAAGTCGCGGATGTTATTACTAGTTTATCAATTAGATTATCAATACAAATCTCTTGAAATGCATCTCAATTTATAGGGCTTGACTCCCTGAGTCGAAAAATTTAACTGACATACGTTTTGAGTTACGCCAAACTATTGAAATCCACAAAATAACTCGCCTTCAAATATTATTATTGTTTTTTCTTTCAATTTACTTAATTAAAAGGTTTTGACTAGCTGAAAATGTAAATTTTGAAGGAAACACGTTTTAAACATACCAAACAAACCACTTATATTGAATTTTTTTTTGGGTCAAGACCTTTTGATTGGGATACATTTCAAGTGGTTTCCCTCAAAATCCTTTTACTAAAAAAATAAAAGAAAAAATCCGCGATTTATTTCGCGACTTTCCAGCTGTTGGGTGACACTATAAACTACTTTTTTTATAAATTAGTACTCTGGTAGTCAAGACCTTCCGATTGCGATACATTTTGGTAGCATACATCAATTATCTTAAAATTTCAATTAAAAATCCGCGACTTTAATTGCGTCTGTCGGTGGTTTCGGGGCCACTTCTGTCTGTCACGTACATATTCACACTCACGGAGTCCATGACTAAAAGTTGTGATCCATTTCAGGTGGTTTCCCAAAAGCCTAAAAAAGCGGAAAAAAAATCGCGTTTTCGGGGACGTCTGTCTGGGTTTTGGGGCCACCTACACGCCTGTCGAAACCAGTTTTGTAATCAGGGAGTTCATGGCGTCAAGTTGTATTACATTTGAAATGGTTTCCCACCCGATTTCAATTTTCAGAAAAGTTGTACTTTTGATGCATTTTTACGTGGTAACGAGGCCACTACATGCTGGCAGACGAACGTATTCGTTATCACCTTCACCAGGACTACGTATACTATTCATATCTTTTGGTTTCCTTTCACGACCAAAATCTGCTGCTGGCTCTTAGACTATAATATTCAAATGATACTTTTGTCATTTTGTATTATTTTTTTTTTTTTTAATATTTCGTTACTATTCAGTTGTTGAATTAAATATTGTAACTACAACTCCAAACAAACTTTTTTCTTCTAAAAATACATAAGAGAAGAAGAGAATCACACACAAAATTGAGTTTAGGTATTCCTACTTCTTGTATAATGGTTTTTCAATAAAAAGCACCACTCATTGATGGGAGTTTTTTTCAAAGGCTTTGTTTTTTCTTAGGTGAAAACTTGTGAATGGTTTGGAGATATAGGTTTGTTTTACATATCTAGGAGTTAAATAAAATATATGACAAACTATGTTGCAGGGTGTTGGCAATATTCAAAAACACTAATATTTAGTAAAAACAACGGAAAAAGTGCATTTTTTTTTAAATGAAGAAATTAAGTTGAATATATCAAATTTTGTTTGCTTAAAATATTATACATACCTTGATTTACGATATCCATATCAAATTTTTTCACAAAAATTACTTTTAAGACAAAAAAAAAACGCAGAAAATACACTTTTTTTTTAAAAATCGCAAACACACTCGTGCTTATTCAACTAGTCCAAGTTGTAACTGATGGTGTCGCGAACGGGGTGACGAATTTATAGATCGACTTCACTAAAGAGTAGCCTGGTTATATACCTTTTATGGGACACAAGCTTAATTCTGGGAGTGAAAGTTGACAAAATTGATTTATGGACACGTTTCAGGACAAAATACCACACTGTGCGCTGATTTTAAAGAGACAAAAACTGAAAAGATACCTATATCGTGTAGAAAGTAAAAGTCCTTTTTATGGAATGATGACTTTCTTTTAAGTACAACAAGTAAAATATTACCCAAAACCATTTTAAAATAATAGGATATTAATGAAATTTGGTATAAATGTTTCATTTGGCAGTTTTACCAAGAATCAAAAAAGTCCCCAAAAATATATGTGCTTAAAGGGTGTTTTTCTGATGGAGAGATGCTAGTGAGTTATTATTACCATAACATCCATGAACAAATTCTGACACTTATGAAATGTGCGAAAAACATAAAATTTATATTTGCACCCAAGGATCAAAAATATACAAAAATATAAGGTCCAAGGATGTTTGTTTGCTTCAAAATTAATCTAAGTTTTTTTAGGGTGCTTGTATCATATTGGTTTTTCTTTTATTTGATTCGGCGTTAAAAAATACCTTTAATATATCATTATGTCATATGTACTATCTGGATTACACGAAAATACAATTTTTCGTACGACCTAACATTTTTCTCCGTATAGGGCAGGTCAAACATAAACTCTCTAAAAAACTCTTTGAATCAAGTTATTTTAATGGACTCTTTTGATCCTTGGAAACTATGACATATTTAATATTTTAAGCAAATTTCATCAGTGTCAAAACTTATTCATAGATGGAAATAATGACGCACTAACATCTCGCCCTAAAAAAAAAACACCCTTTCACCAGAGATAATTTTGGGGACTTTTTTGATTCTTGGTAAACATACCAAATGGAGCACTTATACCAAATTTCATTAATATACCATTATTTTAAAATGGTTTTAGGTAATATTTTACTCGTTGTACTTAAAAAAGTCATCATTCCATAAAAAGGACTTTATCATTCTACAGGGAACATGTATCTTCTCAGTTTTGGTCTCTTTAGGAATTTTCAGCTTGATAAACTCCCGGCTCCTCCCCCTCTCCACCTCTTTAAATTCGTCTATACAAAAAGCCAATGCGGGAATTTTGGGGGACTTTGGATATGTTGTTGAGGATACAATTCTGCGTCGATACTAGCAGTAAAATTTTATGAATTAATTAGTTCCCGGTCAGATCCTAATTTTCCTGGACTAATAAGGAAAACTAAATTTGTAAGTTTTCTATGCACTACAAGTCCAACGGCTCTACCAAATTTCATCATGCTACGACAGTCAGAAGTGCTCCATATAATTGATACCAACGCCCATGTTCTGCATTTCACTTGTTGTGAATTCACAGGACGAAAGTGAAATTGGGTGTTCCACAATTCGTTATTGTGATTTGGAATTTCGAAAATGAAAATGGATGTTCTGTATTTCGGTTTATTCCATTTTCTGAACGCATTCAAATCACTTATTTAAGTTCTGTCAATTTGGTACAGATGCAGTTAGCTTGTGTATTTCTTTGTGTTCGTGCAAAATGTAAGAACAAATCATTTTTTTTTTCGTCTTTAAATATTTATTTATTGTTTTTTTAAAAAAATATGTTTGAATCTTGTTTTTCTATTTCACTCTTCTGTAGTTTGATCCACTTGTTGCACAATTTAGATTGCAAAACATTTAAAGTTTCTTCAATCATTTTACAAACCTTAGGCCTTGCCAAAGCAATGTCCAAATCATTGCCAATTGATCTTTGATAACTTCCTTCTGCTAAGAATCGGAGTGTTGCTGCAAGTTTTTGAATTGACGGCATCGAGGAAGGTCTTTGTTCAATCTAATATTACCATGAAAACTTAAAAAAAAATTCAAGAATTTACTTCATCAGAACAGTTCATATTTTTTTTTTTTATATTTAGCGCGTGCAAAAGGGGTTGTGACTACCCTTAAGATGACACAGCACGAGCGATTAGGTAGATTGGAGGGGATTTAAAAGGAGATACCGATGCACATTGGTTTTGAACGTCTGTAGATCACAATGGGAGGGGAAAATTAAGCTGTGTAGAGCATTCCACAGTAGTAGTAGTAGTACAGTAGTAGCCCGTAGCGTAATGGCTAGTGCGTTCGACTGTCACGCTGGAGGTCTGGGATCGCTTCCCAGCCTCGTCCACCTAAAAAACTAAAAAGTGTTTTTTTCAGGGCTACTGCCTCTTGCGAGGAATTGCAAATCCTCTCGTCTAGCCGTTCGGATTCGGCATAAAATACCTTCCATTCCTGTCGAAAGGCGCACACAGGAATGGTTGCGAGTTGTTAGTCACTAGGCCCTGGTTCTTCATGAGCCGTTGTGCCACCCGATTTATTTATTTTTTAGAGCATTCCACATTCGAGTAGTGCGACTAAAGAGCACTCACATAATGTCAGGTAAATCTTATATATTGGATTTGCCAAAAATATTGCATCCATACTTAAAGCAGCAGTAATTTCACTTTAGAAAAAAAATAAATATGGATGATCCTTCAGCTTTCACGGTTCGAAGCAATTTCGAAGTTTTCGAAATCGATCGAAATGTGAAACATGCGATTTCATTTCACGTGAAATTGAAAAGTGATTTCAATTCAACTTCGATCGAACATGGGCGCAATTCTATGAAAATGGGCGGTTGCCACGACCGTGAATGTAAAATATCAAATTTTCCATTTTGTGTATATGTATGCACTTATTAGTAGAATAACTGTTCTACCAAATTGCATCGAAGTGAACCATAGTTAATATCAATTCTGAGAAAATGGGCGGGTCCCCTTAATAGAAAATCTTAAATTTTCTTAAATTTTTTCCTTTGTATACACCACAAGGCCTACCGTTGTGCGAAATTACAAGATTCAGTGAGTGTTCAGTGAGTGAGTTAGTCAGTCAGTTATTTTGATTTTTGCATTCCAGTCAGGTATGGCTTAAGGCTTAACTACATAGGCCAACTTTTGTACAAAAGTGAGAAATAAATATCTATTCTGAACCAGCTTGAAAAAAAATGGAAAATTGTGCATGGTGGTTTAATTTATGTATCAGAACAATTTTCGTATGTTTTTTTGCAAGCATGTTTCTTTAGCGAGCATTTTAATTTATCACTTTTGTACCTTTGTACAAAAGTAGGTCTATGTAGTTAAGGCTTTATGCTGAAAAGTTAAAATTTGGAGAGGCGTCTTTAATTGATTAGCTTAACAGATACTGCGAATTCAAAATTGCAACATCTATTTTCGTTTAAAATTAATTTTTCTTATTTATTTTTTTTTTGTTTGTATTTCCAAATATATAATTCTTTTTCAGTATCACTATTTGTTTTTAATTTTTTAAGTTTTTTTTTATATAACCAATTTATTCATAAATGAATCACAATCCAGTTATAAAGATGAAGCAAGTATTGGGCTGACATTTTTTGTATTTTATTTGAATGTTTTAATTTTTTTTTAATGTATATTCCATAATAATGACATGGATTTTATTATCTAAATAAATAAAATATGAAATAAAAACACCCCATATAGAGCTAATCCAAGTTAACAAACACAAATACTAATTAATACAGCGAATTTTGTGCAGTTTCTTTATTTGTATATTATAGCAACATAAATTTATAAATTAAACAAAAATATAAATATTGTTTTGTTTTTTTTTTTGTAATTTGTTGTTCAGTGTAAAATTTAATAATATTTTTGTTGTTAATAGTTTTAAGGTGTTAAAAAAACAAACCAAAGCTTCTAAGTTATTTAATACATTGTTTTTTTCTTCTCTATCAACTTTTTTATTTCAACTCAAATCTAAGCCCTCTCCTGAGGTTCTTTTATAGTTAGGGCGTTAAGGCCATATTTAAGGTCAAACCTTGCACCTCATTCTGCCGGGATGAGCTTTGGTACACTTATAGTCCACATTCTAAGTTTACTATTAAGAAGTGTTGCCACGGTGGAAACACTGGCAGACCGGGGATATAAGGGTTGCCTTCTGACTATGTTTTAACACGAAATTTCACATAAATTAGCCTATAAATCGGGAACCAGACATCGGTTGATGTCGTAGAATGTCTCGTTGGATTTAAAATACTTGAACCCGAAGGAATATGTTCATTCATATAAATATACTTCGGATATGCTGTAGAGTATGAAATCCTACGTCGATGCTCATCTTAAAATGAATGAATATTCACTTAATAACCATTATTTTATGACAAATAAAAACCCTTATTTGCCGAGGATATTTTACTCCCCCCGCTTACAAGGCTGAGGGAGGGGTCAACAAATTAACATATTCCTATGGCTTTAAGTATTCTTAATCCAACGAGATATTCCACGAAATCAACCGATGTCTGGTTCCCAATTTATAGGATAATTTATGTGGAATTTCGTGTTAAAACATGGTCAGAAGGCAACCCTTATATCTCCGGTCTGCCAGTGTTGCCACCGTGGCAACACTTCCTTAAAGTAAATTTAGGATGTGGACTATTAGTGTATCAAAGCTCATCCCGTCAGAATGAAGTGCAAGGTTGGCTCCCCTAACGCCCTAACTATTAGTATCGTTGTCGTTGGAAACGTAGTTTTTGCTTTATATTTGTTAATAATAAAAAAAAAATAATAAAATATTTACTTAAGCATTTGTATGCCCAGTGTGCATTGTACTAATGACGTATTAAATAAAAATATAATTTTAATTTCAATTTGTGTTTTAGCTTGGAGCAATGAAGCAAATATCGTCTAGAGGATTTTTTTTATTTCAAAGTTATAAAATAGTAATTTTTCATGTTTTATTAATTTATTAGATAAAAGTGTAAACAAATACAAACTTAACAGACATCTTTACATTTAATGATTAAATAAAAAAAAAGTTAAAAACCGAGGGCCCTGTCCATAATCAAATTTAGTAAGACTTAAATATTTAAGGAAAATAGACCATAATGGTATAGACTATACAAAATGAACCATACACGTTATGTTACATATTTTAGAGTCCCTACCATGTAATATTCACTATTTAGGGCCCACCTCAATATTTAAGTGATACCCTGGTTTGTTTATTATTTAGAGCCCATACAATTATGGTCCATTTTACTTAAATATATTCAGGTCGTTACTAAATTTGATTATTGGTAGGGCCCGGCTTGTTGGAGTTCGAAAGTCAGTCAGAGAATTAAGGGTGTATAGAGAGCATTAAACAGGTAAGCGAATTAACTATAAGAAACTCCTATCAGTGCCTTACGCAGCATGTTACTTGGGGGCGGTAGTATATATATTCAATATGATTTGGCAAATGGCATATAAACAGGCAAAAATCACGAGCTTGATTTTATTTACAATAATTTTAATTTAGCCGTGTTTTTGAAAGAGTGATTAGCAACTCAGCAATTTTTTTACACGCAAATCAACAACAAACAAAATTATTATACAGAATTTTGTTTGTATTTTTCGTGAAAAACTTTAACTGAGTTGCTAATCACTTTCTCAAAAAAACACGGCTTTTATTTACGAATCTACAAAAATTACGGTACATTTCTTCAAATCCGTTCATAAACGGCAATTTGTATTGGATTTTCAGCTACGATGGATTCTGTGATAGCTTTTTTCGGAATTCGTAATAAGTTTTCGATAAGTTAACTATTAAGCTTTTGCTTTATACGAGTGCCGTCCTATGTGTTGTAACATGCACTTTTTGACCTTTGTCATATTAAAGGTCTCAATGAGTGTTTTTTTGTCTGTAACTTCATAAACTTGCATTTTAACAATTACACAATATACTTATTGTGACCTTTACCATATGGAAGGTCTCAACGAGTGTTACTTTTTCTTGCATGTACATAAGTCTGTCTCGGGGTTTAGACAAGTGAGTAGAACTAGTAGAGGGCTACATGAAATTTGGCCCCAATAAAAAATGGCCCCAAACATAAAATGAAAAATGGCCCCAAACATAAAATGGCCCCAAAAATTCATATGGAAAACAACAAAAACAAAAAATTAAAATTTGTAAATTAGGTCCATTTTTCATTGTCTTGGGGCCTTTTTCCATTTTTAATTTTGGGGTTAAATTTCATTATGAAAAATGGCCCCAAACTTTTATTCTTAAACCAAAATACTTTTACAACAAAAACTTTGATAGCAGACCGACTTACAACATAGGCGCCTGCCAGGCGCCTGAGCATACCTTAATCGGAGCGACGGAGTCGCGTGAGCAGGACAGAGGACCCAAAAAGGGAGTTAAAATCCTTGAACCCGCGAAGCGGGTCAGGCAAGGTACTTTTAAGGCTCTCCCAAACCGACGGAAAACATTTTTTGTACGATTGTAATTTGTCTGTTGTTGTTGCTTTTTATATTAATTTTGGGGCAATTTTTCATTTTGTGCTTGGGTCCATTTTTCATAAGTTTGGGCCCATTTTTCAATTTTGAAAATGGGCCCATTTTTCATTATGAAAAAAAAAAACCAAATTTGGGGCCAAATTTCATGTAGCCCTAGTAGAGATTATGTGTGTTAGTGTATCTGTAGTAGTGAACTGACCATTTTGTCAGATTATTCGGTCAATTATTCGGGTGGTTCAATTAAAGAAACCCCGCTTTATTGACCGACCTGTTCAATTAAGCAAAACCCGTAATAATTGCACGAGTCGGTCAATTAAAAGATTAAATATCCATCTAATAAATTCACTATACAAATTTCAGTACCAATTTTAGTGCTTCCAAGTAAATATAATTTATATTTAGGTTCTTTTCATAAAGAATTTATTTGGCCATTCAATTAAACGAAAAATTTAGGAACATGTTTTTAGTTTTTTAGCTGCATTTTTTTAAGATCAATTAAGTGAAATTAACCATTTTTAAAGCTTCTGCATAAGGGAAATTTTCAAACGCAATTTGTTCGGTCAATTAAGCGGGACGTTCAATAAAGCAAGGTGCAATTACATAAACGGGATTTACTAGTATAATATTTTTGCTTGCCAGTTATCCTGCTAGTCTAGTGTAATATATAAATTATTTGTTTTGTTTCCATAGTTTCCATATTTTGTCTATTTTTCTATATGAAATATTTCTAGTTGACATAACGCGCAGAGGGCTACTAGTAAAACATACATTCATAAAATAAACACTATGATATAAATGCTAGCCTAGTTTTACTCACTTGTCTAAACACCGGGTTAAATTCAGAAAAAATGTTAAAATTTAATAAATAAATACCGTTCACTCAGTTTAGATTCTCGTTTATCTCTCTAACTTAAAAATTAATCGAGACTTTGTAGAGATAAAATTTAGTTTAGCTTGAACTGTATACCGGGCTTAGTTGATATTTTTGGAATCAAAATTTAAGGTCGTTCTAAAATCTTAGAAGTAGAGCACTTTGAGGAAATTAATGTGAACCAAGCTATAGGGTGTATGTCTGAATGAAGATTTTCGTATTCTAATCCCTGAACTACACTCTCAGTACGCCAATGACTCCAAGTATATTTTAAAGAAAATGGAAAGAAGCGTTTTCAAGAAATAAATCAAAATTAATTGTTTCAACTCTTTTCCTCGAATTTATCTCAAATTGTCAGAAAACTGTTTGATAGCTCTTTAACGCACCAAAATCTCGAAATATACCAACAATTTTATAAGCCTTAGGAAGTAGGTATAAATGATTAATGGTAAGTGGAAAATGAAAACCAGCTGCAACCTGCAATTACGAATTTATGAATAAATTAAACATAAACAAATTCTGAATTTTGATTATGAATTTTGATCCCAGAACTAAATTAACAGCCTTATTCTGGCAACCTCACTGATGTCTCACAAGTCACAATAACCTCATAACTCGTGGTGAACTCGCCTCATAAAAACTTAAAACTTATGATCTGCTCCTCGGCAGATCACAACTCACGTTCTTCTTGTGAGGTTTCTTATGAGGGCTTCCACAGAAAACGAAATTGTGACCGCCTTATAAGAAAACAAACTCACAAAAAATTGTGACCTGTGAGCCTCACAACGGCAGAATAGGGATGTAAGTTTGAATAGTCGTATATAAGTCAATTAGTCGGGGTAACATGATCAACTCTCCTGCAACCTTCCGGGATAAAAACAAAATAATAATTTCTGAAAACAAAATCTTGAAAGCTTAAAGACTTTTGGGCAAATCAAAACAATCTGCAATGACAATAACGATAACGAAATAGATGAAGATGACACTACTGATTAGCGCGTTTACTGGTAACTTGGGGCACGAAATCTCTCGTAGCTATATGCAGTTTGAAAATAGGTAAAAAGGCAGATATACACAACTGTTCTGATTTGCATTTCGTATTGAATCTGTATACGAAATTGTTTTCCGTACGGATTCAAAAAAGGTGTTCCGAATTTCACTTTGGTAGTAGCCAGTATACAAACCTATTTTTCTTTCGAAAACTGAAAAAAAAACATTATAAAAACAATAAACACATCGAAAACAAGAACAAAAATAATGGACATCTTGGATATTTCATTTATAATTGTTAGAAAATACAGATTCTCACACTTTAAAATGTTCCCGGCTTCAATTCGAGAACCAAAATTAAAATAAATTCTAAATGTCAAATCAATTTTCAATTCGATCGAAAAACAAAACACATTCGTTCCTTTACCTAGTATTGAAAACGAAAAGTATTTCAAAACCACAGTACACATATCTAAGGTATTATCAGGCGCAGCTTGTCAAATTTCAAGATGACTGCCCCTTGTGTAAACACACAGTAAACAAAAACAAATTATGGATGCCCCTTGTGTAGGGACACAGTAAACAAAAACAAATTTGTGGTGATTGTTCGAAATTCAATTTGTTTACTATTGATTTTGACAACATGCGCAGAACTGAACAAAAATGAAAACGCTTGTGATATTACCTGTACTATATGTTTCTTGTTTCAAAACACCCAGAGTTTCAAAACGAAAGGATTTTACAAGCGATCGTAATTCAGAACAGGGGTGAATTGTAACAGTTTGATAATATTCAGTTTGGAATTTTTTTTTGATTTAATACAAACAAAATTGGAAAAAATAAATAGATTTTTTCGTAATAAAAATTATTCATACAAATTTTAAACGCAATGCCCGAAATTTTAGTCGAGTAAATAGGATGTTCAATAATTTTTAGAAGGTTAAAAATTGAATTTTGATAATTTTAAACGAGTTAAGATTCGTAGTATCTCCTAACATTTTATTAAAGTTAAGACCACCAAATGTCTATTTTATCTTTTTAGTATCGTACTAAAATAAAAAACTAAAAAGTTTTTTTTCAGGGCTACTGCCTCTTGCGAGGAATTGACAAATCTTCCAAGAGTATCACTTGTCATAATTAAGTGCTTCTCGTCTAGCTGTTCGGATTCGGCATAAAATTGTAGATCCCTTCCATTCCTGTCGACACAGAAATGGTTGGAGTTCTTAGTCACTTAGGACCTGGTTCTTCACGAGCCGTTGCGCCACCCAATTTATTTTTTCATTTTTTTTTTATCGTATCTAAATCCATATTGCACTTGACGTTTATATATGTCAAAATGTGAATTTTTTGCACGAGCTGTCACTTTTATGGACGTGTTCAGCTAGAGTTTATGAGGGAAATTCGTTTAGTATGATACTAGTAAAAAAGTGTTTAAAATTTACAAAAATTTAGTAAACTGTTTTAAATTTAAAATGTGAAGTAGTATCATACTAAAACCCTTAATATTTGACTGTTTAAAATTTTACACTTTACACTTATATTTTAAAACTACCTAACTTATTATTACCGAATTGCAAAACAATGATAAAGTCAAAGGACGAGTTATTCGGAAAATACCTAAACAAGTATATACAAAATTGCAATTTTCGGTTGTATATGAATATAAAGCTGGAGTACATCAAGAATGCTCTAAACATCCTCTGAACCGAGCGTGTTCCGATTCATTTTCGAAGCATTTTTCAGCACTAAGTTTAGTTTTCATTCTCTATTTCAATTTTGTCTGTTCTGATTCTCCTGACTTCCTTTTTTTTTGATTTTGAAATTACCTTGCTCGGCTTTTTCTCAGTCTGTTTGGTTATTTTGTTTTGAGCTTGTAGAGCACGCTCTGAACATGTTCTGATCATTCTCTGTATGAAAAAGAAACATCTCTTAGCATTTGCTATTTGACTGTCAATTATTACACAGAGGTTTACGAAATCAAAATTTATTTTACACATCGAGAATTCCTTTAATTCCTTTAAATTAACGGCATTTGAGACTCTTCACGTGACCTTACTAAGCTCCCCAATAATTCACTACACGGATTTGTTTCGGTACCGGAAGAACCAAACTGTTTTCGATAATGCGTGTTTTACTTGTTCCAAGAAAAGTGGGAAGAAAGTAAAATAAATACCACAAATGAGCGGGTTTTCTATTTTATACCTATTGTGATGTCTTGAAACACACACGTAGGATTTAAAAAGTTATATAGACTATAAGAACAGGCATCACAACATACTTGAAAAGAAGTTAATTCTTCCTGGGAATAAACCAGGGGGGGGGGGCAAACCCCTGTGATCCGCCTTAACTACGGCCTTCCGTATAGAGGATTTCGAATCGAACTTGGAAATGGTCAATAAAACAACTTCATTTGTTCTATTGGAAATTGTTGGTATCTATTTAGAATTGATGCTACCAATTAAAATGTTTGACAAAATTTTTAGGCGATGTTTGTACACTTGAGCTTTGAACTTACAACATTCTTCTTGACATTTTTTTCTTCTACATTTTTCAAGGACACCTATTTATGCTCTGTCCCTGCCCTCGTTCGCCTAGCCACGCTACGCTACTGCCTCTGACATTATTTAGCTACATATATACAATAATTATCTTTAATTTAAATTTCTGTTGGGAATGTATTCGTTATTTTTGAATTAAAATATCGCGAGTGTTTAAACTAGCTGTATTTTTTTTTTTAGTATAATACAATAAATATATAGTTATTATTCTATATTCGCTTCGTCACGTTCTGCTCTAAAAGCTCTAGATCTATTACAAAACTATATTTTGCGCTTAAGTTTACAACGTTTTTTTTTTCTTTGTTACCTTTTTTTTTAATCTTATAGCAAAAATAAAATCCTACTCTTAAACATTCTGCTCAGCTTCTTGGTCTTCGTCGTGCTCGTTCAGTAGTGGACTGTCGTCACCCAAGCGATTTGGGGGCAGTCCTGTTCCTGGAGTAGTTGGGGCGGATCTGGATATCCAGCCCTTGCGGCCACGACCTCGACTCAAAAAGCTTGTCCCACTAACCGGACTCTTCATGGAAAAGCGGGCGCTCGAGCCACTTGACATCATCGGGATGTACATTGCTTTGTTGGGTTTCGAAGAAAAAAACTTTTTCTTGCTCTGCTGCAGCGTCGATGGACGTTTTGAGATTGGATAAGAGGTCACCTGTGCGGCAGATGATGACAAAGACGAAGAAGCACCAGAGAAATCGGCAACCAGCTGTTGCTGTTGGGGCTGAGGCGCGTGTGGAATGTGAATTGTTAAGGCATTTTCATCTAAACTAGCACCCATCTGTAATTGACGAATCTGATCCAGTATCTCTTTGACTTCATCGGTTGGACTCGTGGCTTGGGGTGGGGAAGTCGGTGTGCCAATATTAGCTAAACTACTCACAGCCGAGCACGTGGTCGAGGTAACATAACTCCGCAGTCCGTCCTCGAACTTCTTGGCCAATTCTATGGCCACTGGCGATTCGACATTATTGAAATTTGCCACCGAGGGTGTTTGCTGTTGTTGTTTTTGTAGAATTTGACAGCAAGTTTCTAGACTGCGACGTAACATATTGAGATCACGGTATTCGCTTTCGCCATCTCGTGCAACAGGAACTGTAATTGAGATTCCACCTATTGAACCACAGGAGTTGTAAATGGGACTGCTGTGCTCTACGAACTGATTTGGGTTTGTGCTGGCCCTATGAAGTGGAATTGGATTGGAACTTTGATTTGTCGTCGTTGTTTGTGCTGGGTGTTGTTGCTGTGGTGTCTTAGCAAAACTATTGCTGGTGACAACGTCGGGTGTACGGCCGCCGATGCCTGCGCTACAGCTATTATTCACAAATATATCGCTTAAGCTACTGTTACTATTCGTTATGTAATGGAAATGTTGATCACTCTGGGAGGTAATAAAACCTCCCCCGCCGCCGCCACCGGGAGTGCCATCAGTACCACCACCATCATCACCACCACCACCGCCACCGCCGGTACCACAGCCACCAATGCTGTTTGGTCGATCCGCATGGGAGTTAGTGTGCCGGAAGTTAACGCTTTCCGAGGAGCGCACTTGGTTAGACTGCTGTTGTAAGTGGTGGACCGTTACGCCATTTCCGTCAATAGCCGATTCCATTATTTGCTGACCCTGGCAATTTGGCGTGCCACTCTGCTGCAAACAACGGAGCTGATGGCTGGTATTTTCAGTTGAGCACACAACCTGTGATGCCGACCTGGGGATCATGAAGTGCTGTTGGAAGTGTGAGCTCAAGCCGATCTCAGGGCTGGCGGCACGAGAATATGGCGGTGGTACTAGGGTGTTGGCTTCGTTTGCATTGCAAATGAAACTGGAACTAAGTGAGTCTACAGTACTAGTACCAGATAGCGAACCAGCCGGTCTTACTATATAGTTTCTAAAATATTGTACCATAAGATAGCTAGCACCATTCTTGCCATTATCACTGTTACAGGTGAATACAAGGGGATAGAGGTCAGGTTTTGATGTCACCTAATAAAATTACAAGGTTAATTTGTAAGATTTAATAGAAATAATAAATAGAACTTACCTCTGTGTAAGGTGGCGGAGGATGGTGAAAAGAACTACATCGGCTATACTGTGGTGGGGCATAGCACGAACCAGCTGAATCACCTTCTGATTGTGTGTGATGTTCGGTAAATCCCCATCCGCACAGTGTTCTTCGTTTTTTCCATAGAGAATAGGCACATAAAAGTGCTAAGAGTATAGCTACAACAACACACCTGCAAAAATTAAAGACGTTTTTTTTGTGAGAAAAATAATTTTACTTTTGTTAAGAGGTACATTTGGACAAATCAATCATACAATATTTATATAAAGCTGCTAAAGCCTATAGTTCGCTGCAACAATTTAGTTCAACAAAATATTTAACGAAAAATATACCATATCATTACCTGATTGCAGGAACTAGGTTTTTTCTTATTCTTAGCCGCCTGATAGGCAATTTTATTTTTCTTTTGTTTACTTTTCATCAATTACTATTTTCTATGTCGAAATATTCTTGGACACAAATAAATACGTTTTTTTTCGAGATATTTCAGTTTCTTTTCGTTGGTTTTGTAATTAGCTTTAGGGAGGTCCCGAATATAAAAGGAAAAGGAGTGGAGACTTTTTATTTTCCTTACCCTGAGTCCACAGGAGCTAGTACTGGCAAGAAAGTTGGCTAAATACACTAACTGTCAAGTTCGGATACGTGAATATGTTGTGACGTAGGCGGCACGCAACTTGTAAAGCCTAGTACATACTTCCCCGCGAAGTGAACATTCGCCTGTGGAGAAAGTGAACTTTTGACATTTATCACACTTATGAATGCGCTCGTGAACGATTGACGTTTGAAACTTCAATGCATCAAATGCCTACCACAAAATAAAACTTTCCTGTGTAAATTCATTATGAATGAATCTATTTTTGCATTTTGTTTTAATTTTTCAAGTTGTTTCACATTCTAAAAGAGCGCTACGCAAAGAACAAACTGAAAATAAATGAGGAATGCGTAACACTACACAGTTTATTTTTCTTTTATCCAACTGTCAAAGCTTGACCAAGGGTTCAGGTACATTTTGGTCGTGAATTTCCTGTGAACGAAAACTCTCCACTTTGTTCTCCACTCAGCTTCACGAGCACGTTCACAGGTAAACAAAAAAGCGAAATTTGTATGGGTTCACGAGATGGTTCACAAGTATGTACTAGGCTTAAGCAAGTTTGTTTCAAGATTTTTACTGGCCACGTTTAACTTTTGCTTGGAGAGCCTATCTAGGATCTTAAGGGCTAGTTTCACAATAAAAACTTACCGGAATAATTTGCACTTTAGTTTAGCATAATGGTACTTTTTGGTAATTTTCGCAGATTGAGTTAGTGAAACTTAAGTGCCCAAAACGGGATACTTAAGTGCAACTTATTCAGGTAAGTGTGCACTGCTAATATTGGCATTTTGTATCCTATATTTCACACTTAAGTACCAATACTGTTACTGAGAAACTGACCCTAAACATATTTGAGTTTTATTCAAATTGAAAATGAAAATAAAAACAGGAAATCTCAATTTTTTTTAAGTCAACGCAAATGTTCTACGAGTTGACTAAAAATGACGTCAACTTCTATCTCCAGTCTGTCAAGTCCTGCGACCGTCAACTCAGAATACGGTCAATGCGTTGACGGCTGCGTTAACAAACTTTTCTGTCGCGTCAAAGTCAACCCATGTGACTTCCATCTAAATCAAAACTAATTTGAGTATCTTTTTAATCCACCATCAGCATCACCGTGCCATCCTTCAATGGAATTTGACACTTCATACTTTGACAAATAATTAAGAAACTAAATTTTGGCGTGCACATAATATTTCGTTCCAAATGTCAGCCGAAAGCCCTAAATCACCTCTTACCGAGCAAAAAATTTAATCTCTAAAAATTCAGTTCTTTGATGGTGTTCATATTATACTGAAACTTTTGTTGACTTCACAAAAGAAAACATTAAAAAATCATCGTCGTAGCAATCTTTCTATTTAATTTGACAGTCTATGGCTTGACAAATGTCACCCGAAATACCTTAAATCGCATTTTTCTCCAGCAAAAACTGTATTCTCAAAAAAAAAATGGGGATTCTTAAGAGATTTTTCAATCCATCATAATCATAGCCATTCATACATCAGTCTCGTTTAAATTGCAGCACCGAGGACACAGTAATAAACAGTTTGATAAAAATCTCGGGTTCAATTTTTCAAATTTTTTTTAACAAATCTATCACTTGTCATAGTACCTATGTATAAGTGTATTAGTGTGTAGCGTTTTTAGCAAATGTTTCCAAATCAATGCTTAAAACTATAGTTTATGCGTTATGGTTTTCTGAACTTATCATCATCATTTATTTTAGTCGGTCTGGGGAAAAAAAACGCCATCGAAAAATTGTCGTTTTTCACCGAAACTGATATTACCCGTGTTTTATTGGAAAAGCTGTCCATAGTAGGATTTTACATGAATAACAAATACAACATCGGCAGTATGAATATACTGCCGATACAAGTTAAAGTAAAATCATACTGCGAATGGGTTTTCCGAGTCTGGTGATTTCATTCTCAAATGTTGGTTACTATTAGTTTTCGTGAAGTTAATTTTGACTGCTTCTGATTCTCACAAATATATTTTTTTTTTCTTAAATATTTTGACAGGTATTCTTTCAGTTAAACCAATTTTGAAATACAAATACTACTGTACTATTTATAGAATGCCAAAAAAAAACACGGGTATTGTATTGTATTGTATATTATGAATTCGGACTCCAATAGTTGTCGGATTATTGTGAAGGGAATCCATCTGTAGAGAAGAGATGATTTGTTTTTTTTTTATAATAATTTTAAACATATTCGTGATTTTAGATTTAATACTAAACTAGAAGACATAAAGTTTAAGAATTGGCAGGCGTTACAATGGCGTACCGTGAGGGGGGCAGGACGGGCACAGGCCCCGGGTGGCACTTTGCCGGGGGCGGCAAATTGGGTGACAAGAAATTAAAAAAAAATTAACTTCCTGCTAGCTATTTCGTATTTGTTTATTAACCCATTATTCTTCAAATAAATTAATTTGTTGAGCCCAAAAAAGCCAATCAAAAATTGTCTCAGTGCGTAAAAATCCTTCATATATTTATAGTGATTAATCGGACATTGATTGTGTTCACTTGTTAAACCAACTCGAATGCTGTTGTAAAAAACATGTGTATACAAAAACAAGCTTGCTAAGTAAAAGATTCAAATTTCAAATACTTGTTACTTGAGTAAATGTGAGTCATTAGGGTCATAGCTGGAAATTAGACAGTTGATCAATAAATGTATGTGTCAAGCACATTAAATGTTCTCAAAAATGCAAGTTAATAATTTCTCGCTCTCAAAAATGTATAGTCGGGGAGCCCGCCATAGGACGACCTACCCTCATCTCTTTACCAGATAAGAGGTATACAGTTTTTTAGATAGTGTACAAACAAACAGTTTGCGCATGGGTTGCCTAAAGAAAAATGGGCCCTTCAAAGGGTTGCCACGCTTTAAAGATCAATTTTTGCGTTTACTCAATTATCTAATTGCGCTTATGTGGTAAGCCATTAAGATATTCAAAAAATATATCATCAACTTAAAAATTTTCAAATACGGGATTTTTTTAAATTTTAAATTTAAGTAGGGTAAATTAGGGTGAACGTATTAAAAGGCCGAAATCGTATTTTCTAAACGGTAAGTCATAGCGAAATGATTTTTTTTACAATCGATAGATTTTATTGAATACATGAAAGCTATAGATGTCAACAAAAATTGTCAAAAATTTACAACTCGAGACATGAACGTTTGAAAGTCAAAAATGGTGAAATAGATGTTTGAGAAAAAATTTACTATAAATCAGTTTGACGTTCTATTGAAATATATGGTATGTTGTTATGAAGCTGTTTGATAAAAAGATAATAGGTATCTGCCAAATTTTTAATTAAAGCTTTTGTTTTGGCAAAGTGAATTTTTGAAAAATATTTTTTAATTGAAATTAGGAAATAGGTTGTTTTATTTATATTTTTCTACCCTTTGGTATTTTAATTGAAATTAACATCAAAATGCAGATAATAATTCTCCTATACAAGCATGATACTACCAGGATTTGTACAAAAAACTTGGTTAAAACTCAGGGTTGCCGCACTTTAATATTTATCTTAACTAACTTCACGAGATACACAACTCGACTTGTTAATCTCATATTTAAGTAAATTTGTTTAAATTTATTAAAAAAAAGAATCAGAATGTTGACCTAGCCTATTCTTTAAATGCATAAAAACTGCAAATTTGCAGTCTTACTGCAAATTTCTAGCATGCTTAGTTCTCAAGGTACACTATGTGACCTGCTAACTTCACTGTAAAGTTAGCATGGCAGTATGATTTTTTTTTTTTTTTTTTCAAATACAGGACTTCAAAATTTGAAATTAGCATTTCTTGAAATCCAAAAAGAACTGCAAATTTTGAGCCTTACTTCAAAATAATCTCTAGCATGCTTGGTTCTCGAGATGCACTATGTGACATGCTTTCTCACTGTGAAGTTTGCAGGTCACTTGATTACACCTACTGTTAATTTGGTGAATTGCTATATTTCTTATATTATTCCCGCTGGCAAAAAAAGGGGTTGAGGCGGCAAAAAAGGATTCTGTCCGGGCGGCAAAAAGCTACGCTACGACACTACAGGCGCTCTCACCCATTAAGGCATTTAAGCAAGTTTAAGAAAAACTGTGTATATAAACATTATGTTCAGTTTGCAATTTTAAACAAGTATTGGCAAAGGTCCGACTGTTTATGCGTAGTGCTTATAAAGATTGAGAGTGACAAATGCTCCAAAACATCGGCTTTGGGCTTTGCCGTCCTCGTTTTATTTAGACACCAACTAAATACGCGAAACACAGGACCGATGACATTTTGAAAATTTGAATGATCTGTTATCGTTATCGTTATCTGTTTGAATGATTATTATCTTAGCGCTATCTTTCACTATAAAATTGTATGATTAAATCTAAAATATCAATCGGAGAGAGAGAGAGAGATGTCATCTTTATATTTTTCACTTTGACCAATATTAGTTAATGAATTTTTGCTAAAGATTTATTTATCGAGGGGAGTTCAATCAAAGTCGGGGAGTACGGGATTATAGTGGATGACAAAGAAGTACTAATGCTTCTTCTAATACCACTTACTTCTGGAAGCCATGGCACCCCCATCCCATGAGCCACGACTTCCATCCTAAATATGCCGTTTGCTACGCAATCGTGAAATTTATTTTGTCAATAACTCAATATTATAAACCTGATGAGTTTTATAAATCTGTGTGGAACTCCATTTACATTTTAACTCAAGTTAGTAGCTACATAATATCGAAGGACCATTCACAATAAAAAAAAATAATAATTTGTATCCATTATTTTTCAGGATGTGTATCATTAAGAACCATTTGACTGAAAATTATATAGACCATAATCTTTCCCTTTTGAAGAAGTTTTTCAAGAAAAATTGATGTGCACTCAATTAAATTCAGAGCTAGAGCCTTTATGACATCCAATAATAACTTAATCAAAAGGCGTAGGTACCTAAAGTTTATTATTTTGTTCATGCTGTCTCAAATAAAATTATGTCATCGCTTTTGTATAATGTGAGGCAATTTTATTTATATATGGACATAAGTATCTCTATATCTATCTTAAACTTTTTAATATAAGTGTTTTGCAGCAGCTCATGCTTGCTGTTTTTCTTGTTTTTGCTACTTCCTTATTATTTATAGAATTCATATTTTAAAATTACAGCTTTGTCAAGATGAATTTAAGGTTAGGGACGCATGGACGATTTTACACACATAGCCCCTTCCAGAGTTGAAGCAAGGATGCTATAAATAAATAAAAATAAATCTAAAACATATCAGCAGAGCACACATGACTAATTCACAAATCGAGGACTCCTCATTAAGGACTCCTCAATGAGTGTCTAGGCCTAAATAAACGAACGATCGGAATTTTGCATTATTAGATTTTATTAAAACGAAGTTGTAAAACAGAGACCGATTTTGTTGCGTGTTATGATATAATGATAGGTGACACTCTGGGCGCCGTAGTGTGTGATTAGCGTTTTTGTATTAATTTGAATTATCTAATTTTTGAAACTAATATACAGGGTGGGTCAAATACAAGTTTCTTTTTTAAAAATGCAATAAAATTAACAAAATTAAATTGTTTCCATGTATTTTGGCTTTATTAGTAAGAGCAGATATTCCTTTTAATAATTATGGAACACAACGTCTCGTTCAAGTGGCTGCCTCGGCTGGCTTTACAGTAGCGCATTCTGTCACTCCAATTTTCCAAGACCTTGTTGATGGTTTCGGGCTATAGCTCACAGATTGCTTTGATGCTATTGGCCTCAAGTGCTTGTAAAGTTTCCGGATTGTTGGCATAACATCGGTCCTTCAAAGTTCCCCACAGAAAAAGTACAAAAGGGTCAAATCGCAGCTCCGAGGCGACAAATTGACATCAGCAGGACGGCTGATAACACGATTTGGGAATTTGGTGCGCAAAAGATCGATTGTGGCATATGGCGCACCATCCTGCATTAACCAGAGGTCCTCCAAATCCATGTCTTCAATTTCAGTAAAAAAAACAGTCAGTTAACATGGCTCTGTAACGTCCACCGTTGGCCGAACCGTTATTCTTCTCAGCCTCATTTTCGAAGAAAACTGGTCCAATGATGACACACAATCCGCACAAAACTGTCACTATCTGTGGATGAATTGGCTTCTAATCAATCGAGTGCAGGTTTTCCGATTACTAGATGCGCAAATTTTGTTACATTGCACGCGTGTGTGCTTCATTTTGAAAAAAAAAACATTTTTTTAAATAGCACACCCCGTAAAACGAAAGCTTATACCGTAAGAAAAAACAATTGAGCAAAAATAATTTATCCGAGGTCATTAACCCGTGCATATAAGGCCATACTTTTCCCATACAGATTTTTTTGGGAATTTTACACTCTTCACATTTTATTTTATTTTGCTCTGGTACTATAACAGTTACTCTGAATTTTGGGAATTCTGATTTATTTATTGGTCTTTTAAAAAACGGTATTTAAAAATGTATTTAAAAAAATTAAATTATAATTTACTTCGATTTTTTAAGTTAATAAATACTTTAATATTATATTTTATTTCTATCTTATTTTTCCTTTCTCGATCTTCAGCAGTTTTTAAGTTTTTTTTTTTTTTCAAAAACTCCATTAAAAAAAATAAAGAAAACAAATTAGAAATAATTTATTTCAATTTTTCAAAATATTAAATATTTTTGTTTTTAACGTTTTGAATTTTTTTTATCAAATAAAGTTTTTTTTCTATTAATTTTTGAATGTGGTTCTTAAACAAGATATTGTTCAAAACAAATCATTCAAAAAAACTTTATTTGATAAGAAAAACAAATTAAAAACGTTAAAAACTAAAAATATTTAATATTTTGAAAAATCCAAATACACTATTTCTGATTTGTTTTCGTTATTTTTTTTAATGTAGATTTTTAAAAAAATGTATTTCTTAATGATAATCATTAAAAAAAATCAAAAACTGCTGGAAATCTAGAGAAAAAAAATAAGAGAGATATACATAATATTTAAGTGATTATTAACTTAAAAAATCGAAATAATTTATAACTTACATTTTTGAATACATTTTTAAATGCAGTTTTATAAACAACAAATAAAAAAATCAGAATTCCCAGAAATTCAGAATAACTGTTGTTGTTCCAGAGAAAAAAAAATAAATGTGAAGAGTGTACAATTCCCATACAAATTTGAATGGGCAGGGTTAATGACTTTGGAAAAAAAATTTTTTGGTCAATATTTATTTCTTTTGGCATAAACTTTCGATTGATGGGGTGTGCCATCCAAAAAAAAATAGTTTGGGAAATAACGGACACCCTACCCAGCGTTGTTCAAGCGTAAAGTGGCTCATTTCATTCCGATACTGACTTTCTGTCAACATTTCGAGCGGGAAACAACTGCCAGTGTCAAAATAACCTATGATTTAAAAAGAAACCACTAGATCATCCACTCTTTAGGTACTGAACTAATATCTACCTTACTTTCCGTGATAGAAAAAGTATGAAAAGTTAAAAATTTCTGTTAAATATTAGTTACTGCCTGAATTTATATGTCATAACAACACAAAATATACATAGGTACCTAAAATTATCAGGTGGATGTACACGGCGATAGTTAGACCTGTACTGACATACGGTAACGTAGTCTGGTGGAATGCGCTCGACAAAGTTACTAACCTTAAACTCATGACCAAGGTACAAAGAATGGCATGTATTGGAATCACTGGGGCTATGAGGTCCACCCCCACAGCGGGCTTGAAAGCTATACTCAACTTAACACCCCTTGATTTATTTGTACAAGAATCGGCAGCCAAGAGCGCACTTCGGCTTAGCCAAACTGGTAGCTGGAAGCGCAGCGCCATAGGACAGGCGCAGATTCTGCAGAAATACACGGGAAGTATGGTATGCACTGACTACATTACACCCCGTTTAGACTTTCACAAGCCGTTCACGATTGCCTTTCCTAGTAGAGAGGATTGGCAAACCAAAGAACCATCAACCTGCGAATCAATGATAGCAATATATACCGACCGTTTTCAGATGGATACTGGTGTTGGTGCAGGCTTCTTTTCGGAAACTCTTGGACTAGCCAGCTCATTCAGACTTCCTAATTACAGAAGTGTCTTCCAAGCTGAAGTCCTGGCAGTGACGAAAGCTGCTAGACAGGTCTCAATGATGGCTATACCACAAGCGGATATCACCTTTTTCATTGACAGCCAAGCGGCAATAAAAACAATTTCTGCCATTGAAATAAAATCGAAGCTTGTGACACGATGTCGCGAAGAGCTAAGGGTTCTTGGTACACAGTACAACATACGACTCTGCTGGGTTCCTGGCCACAGTGTTGTCCCAGGTAATGAAAGTGCTGACGAACTGGCAAGAATGGGATAAGCACTTGATCCTAATCAAGCAGATTCAACTGTTCAAATCCCACCCTGTAATCTTAAGAGGGTAATCAAGAGTAAAGTTCTAGCTATAACCAACAAGAGATGGAACTCACTCGATACCTGTGTTATAACTAGAAAATTATGGCCTAGTTTCGATAAACAAAAGACCGACAAGATCATCCACCTGGGAAAAAAGTCTCTATCTATTCTCGTGAGCGTTACCACTGGGCACAACCAACTGGGTTACCATAAGAAAAAGATGAGTCTCAGTATGGACGACTTATGTAGAGGATGTGGTGACGAAGAGATACATGAGGATACTCCACACTACCTTTGTCACTGCCCTGCACTATGTCATCTAAGAAATAGGCCCCTCGGGAGACATTTCTTCAATGACTTAGAGGAACTATCTGACATTACAAGCAATAACATGTTAAAATTTATTAACGCTACAAAATGGCTTGACAATTCTTAAATACAGCTAAACAAATAAGTCATATACACCAACCCACTGATCTATCAAACTCAACAAGACGTTGCATGGAGCCATTGCTCCTACGGGCCTGGTGGTGGGGATGATTTAAACAGTGGAGGTAAAGAGAAGGAACCTGGTGATTGTGCTTATGACGTTGCATGGAGCCATTGCTCCTACGGGCCTGGTGGTGGGGACGATTTAAACAGTGGAGGTAAAGAGAAGGAACCTGGTGATTGTGCTTATGAAGACAATGGTGCGTTTAACTCTCCTCAACCCGGTGTTAATATGCCGTCAGACAATTCTTCAATACCTGGATAGCTTCACCGAGTTAACTAGGCAGACACATACACCAACCAGACGTTGCACGGAGGCACTGCTCTAACGGGCCTGATGGGGGGATGATTTAACCAGTGGGGGTAGGGGGGATCACGCCCTTAAAGGACAGTGATACGTTGGTCTCTCCTAAGCCCGGTTATTGTGCCGACGACGTAGGTTTACATGACAGAACGGGGTAGACGCAGACACCAACCACTAATCTATTAAACTCACAACACTTCTCCAACACCTTAATGGGACCAACTTAACAAAGCTACCACATACACCAACCACTGATTTATCAAACTTACCCGCCAGACGTTGCATGGAGCCACTGCTCCTACGGGCCTGGCGGAGGAACGATTTACCTGTTGGGGGTAAGGGAGAGGTTCACGCTCTAAAACACTATGGTGAGCTGGCCTCTCCTTTGCCCGGTGATTGTGTCGACGGACTCTCCTTATCTGACCTAACTGGGCAGTCGCTGGCACCAACCACTGATTGATCGAACCCAGCGCCAGACGTTGCATGGAGCCACTGCTGCTACGGGTCTGGTGTGGGGTTGATCAGTCCAGTGAGGGTTAAGGAAAGGGACACGCCCTTAAAAGACAATGGTGCATCAACCTATCCTCAACCCGGTATTTACGCAGCGACTGACACTCCTTCAATCAATTTGTAAACGACTTTTCCAAGCTTCAGCTTGTAAGAACTGTATTGACGCCCTCTACGGGCTATGTTATTGGATTTATCATAGGTTTCTTTTATGGGGATTAATCCCCAGGGTATCACAATGGATCTACACTGATCTAAGTGTGACGGTAACAAGATCAACTGTCAGCCCACTAACCTAACCTAACCTAACCTACCTAAAATAAATGACTAAATATGTATGCCGTTAAACATCGAAAAAAACTGTAAATGAAAAATATAAATGAAAAAATCATTGAAATAATATTAAAACTTTATTCAATCTCTTGGGTATTTCTATTGTTTCACAACAAAAAGTTAATAAAATTAACATGAAACATAGATTACAGTTAACAAAACACATAACAAAATTCTATTCGGCCTTGTAACTTGCAATAGAACACGGTTAATTAATTATTTATTATTTGTGGTAGTGCCAAGTTATAATTAGTAAAAACTACTTCCAGATGAAAGATAGAATGGTCAAGGTTCATTCGCATTTTTGCGAAATCAATGATTCAAGTGTTTAAATTTTGTTGTTGAAAAATCTACGAAAAATATGATTTTATTGCAAAACTATGATAAATAAGCCAACATAATAATTTATAGCATAATATACATAACATATGCTAAAATATGCGCCAGCGATTGAGTGGCGTTTAAAAGCTAATTTCTCAATCCAAAAAACTTTCTAACTCATTTGCTTCTACGGCTGCCTAAAGGGCCCTACAGACGATCAATGTTTATTGTCAATTTTCGCTGAAAATGTCATCTTTCGCTGGGTATTGATCTTTTGTATGCTCTTCGATTTACGAGAAACAAAATTGATTTGGTTTTCATCAATGTAAGTGTCGATGTCAGGATGGGTTCTGAGCAGCATCAAGGTATTATTTATCGATGTTAAGGTATTGTTATGTAGTTGTAGGCAAACAAAAACAAATAAAAATGAAATTTGTGATTTTCGACGTAATTCTCGCGAATTTAAAAGACAATTTGTTGAATGATTGTCTATATTCATTGATACGTGTGGTTGAAACGTTTCATCAATTATTTTTGACAGAAAATATGTTCATAATTATTGTCAATAAAAATTGATCGTGTGTAGGACCCTTAAGAAAAAATATACATGAATATTAAAGTACATACATACATAGAAATCTGGGCCCTAGGTGTTAATTTGTACTAACTAAATCATGAATTCTACGACAGTAATTGTTATACGCGACGCTTTCATTCTATCAAATTCGATGTCATGGTAAACTAGAACATAAACTCAGCATATTAACGCGTTATCATAGCAAATAACAGAATGGCCGGTGGCCAATAATCGACCACTAAAAACGGACATCTAGAGAAGGAATAGTAACTAGTTGATAATAATTTAAAGCACTGTTAAACTTCAATTATCCCCGTTTAGCGGTAAGTAGTTAATTTCCATTTTTACCGAATCTTTATAAAAATTACATGCATACTTTTTCTAAATTCTCAGAATTAAAGACCCACGCAAGATAAAAATAAAAAAAAAATTAAAAATATTTAAACTACCGTTACTTGTCTCAACGGCTTCATGCAAATACAGTTTTCATCAAAACATACGAAATGCTGCGATTCGGTTTCTTACGACACTAGTTTTCGGCAGAACTGATGGCGCATTTTCTTGCAAGTGGCATTAATCGGTGTTTTTTTTTTTTTTCAATTTGCATTCCCTTTGTTACGGTGTAGTAGCCCGTAGCGTAATGGTTAGTGCGTTCGACTGCCACGCTGGAGGTCTGGGATCGCTTCCCAGCCTCGTCCACCTAAAAAACTAAAAAGTTTTTTTTCAGGGCTACTGCCTCTTGCGAGGAATTGACAAATCCTCCAAAAGTATCACTTGTCACGAATAACTGCTTCTCGTCTAGCCGTTTGGATTCGGCATAAAATTGTAGGTCCCTTTCATTCCTGTCGAAAGGCGCACACAGAAATGGTTGCGAGTTGTTTATGAGCCGTTGTGCCACCCGATTTATTTTTTTTTTTTTTTTGTTACGATAAAATGTTCAAGACTTCGAATTTCATACTTTGCCGTAGCTATGTAACAGCTTACACAGTTTTGATGCATTATCTCTGAAGCAGAGTCGCAACTCCGATAATTGCTCGTATATATGCTTCAGTTCCGTTATAGACATTCCGCCACCCATTTTCAAAACGGATGTCGAAAAACTATTACAACTATCGATTGGCAACCAAAAGCGGATGATTAATTGGCGCAGTTAACCAATAACTCAAACTATTGCTAGTGAACCTATTCTAATGACCCAAAAAATGCACTTGATTGTTTTCAAATATGTTATACGATCAAAGTATTATATCAAAATAACGGTACATTTTTCAAATTAGGTTTCAATGTCAAAATAAGGGTTGGCAAATAGTCTTGTTATATAGCGTGACTCACCTAAGGTGTGACAAAAAGATTGAGCGAGTAGGTTTAGTCGAGACCTTCGTTTGGACAGTAGGGCCAATTTAAACAAAAATTACTTAAAACAGGAAGCAAAATATTAATGAGAACAACGGCAACAAAATGCCCTAATATACCTTTTTTCTAATCCAGAAATCCCTTATTTTATTTTATTCTATTTTATTATATTTTATTTTATTTTATGTTATGTTTAAATACATTTCTATATTTATAATTCAAAATTTTGAAAAAAACATAAAAAATAAATGTCCAAACAATTTTTTATCAACATTTTACGTTATTAAATACAATTTTTGTTTTCAAAATTCAATGCTCTTATCAATTCTTAGGCAAACACTGAAAACCGGATGGATCTAGGAGTTGGACTTTTAAAGTTATTGGAAAATAAATAAACCAACCAACGTTCTCATAAAACTAAGAAAAATCAGGCTAAATGCCCATTTCAGCAACCAGCTGATTATCATCAACCCCGTTTTTTCTTGTTTTTTTTTTTTTTTATTAAGAATTCGGTTTCTAATTTTTTAATATCTTGAAAAGTAAAAGTCCTATATGCATCCGGTTTTGAGTGTTTTACTAAAAATTGATAAAACAGTAGTTAATAACGTAAAATTTTGATAAAAAGTAGTTTGAATATTTATTTTTTATTTTTTTTTCTTCAAAATTTGGAGTTTAAAAATTAATTTTTCAAAAACTGTTCATTAAAACAAATTTATTTAAAAATAAAATAAACGAAGAGATTTCTGGCTTTGTAAAAAGGTATATAAGGGCATTATAAGTTATGCCTTTCTTTTTTAATAATTTGTTTTCTGTTTTAACTATTTTTTTTTATAAAATTGCCCCTCCTGCCTTAACGAGTATAAAAAGACCTCCCCCTTCAGTACGATTTTTTTCTTATCTCCACCAAATGCTCAAGTTTTTTTTTTTAATAGAGCGCGGATTAAAGTGGTTTTTGCTACCCTTAATATGAACAAACACAGTGCGAGCGTTAGGGAAATAGGCAAGGATTTGAAAGGAGATACCGATGCACATTGGTTTTGTTCTGAATATCAAAATGGTTGGGAAAAATAGGGCCAGGTAAAGCATTCCACATTTTTGTTGTGCGACTAAAGAAAGAATCTGTATACTTAACGGTACGTCAAAAGTTGTGCTCAAGGGCAAACTGATGACCAATCCTAAAAGCGCGAGTATTACGGTTGAATTGTTTAAGGGGACAATTCCAACGACTATTTCACTTGAACATTGTTTATAAAAATAGCGATACAACAGTGACAGACAGGTAACATTGCGGCGTTGTTCGAGGGATGTAGTTGTTGCCGTTATTGTTCTATCACCTATAATTTTAAGACCCCTTTTTTGAATTCTATCCATCAAGCTTAGATGAGTAATTGGAGCACCTGTCCATATACGAGAATTATACTAAAGCTTTGGACGAATAAAGGCTAGGTAGATCACAGCCAGGGGGTGAAGAGTTTTTTGCATTTTAGGAGAAATCCTAATAGGCCTGTCGGAATTTAATTTGACAATCAAAAAATTGATTAGGGGATTTTTTTCTTTTCATCGTTAAAAGGGGTTCATATTCTTCAGTATGATTTTCGACCGGCTAGATTTTTTGCGTTGGCCGCCATTTTGAAAAAGTAGGTACATAACTGTTTAACGTTTATAGCAGGCCGTGAGTAAAATAGTGGCCTAGCTGCAATTTGAACGAAATCTTTCTAATTGATGCCTTTTAAATTTTTTAAATTAAAAAAAAAGCCTAAAAGATTTTAACAGTCGACATTTTGATAGTGGACATTTTTATCAGATCTTAGTTGATCTCTTGCGCTTGTAAACGACACATTTTGAGTTGTGTTAACTTCGCCCCAGAAATTGACCGATTTTTTGTAAAAGATGACCAATTAGAAGATGTTGATTAAATGGTTAAAAGTTACCACCCATCAACTTTATTTGACTTCCCATAAAGTTTTCAAAAAAATCGATTTTTAACAATGGGGTAACAAAAGAATGCTGCGCCCAAAAAATTGATTTGAATAGTGTTTTGATTTGTCTCTTTTTAAACATCACCGACCACTCTTAAATTTTTTTTTACTAACCCTAGAAATATTTTTAATTTTTGAAAACAAAAAATCATTCAAATTTGTTGTAATTCTGTATTAATTTAATTTTGGAATTTTGTATTTGTTTTTTATTTTGAAATTTAAAAAGATGACAGCTATGGGCAATACCATTATTCAAAATGACCACCTTTACTGATCAAAAAATATTTGTTTCAATTTTAAAAGATGACCATTGAAAAAAACACAATTACTTAAACTCGTCCTTAATTTTCCAAAAATATTTCAATCGTAATCTTTTAAAATTAAAAAAGAAAAATTCGATGCGTTAGGAAATGTCGGACAATTCTTGGGGCAAAGTTAAAATAGTTGACATTTTTTAAGGGATTTCATAAGGTCGATATTTTTTTAAATCGATCAAAAAATGATGGCATACGAGGCAATAAAAATTTTAACCAGTCAAAATGTATCTTTTCGATCGTTCGTATGTATTCTAACTAATGACTGTGACGTGGTTCGCTGGGAAAACCTATTACACAACACCCACCCCCCACCCTCTTGAAATGTTTATTTGGCTACGGGATTATAGCCGTATGTTAAGTTTTTCAGTTATTTCAACGCGCGTTATTTCGCGTTAATATTTCTCACTCCTTTCGAATATTCGTCAAACGTCAATATATCGCTCATTAAAAAGAACAACGTCAAAATTCAAAAAAACATCAAACTTCAGAAATCGCAATTTAAAGTTTGCATGGCTGTATTTCATAACCAACTTCATTTGTATCTAATTTTTTCTTTTTTATTGGTAGAGCTATGAATTTAAATTTTATCGCAAAATATGACACTTTTAAAATATTTATTAGACTGTTTTCACTTCAAAGGTCCCTGCGTGAATGAAAAAGATATAGTATTTCCACAAAAAAATATTTAAAATTGACAGTGATGTTCTATAGCCTTCAGTTTTTCGGTTATAGAAATGAAATTTTGCAAAAAAATAGTTTATAGGAAATGAGTTTGAACTGTATCATTAGGTCAAAATTGATGTTTTTTGAGTTATGACGTTGTTCTTTTTAATGAGCGATATGTTTCGTTTGGGTTGTTGTTATGATCCATCAACAAAACTACATCACTGAATTTAATTTTTCAAAAAATTAGTTCAAAAACCATTAATATATTAATTCACTTCACATTTGTTAAACAAAGCCAAGCAAATGAAGAACTATTGAAATTAAGTTAAAGTTTGAGCTACTACATTTCTCTTCAACATTTTTTTTTTAAACCCAACACCAAATTTAAAAAATGAAACATCAACAATAAATTAATTACTTTTTCAAATAAACATCAATCAAGGTCTTTTTTAGCGTTATGTATCTGATATCCTCCATAACAGCGCGACAATTTACAACTAACAGATGGATTCTTAATTCTGATGAAACCAAACCTTCCGGTTCCGTTTGTTATGGAGTGTTTTCAAAAATGTACCTATCTCCTTCATTAGTCGCATTTACCTAATACAAAAGAATCCTCCCAACCATCAGTTAAGAAAAAGGTCAGAAATCAATTTTGTCAATGAAAACATGCAGCAGCAAGATGCAGCTATTTTGACTCGTTGGATGGTAACCTTGCTGACACCACTTTCGAGATCACTATCTGGATTGTTATGGAACGAAAAATATGGTACGTATAGGTGAGTGGTTGGATAGAGGGATAGGTTTTGAACTATAAACGATAATGGGGGATGCTCTAATGAAACTGATGTGTAATGTGTATGTCTCTTGTCGTATACTCGTATAAAGAACACTGGAGTTTTTCTGCTGTTTCATCAATAAGGCCAAGTACAACACACTGGATTTATCGATCCTAAGGTTATAATGTTAGGCACAAGCAGGACTTGAATGTGAAAGGGAACACCGAGCACGTGTTCGTTACAACAAAATATTTACCGTTATACACTCCTTTTCAGTTACGACAACGAGCACACACATATACTCGTACATAATATAAAGGGAAGGGAAATCAATATAGAAATGTAATCCATTTTACTGTCGTCCTTTATATTCTTTTTCGCTATTTTTTTTTTTTGTTTGTTTTTAGTACCGGGAGACTAATAAACAGATTGACATAAAGATGGATGGAACTCGAACCATAGTCGAATTAAAATGATAGCATTGGGGTTGAGAGTCGTTTCTACAAAATACGAGGTCACAATGTTCATCATCATCACTATATCGACCGACACAGTGTCGAATAACAAAAGAAAAAATGGAAGCTGCGTGTGCGATTAGGTTGGATAAGTAAAAAATATAAATTGGTTGAATTAGTTTATTTTTATGGTTAAATTTATCTTTAAGACACAATACAGATACCTACATAAGATGGTAATTAAAAATAAATAAGATGTACATTATTTGTCACTGTGGAACCCCGAAACTGGTAAATTCTAGAATTTGAAGATTAAACTTAGAATTGGATTTGACATGAAGCGGGTCACACAGGGTACATTTGTTGTCCAAAAAAATTGATGACACAAGTCGGGAAGGAATTATGAAAATACAAATTCTGGGCCGTAACCGAATTCGCATAAAAATTCTAATAAGTTTTACCACTAAATTTTATAATTTACCCAAATCTTTGTTTTACAGTAGTATTATAAAATTTACATAAATATCATATCCTTGGTGTTTCAATTTGCTTTCAAATATTAACATAACTTTTCGTAATTCTTAGTTATAATTATTTTTTTTTAAATAATTCAACAACAGATGATTTCAAAGTACTAACAAAAATCTAAAAGTGACCGATTTTAAAAAAACCGAGCGATTCTAAAGTCTCGACTACATAAACCTACTTTTGTACAAAAGTGAGAAATTAAAATGCTCTCTAAAGAAACATGCTTGCACAAAACATACGGAAATTGTTCTGACATATAAATAAAACCACCATCCGCAATTCTCCATTTGTTTTTTTGCAAGCAGGTGTCTTCAGAATAGATATTTATTTCTCACTTTTGTACTTTTGTACAAAAGTAGGCCTATGTAGTTTAAGCCTTATGCCTAAAACAGATGTGCAGCTTTTTCCATGCAGCGAAATTAAATTACACACTACACAGGTTCTTATGGGAGCAGATTCACTCAAAGTCTGCATGCAGTGCAGCGCTGCACAATGTCTCTATTTCTAAATTTGCTGCCTAGTTTCATTGCAGCCACAGCTGAAAAACGAAAATTTCTAAATAATTGCTATTTGGCATTACTCATATTGACATCACCTGCCATTCTTTCAAAAAATTTGTTTGTGTTGTCGATTTTTGTTTAAGAATCCATGAAGCCGGCGTTGCCACCCTACCATCGTCTAACGAAGAAAATCTCATTCCAACACTATTGTGTGACATCGGCAACGCTGTGCTTTCATGTATTTGTTTGACATAAATATGCATCATGAATGTCAGAAACTATGCACATGTGTTTCGTGTGCAGCTCTGCATGCAGAGATGCGTGCAGACTCGCTGCACATCTGTTTTATGGCTAAAACAGATGTGCAGCGAGTCTGCACGCATCTCTGCATGCAGAGCTGCACACGAAACACATGTGCATAGTTTCTGACATTCATGATGCATAGTTATCTCAAACAAATACATGAAAGCACAGCGTTGCCGATGTCACACAATAGTGTTGGAATGAGATTTTCTTCGTTGGACGATGGTAGGGTGGCAACGCCGGCTTCATGGATTCTTAAACAAAAATCACCAACACAAACAAATTTTTTAAAGAATGGCAGGTGATGTCAATATGAGTAATGCCAAATAGCAATTATTTAGAAATTTTCGTTTTTCAGTTGTGGCTGCAATGAAACTAGGCAGCAAATTTAGAAATAGAGACATCGTGCAGCGCTGCGCTGCATGCAGACTTTGAGTGAATCGGCTCCCATAAGAACCTGTGTAATTTAATTTCGCTGCATGGAAAAAGCTGCACATCTGTTTTAGGCATTAGCCATTAATGTCATTTCAATTTGTCGCCACATCAGAGAGGAAATACTTTTGGATTTAATTTTAAAATCGAAGCCAGAAAGATTTTGGAAGACCAATGGAAAATGACATAGTAATCACACGTACGATTTAACCTGTGTAACCAGTAATTTGTTGAATATTTTAACTGCATTTTGTACATATTATGTAGAACGTTGCAATTGGCATCTACTAATGGGGCATTTCAGCACATCTTTTTTCTCATTTTGCAAACAACGAATCTTAACGACTGTATTTAAGCTCGATTTATCATTCAAGAATGTTTATGTAGTCGTATTGAAGCTTGTGCTTGTTCATACAAGGTGATTCGTATAAGACGCGACCAAAACGCTAGAGCGCGTCGAGACAAACAAAAACGTATGGAACGGGGGGTTTTCTCTGTCCCCCAGTTCAGTCGGGAGGTGCTACATTCTAAAAAAAAAAACTAAATTATATAATCTAAGAGCCTTATTTATTTGCTCGCTTTAGAGGTGCGGCGGAGGAAATTTACTCTGATTTTACGTCTCTAATCCTTAAAAGCTGAATTATAAAAAAAAATGAACGCGAACAACTTTAACGTAGCTTGAAATTGACAATGTGCATATGTTATATACGTGCTTTGCATAAGTATACACGCACCTGTAAAAACGCATTTTATAGAAAGCTGGAATTGGAAGCGACAAGTTACTGTTTTTGTATTTAATGGTATCAGTAAACAAGTGAATTGAAATTAAAAACAGATTTTTTCGTATTGAAGAAGTATAAACGCACCGTGTAAATGTCGTTTAAGCTTTCTCAATTATGCGTTTCGAGATGACAAACAACGAAGCCGCGTGGTGCACATTTAAGCGACACGGAAAAAGCCAAAATTCAAGAATTTCGGTCACAAGTGGCCTTAGATTTAGGGCTACTCGATGGAGAATTTCGAGACAGGGTAATTTTTCCGTAATTGCATACAAGATCCAGAATCTTTTGGAATGAAATTAAGACCCCTGGGTCCGCAGATGCTGACACGTTGCGACAAAAGTCAAACAATCAATGTTGCATCTAATTTGGTGCATTTTTGGCGTTAAATTCGTTACGAATTGGGGTTAGGCGATTCATTTTCGACGGTGTTCGTACTAAAAGAAGCAGTGGAGTGATTGTTGGGAGCAAAATGGCGCCAGCTACAAATCTTACAACAGACCACGAACAAAAAATATACATTTAACGCTTTAATACTTCTTATTTTAAAAATTTACCGTTAATAACCGTTATAAATAATTTTTTTTCTACCAAAATATTTATTACAGTACAGTATTTATAATACATATCTCGTTTTTTTTTTAAATCGTTAGACCCGGTTTTGAAATAAAACAATTTTTGTATATTGGTTGTATGCCAGGTACCGTTCTCCCTAGGGAATCCACAAATAATCTTAAGTCAAAAGTTTGAAGAAAATCGCTTGAGTGGTTTAGGCTGCAGATCGATGTGTCGAACATTGTTAGGGAAAATTATTATCTCGAGTTCGATATTTTGCACGAATCCTTAACTTGCCCTCCTATACTACGTATATCGCAAGTAAAAATACGCGAGGAATAGAGGCGGAGCAAGCTAAAACTGGTTCATAAGAGGTTTCAGGCCGCAGTTAGACCATTTAAGTATCTAAATGTCATTTACAAAAAGGAGGGTAAACACATTTTTTTCTTTTTATGACTAAGATAAGATGGATAGTTATTTTGCATTTAAAATGATTTAAACTCTTTAAACGCTTTAACTGGACGAAGGAGAAGGCCAAAGCAATACAAAACTCGTTTTAATCCGATGACACTGAGGGATGAAGATTTCCGGTCGAAGTATCGATTTTCTAAAGAAAAAAAATTATGAGCTATAGCTCGGCTTTATAATAAAATAAAAGGGCATATCCCATTCGATTTGCCAGTAACCAGTTTTCAGAACATTTTCTTTTATTTTTGTTATCCATTTGTTGATTACTTTACCAAAAAACGCGTGCAACTAATAACTCCACCAATAATAGTAATACACTAAAATTAATAATAATGGAAATCAGCTGGGGTTTGTTTACGGGCCGCATCCACAGGCCATAAACGATTGCATGATTATGAACATGTCTAAAAAAAATGGAGTCCAAAAAATCAATATCCATTCTTTATCAAATGCATTTGGAGCAACAGCATTTTATATGCGCCTTTAAGTATGCTGCCTTGTTCCGCCTCCTGCTAAGATTGAGCAAATCTGATATGCGTGGGTTCGAATCCTATGGTGTGCAAATAAAATTGGATTAAAACTCAACACCACAAAAAGGAGACTGATGAGTGCAAAAGTAGCAAAGCACGAAATAGCTATATCTCCAGCCAAACAATTGGTGGTAGCGCCTTTAAGCTGTTGTTCAAAAATGCAATGAAATTGCTGGAATAAAGAATGGTCAAGCCTAATAAGCTGATATTCTAGTACGAATAGTACAATAATAACAATAATAACAATATCCATTCTGTTTTTTCATTTAATCATTTAATGACTTAGATTAAAATGTGTGCATGTCATCTCTAGGCTGGTTCAAATAATAAAGCATACCCCGTTTAAACCAAAAAATTGGAATAATTCAATTAAATTTATGGGTCAAGAAATGTGTATGTGATTCCCTAAAGGAGAAATTCGAAATTTTGTCTAAGCTCATCTAGAACGGGTAGCTGGAATACAACGATTTCGGTTTTGTCACGTAATTGATAAAACCAGCTAACTGTTCTAGATGAGCTAACACAAAATTTCGAATTTCTCCTCTAGAGAATCACATACAAATTTCACACCAAGTTTGAAGCAAATCCGTCCAACCGTTTAGGCTCTAGCTCGATGTACCTCGAAATTTTTGTTTAACACGAAACCAATACTTGGCCTATAAAGCAAGTAAAAATTGTATAGGTATCTGTATGGCACAGATTAAATAGTAGATACGTGTTTTTCTAACGCTAAGAGAGATATTAAAGTGTGGCAACCCTGAGTCTTAACTATGTTTTTGCAGAAATCCTGGTACTATCATGCTTATATAGGGGAACTATCTGCATTTTGAAGTTAATTTCAATGAAAATACCAGTTAGGTTACTAAAATAAAAAAAAGAGCGCGTGTAAATCAGTACTCGTGGCAGAAGTGAAACTTCTTTGGCAATCTAAAAATCTCGATACGTTTAGCGATATTAAGTTTATATGCGTAAGACGCAGCTATGTGTTCTTTATCAAAATGATCGATGAGTTGGGGTTGTAAACTTGAAAATTAAATAATAATGGTGAAAATTTAAAGTAAACAAAGGTGACAATTTAAAAGATATAAATCAGTTTATTTGAGTAGGTTTTCCGACAATTTCCAAAAATTCATACACTCAAAATCTCTGTAAAATCAAAAATTTGTATAGCACAACTTTAATTTGGTTTTATTTATTTTGCAACTATATACACTCCGCGCCTCTTGATTAGAAACAAACTTTTTTTTTACTATAACAGTGTGTAGCGCTTTGGTAAATGTATAAATTCACCATTTGATTTTAGTTCCTATAAGAGGGATCTATTGCGAAAAAACTGCAGGGACAGAAGAATTCAGGAAAATACCAAAAGGTTTTTTTAACAACTTTTCTAATACTTCATGAAATACACTGTTTTCTTTGCACCACTTGAATAGAAACAGCGTGCGTTTCGTCTCTATTGATTACGGTAAGAAGAAAAAATATTGTTCTAATAATAGAAGTGTAGATTTAAAATAATAATTGTTTTATCAAAGATGGATCGCGGATAACCATTAAACCCAGCAGAAAAAGCCAAAATAGAAGTACACGCGTAAAACAAGCTTCCCCTACGCAAAGTTGCCTAAAAAATAAGTAGAATGTGAAAATTGTTTGGTAGGACCTTAGAAATAAAGAAAACTATGGAAAAATGTGTAAGGTAGACAATCAAGAGCCATAACAGAAGCAGACCGAAGAAAGATAATTAGACTGGCTTCAAATTCAAGCGGCTCTGCTGCTAAAATCAAGGCGAAGGGTGGTATTACAGCGAGTCTTAACACTGTTAGACGTGTTATTCGTGAGTCACAAAAAAAAAATTGAAGAAAAAACACCGTTAAATCCAATACGAAGATAGAATAAAATAGATTTTTGCAGGAAGAATATGACGTGGAATGGTATTTTCTGACAAAAAAAATTCAATTTAGACGGCTCGGACGGATAGAATTACTATTTTCATGTTATTAGGAAGGAACCCTGGGGTCTGGAGCGCTACCATAGCCAAGAAGTCGGAGTAATGGCGGAGGATGCCATTTTCTGATTTTGAACAATTCATCCTGACTTTCCCACATTGAAAATGAAGCCGAACTGCTACATGGAAATATTGCAAGAAGCTTTCCCCTTAGTTTACCGATGTCTTTGGACCAATACCATGTACATTTCAACAAGAAAACGTGCCAATCCTCTGCGCAAGGATCATTTACAGTTGGATATCCGAGAAAAATGTTTCCTTGCTTCAATGGCCACCGTATTCTTCGGATCTAAATATTATTGAAAACGTATGGGGATCGATGGTTCGTAAAGTTTACGATTCTGACCGACAATATGAGGACAAAGAATCACTTACGCCTGCAATCAAAGAAGCATGAAGTGCAATTTCTTTAAATTATAATAAATAACTGCATGATTCAGTCTCCAACAGAGTTTTTCAAGTTATTTCAAATAAAGGTGGTAGCACACATTATTAAAATATGATTGCAAATAAAAAACTACCCCCTTTTACTGCAGTTTTTCAATTTTATTCCTTATTAAAGATAATGGCGCAAAATTTTAAATAGCCTATTATTAAGGATTTAGTATGATACTACTTAACATTTTATTAATTCTTTAACAGTTTACTAAAATTTTCTTAATTTTAAATACTTTTTAACTAGTATCATACTAAACTAATTTCCTTCATAAAATTCAGCTGAACACGTCCAAAAAAGTGACAGCTCGTGCAAAAAATTCGCAAACACCCCTGATTTTGACAATTTTAAACGTCAAAGTGTCATATGGATTTAGTACGATACTAAAAAGATAAAATAGCCATTCGGTGATTTTAACTTTAGTAAAATGTTAGGAGATAATATGATGCTTAACTCGTTTAAAATTAGCAAAATAACATCTTACTAAATCAACTAAAATTTTGCGCCAATGTTTCTATTCAAGTGGCGCAAAAAAAAAACAGTGTTTAAAATGAAGTTATTAGAAAAGTTTTAAAAAATAACCTAATGGTATAACCTGAATTATTCTGTCCCTGAAGTTTTATACGCAATAGATCCCTCTTATAGGAACTAAAACAAAAAAATTAATTTATAAATTTACCAAAGCGCTACACGCTCTGATAGTGAACAAATAGTTTGTTTCAATTCAAGTGGAGCGGAATGTATAATTCAAATTTTTAGCGGACTCTCTTGATTTAATTCAATTTTTTGAAATTAACCTATTTTGAAATAAAATGTTAAAAATAATTTATATCTCCATACCAGTAGGAGATAGATACAAATTTTAAACTAGTAAGATTCTTGTTGAAATTCTAAATGGGCTTTAGGTCTATATTTGTATCTAGTATCTAAATCAGACGACGTTTCAAACGTGGTTACGTTTTTCTTCAGGTCTCTAAAACATAGTTATTAATATTTTATAGCTTCAATTTTTAAAATAGAATATGTACTTACAACTTTTTTTTTAATAAAAATAATATCAAGGTTGAATCCTCTTTTGGTTGTATTTTGTTTTTTGATTGCAATTATTATTCTTTTCAATATTAAGAAATGTCTTGAAAAATACGTTTCTTTAAATCAAAAGTTTGTATAATAATAAATATTTCAAACTAAATTTATTATATTTTGAATAATAATTCAAAATATTTTAAATAATTCTAACCTACAAAACAAGTTAAATATAAATTCTTGGTTTTAGTTTATTGCCTTTCAATGAGTTGACTATATATCCTGCTAAGTCCTTCACAGTCTGATTGTCTATTAACTGTATTTGCTGTGTTTAAAATGTGAAGCATTTCTATTAACATCCTTTTGTTATGATGTTTTTCTGTCTGAAAAATATCTACATTAATGTAATCAGAAAGGTCACGAAGAGGGAATAATTATTAGTAAGATTCTTAGAATTTCATTATCTATTCACCAAAAAAAATTCAAAACTTTAGCATTATAATTAAATAAATTAGAAAAAAGACATAGAAAGACATTTTCCCTTTTATCTGCTACAATAATATAGATTATCGAAAAATCCAAACTTATTGCACTATAAAATATATTAGCCTATCAATAAAAATGTTTACTTTTACTCTACCTCCCACCACTTAGCTAATCAGCGAACTCAACATTGCACATGTGGGGTTACATTTATTCGTTTCACAAAAATTCATCCTTGAAATTTCACTCTCAACGCGCGAAAAGAATTTTCACTTCAATAAACGTTTAAATCTAAAAAAAAAAAAACTTTTAAAAAACTCGCCTAGCTAAAACCGACAGGAATGGAAGGGACCTACAATTTTATGCCGAATCCGAACGGCTAGACGAGAAGCACTTATTCGTGACAAGTGATACTCTTGGAGGATTTGTCAATTCCTCGCAAGAGGCAGTAGCCCTGAAAAAAACTTTTTAGTTTTTAGGTGGACGAGGCTGGGAAGCGAACCCACACCTCCAGCGTGACAGTTGAACGCACTAACCATTACGCTACGGGCTACTACCACATTGAAAATGAATGAAATTAATATAACAGTATAAAGTGTAGTTAAATAACATAACTAAATTTAAATGGAAAAATTTAAAAGGAGCGTTAAGTATATGACTATAGTTTGTACATACAATTTTAATTAGTATTTTTTGAATTACCTATTTATCTATTTATTTATTTAAAGGCATTCTCATTAAGAACAAAATATAAAGCAATTTTTAACAGGCTACTTTTACTTATGGAAAGTCTCTACATCAACTATTAATAGAAGTATCGTTGACATCATTTCCACCATAGAATTTATATCCTTTGTGAACTCTACTTCTGATTAATCAGATTTAAAATATATTTACCTTTATGTCCCCAGTTTTGTACCTGTTTTTTGTTGTTTTAAGAAGATAAGAGTTTTCAGGCAGTATGAAGTGGACGTTTTGAAATGGACTATTGTTATTTTAATACCATCTTTATTTTTATTCTCTCCTGCATCAATTATTAACATTTATTTTTGATCTTTTGTGAGAAGGTGTGTAGTTTAAATGCTTAATATTTAAAATACATATGTACGTCACACTTATGCATATAAATTACATACAAAGGTATTTTATTTTCTTAAAAAAAAACATTAACTTCAGTGTCAAACGCACACTGAAATATAGAAAAATAAAATAAAATACACCACTGAATTTCACAAACTTGCTTTCAAAGTTCAGGGACAAAATGTGGTTAAGGACCTGTAAACATAAAGAAACGTACATATTTTTGTATTTTTAAAATCGTATTGTTATGAAAAAGTGTGCTTTTCAAAACCCAAGCAAATATTTTTAATAAATTTTAGGAAATAATTCTATTTTACTTTTGCATCAAAATGTCATTTAAATCAGGCTAACCTGTGTCCATTTTTAACAAGACATTTTTTTGGAAAAAAATAAATTAGCTTATGTATATGTAAATTACACTGTTTTTTTTTTTTTTTTTTAATATTTATGGAATCATTTTTGAGAAAATAAGATTTTCCTTAAATGTAAAAATGATAAAAACTCTTGTGTGCAGATTATTTGGTGGTTCTAAAACAAATTTAAAAAATGTGTCGTTGGAATGACCACAAAACGTTGCGTCTACAGTTTAAGAAAATGCACCCATCCGATTGGGCTGTTGCTGAACAAACAGGCTAAAATTCCCTACCATCGTAGTGTCAAGTTTGATCAAAATCTCGATTTTGTCTTTTTTATTCTTCTCAAGTATCTTATCTACTCTGGCTCTATTTGCATGCCAAACATTTAAAACCTATAGATCTTGCATTGAGCTGTCTGTTAGTAAGACAGTAGACAACAGGTCAAACGAGTTATGGTAGCAAAACGGCGCATTACAGCGTTAATTGGGCCATTGAGCGAGGATGCATGTGGCCGCCATCTCCACCTACCTACCTATGAATTTTTAAAAATTACTTTTTTTGTATTAAAAATTCTAAATTCGTTTTGTAAATGTTATAGGGCAATATTAAAAAAATTGAAAAGTAAAAACCAAATTTAATTTTTCAAAAGAAATAATTTTGAAAACTTTTAATTTGTTTTTTTGAAAAAAAAAATAAAAACGAAAAATAAATTAAAAATATGAAATGCAAATTTTAAAATAATTAAAAAGGAAATTTGAAATTATAAATTCACTCTTTACAACTTTATAATACGTAGTACATATTTTCAAAAAAGCATTCGTTTTCAGAAATTCTATAAGGCTACCGTGGCGCTCTTCCGCCCGCCGTCGACGGTCGCGCTGAACTTAGAGCATAATTGGAACAGTTTCATTATCAAACGTTGCTTGTATTTCACGTAACCTAAATACCTTATGTTCAAAAGGGTATAGATATGTGCATTCAAAAGGACACAAGCGTCCACAGGTTTTTCTTAAAACCCACCTCTGTCTACCAGCTCCTACTCTCACCTCTTAGTGGAGAGTACCTCAGCTGTAGATAAGGTTTCAATCCCTATGGAAAGCCATTGGGGACAGGCAACAAGAGAGGGGTGGGGGGAGTGTTCCCACTAAGGCACTTCTCCGGACGAATTCCCCAGATAGAATCAACGGTGGCGTCTACAGTTCCAGGCTTAACTAGTTAGTGAACACCTTATACGGGCTACTTCGACATATTCAGAGCCTATGCCTATAAGGAGCGGTTAATCCAGCTCCCCGTCCTGGAGTTATGCTAAGGATCTGTTCCTTCAGGTTGGGGGTTGTGCCATCGTGGTGACTTCCCGGCCACGTAAAATTATTTAGTTGCGAAGCACTAACAAGCCTCGGGTACGGACGGATTTGCTAATGAAAAACCAAGGTTACGAAATAAGGACAACGATTTTCGTATATGTACACAGAGAAAAAAACAATCATTTATTTGTGACGAATTAAGTGAGTCGTATGGTATAATGCTATGAGAAATGCATAGTAATAAATATAGGAAAAATAATTAAATATTGTTTTTGGATTATATGAGAGTGAATTTTGAGGGCGCGTTTAATTTGTTCACAAATGTAAGGGAGCTACTTGGAAAAACTACAACGCGCTCTCGAAATTCTTTGTATTAAGCTTACAAATACAAACAAATTGAGGTTTACTTAACTATGCAACACTTTGAAACTACGTTGATGACACTTTAAATGCCACAAAAGTGGATCGCAATGTAAAATATGGATTTTAATGTAAAAATGAATACGTTCCACTTTGAAACAAGGTTGAGCGCACTTTAAATGTCGATCTCAATTTAAAAATGATAATGTTTCACTTTAAAATAACGTAGGACGGATTGTAAATGTACAAAAGTTGATTTTAATGTATAAATAAATACGTTTTACTTTGAAACTAGGCTAAATCTCTTAAAATTACGTCGCATATTCAAATGAACATTGTTTCAACTTAAAAATGAAAATGCTCCACTTCATTTAAAATACTTTAGATCAAATACGAGCGTATTTAATTTTAGATCGCCTTTTTTCCCTCAGTGTACGTGGAATGTATTGTCCCTAGGCCACGTGCACCCGAACAACTAGTGGAGGCCCTAGACTGCTGCAAAGCAGATATAACCGCCATCCAAGAAGTGCGATGGGATGGACCGGGCATACGGAAGATGAAAAACTGCGACATTTACTACGGTGACTGCTACCACGAACAAAAGCAGCGTTTACTTGGGTGTGGATTCGTCGTTGGTAGAAGACTTAGGCAAAAAGTCTTGAGTTTCAATTATTTGAACGAGCGCCTCGTGACAATCCGCATCAAGGCTAAATTCGTCAACATAAGCCTCATATGCGTGCATGGCCCGTATGAAAAGAAAGGAGAAGACGTCGAGCAGTGTCCTAGATATGACATTTAAATTGTCCTAGGCGATTTTAACGCGCAGCTAGGAAGAGAGGACGTTTTTGATGACATTGTCGGATAGCACAGCATGCACGACACCACCTCCCACAACGGAATCAGTCTGATCGACTTCTCTGCGGGACGAAACATGGTGGTAGTTAGTACGCGGTTTCCTAACCTTAATATCCACAAGGGGACCTGGAAATATTTTGATAAATCAATCGTCAACCAGATTGATCATATTGCGATTGACGCAAGGCACTCCTCCAGTATCAGGGATGTCCGAACGTTCCGAGGAGCCAACGTTGATTCGGACCATTACCTCTTGTGGCCAAGTTACAGCTTTTGATATCTCGAACACAGCCAAACCGAGAAAATGCTAGGTCCTTCTCCGATCGGGTGTCAAACAACCTCTTAAGAGGTCCTATGCCGCCAGCATCAAGTGTTGCAAACCAGTAGCAACATTGTCAGGAAGCCATCAGAGATGCCGCATTTGACGTGCTGGGTTTCACTTTACCACCACAACGAAACCCATGGTTTGACGACGATTGCCGGCAAGCACATGCTGCGAAGCAGCAGGCATACAAGGCGTCGCTGCATAGAAGGACCAGAGCTGCTCTACGAGCAGAAGAGGAAGCATGAGAGCGGCGAGATCGAGGAGATTGAGGGATGGCATAAAAGGAATGAGTTTCGGAACTTTTATCAAAAGGTAAAAAAGGAGCTATCAGGGCTATACAGCCCGAACCGAAGCCTGCAAGGACTTTTGTAGACTGTATAACGGCGATGACGAATCTAATTCCACTGTCACGCAGATTACACCATTCAACCTAGACGATGAAGGTCAACAATTCCATCTACCCGACCTCGACGAAGTGAAGATAGCAATATCTAAGCTTAAGTCCAACAAAGCTGCTGGAGTCGACGGGCTCGCTGCCGAGCTATTCATAGCAGCAGGAGATGACTTGGTAAGGAGTATGCACCAGCTCATCTGTAAAATATGGTCGAAGGAAAGCTTGCCCGATGAATGGAATCTCAGCATTTTTTGCCGGATCCACAAGAAAGGAGACCCTCTAAACTGCGCCAACTATAGAGGAATCAGTCTCCTTAACGTCGCCTACAAGATCTTTTCTGCCGTATTATGTGAAGGCCTGAAGCCGTTCGTCAACAACCTGATAGGTCCATATCAGTGTGGCTTCAGACCAGGAAAGTCCACCAGCGACCAAATATTCACACTACGACAGATCTTGGAAAAACCCAGGAACTTCATCTCGACACTCATAACCTGTTCATCGATGTTAAGGCCGCGTATGACAGTATTTATAGAGACGAGCTATATAAAGCATTGTCTAATTTTGGCGTCCCTGGCAAACTCGTCCGTTTGTGCAGGATGACGATGGAGAACGCACGCTGCTCCATCAATGTTGGCAAAGACCTCACCGACCCCTTCGATGTCAAAAAAGGATTTAGGCAAGGCGACGCTCTGTCATGCGACTTCTTCAACATCATACTTGAAAGAATAGTGCTGAACTCTCACGTGAACACTAGAGGCACAATCTTTCAAAAGTCCATCCAATATTGATATAATTGGATGAACAAAGCGTGATGTCACTGGAGCTTTTTCAAGCATTGAGAAGGAAGCGGCAAAAATGGGTTTAGCGGTGAATGAGGGCAAAACAAAATATAGATGCTGTTTTTTTTTCTTTTTTATATTCCACACACGCAAAAGGGGTTATGGCTACCCATAAAATGTTTTTAACACAGCACGAGCGATTAGGTTAGTAGGAGAGCATTTAGAAGGAGATACCGATGCACATTAGTTTTAAATGTTTGAACATCAAAATGGGAGGGGAAAGTAGCATCGGGTAAAGCATTCCACATTCTTGTGGTGCGACTGAAGAAAGAATCTCTGTTCATTACAGTACGTCCGAAGTTGGGCTCGAGGGTGAACTGATGGGCATTCCTATAAGCGCGAGTATTACGGTTGAATTTTTTAAGGGGAGGAATGCAACTGGCTATTTCACTAGAACACTGATTATAATAATAGCGATAAAATAGAGAAAGACACGAAACATTACGGCGGTGCTCGAGAGATGTAATTGTTTCTATTATAGATCTTTCGCCTATCATTTTTTAAGCTTTTTTTTGAATTCTGTCCAACAAACTCAAGTGAGTTTTTGGAGATCCTGCCCAAACATGATAATTGTACTCAAGTTTTGGCCGAATAAAGACTTTGTAGATCACAGTCAGATCAGAAGGGGAGACAAATTTCTTGCATCGCCGAAGAAAACCTAAACACTTAGCAGCGTTTTTGTCGACATCAAATATGTGGTCATTCTACAAAAGGTGGTCTGTGACACACATACCGAGAACTGAGAGCTGTTCGGTTTCCTCGATCCAAGTGCCATCCATGGATAGCGGCATGGATAGCATTAAATTCTACGCGGTTTTTGATTCCCCATTGGACAATGCTGTCGAGATCAGAATTTAATGAGCTTATCATACGCTGCCGTTCAAGTTCCACATCCGAAGGACATGGATGAGAATCATCCATCTAGAAAGGACGAACGTCTTTGACAAAAAGTCACCATAGACAGATATAACTTTGAGGTAGTTAAGGACTTTGTCTACCTGGGCTCCGCTATATATTCAGACAACGACACCAGCGGCGAGATCAAACGAAGGATAACTCTTGCCAATCGCTGTTTCTTCGGGCTATGTAAGAAGGCAATTGAAAAGTAAAGCCCTATCTCGAATGACTTAAGTGTCCCTGTACAAAACACTCATCATACCGGTCATGTTGTATGGTGCCGAAGCATGGACCTTCTAAGCGGCAGATGAGTACGCTTTAGGAATATTCGAGAGAAAAATTGTTCGGGTGATCTTCGGTCCCGTATGCATAGACGGGGAATGGAGGAAAAGATACAACAACGAACTATACGGGCTGTACAGCGACATCGACCTAGTCACAAAAGTGAATAGACAAAGACTTAGGTGGCTGGGTCACGCTGGGACACCAATGGTCCGGCCCGAAAAGTCTTTGAATCACTCCCCGAGGGACGGCGCAGGTGTAGGTGGAAGAGGACCTCAACCAACTTGGCGTGCGAAACTGGAAACAGCTAGCTAGGGACAGAGCTGGCTGGAGAAGGCTTGTTGGTTTAGGCCCTGGTCCACACCGGACTATAGTGCCAGCATAAGAAAGTTAAATAAATTAATTTATTTCGTTGGGCCTTATTAATCGAATGCACGTTTAATTAAATTCACGCCCGAAATTGAATGCTCTCATTCTAAAGACACCTTAAAAATTGTATTAGTCATTGCCATTTTGATACTCAGAGGTTCAAAACCAATGTGTATCGATATCTTGTCTTAAATCCTTCTCTATTTTCCTAACGGTCGCGCTGTGTTAAAAAAAAAAGGTAGTCAAATTTGTTTTCAATCTTTTTTTGCTGATGCTGATTCCTTTCAATCATCTAAAAAATTACAGGCGCGAAGTTTAGTCGAAACCAATAAAACCGTTTTCGAGAAATTAAAAAAAAAAATTAAAGTTGTATTATGATGATATGGTCGAGAACAAAAATTCCATTTTTTCCACCTGAGATTCGCGTGCAAATTCTATTATGAATCAAATAATTCCACCTGTTTAGGTTAGATCGATGTTCAGTGGGCGTACAAACGAAAACGCCAATTGATGTCATGACGACAAACAACTTCTTCATCATCGTTAGATTTTGATAACATAAAAGCAACTATTTTTTTTTTACAAGAAACCCAATACCTACATAAATACTCTGTATCCAGGGCAAGTAAAAACATAATATAAATGTCAGATCCAATTAGTGTCACAAACAATGCCTTTATAGTAACTTTAACGAACTTTGTCAATTTGAAAACTTTTTTTTTCGTTCGGATAGAAAGTTTAATGTTTGAATTATCATTTAATTTAAAAGAAACAAAAAAAAAGAAACTTTATTTGTATGTCCATTGGAAAGTGATTAACTTGGGCTTGCTGGCCTCTACCCTGGTTTTAAACTTTTCATGCCTGTCACACAAACATTTAATCAATAAAATTAAATTGAAACAACACACAAATTCACCTCTCCTCTCATCCTTGCACTCTTTAAATCATATAACAAAAAACAAAGATGAACAAAGCTAAACGAACATATATATGTATGTAAGCTACCTCCTTCCTTAGGAAGGCAAAGATGCAACTCATCATCAAACTTAGCACATAAAAACTCAACTCTTGAGCACGTGTCTTAAGGTGTAGTATACCCTGTGCCTATCTCGTTATAAAAGCTATAAAACTTTGCACAATTTAAAGATGCTATAGTTATACCTAGTAGTTTTAGGATAGGTTTATATTTAAGTTTATAGGTTAAGTTTACTTACCAAAAATACCAATGACTTATGAAAAATAAATTAAGGACCTGATCTGTGGCCGGGGGCAATTGTCTAGGTCCACTCTGATAGGGGGGACAACATCCTTGAGTACAACACTCCCTTGGCAATGAGCATATATGTCCGCCTTCGCAGAAACGTGCAGCTACCTGTAATTGATTTTTGAATGGAAACGTGTATGTTTGCATCAGCAATTCGAGTCCTTATAGAAAATTATTATATATCTATGTATGTAATTTTTATATAATTTCTATATATAATATAAATATGTATAAAGCACAGTCAGAAAAGGATTAAAAAAATATTAACAACCTATAGTTTTTTTTTTTTGTATAGTAGAAACGTGATCACATGCAAACAATTGGTGCAAATTATAGATAAAAAAGAGAACGTTGTAGTATCTCTCTCTTTGGACCTTTCGTAATGCACACATCCCAGAAAATCGTCATTGTTTTTTTTTTTTTTTTGATTTTTTAAATATTTTCCTTTAAGGTTTTTTGTGTTTTTTTTGTTTTTTTTTTTTTGAAAACTTATTATATGTAGGCCACACTTTCTTTCACACACACGTCTATATAAGGAGATATCTATATTTATATAAACATATATATTTATTTAGGAAGGTTATATTATAAAAAGCCAAAAAGCAGCAACATAAGAAAGTATCTTAAGGCAAACAGTAGTGGTAGTGATAGTGATAGTTGAAAACTGCAAACACTCATAATTGGATTATAATTTATTAGATATGTATTTTCAAAGTTTGGTTTTATTCTATTTATTTTTGTTTTGTATTTTTAGTTGCTTTTTTTTTTTTTTGTAAATCCAAAATCGATTGGCGCACCCTTAAAAAGTACTGAATACTCTTATTTGAGAATTTATTTATAATCGTGGTGGCACTCATCTAAAGTTATAGTATCTACGCACTACTTCCGTTCTTTCGTGTGGAAAAACACTTACAGCCGAATCTATAAAGAAATTTTAAAGGCTTCTTAACTCTAAACTACCTCTAAATATCACTTAAGTGTGAAATCGGTATCTATAATCAATTTCCACATTTAAGCAACGTAACTTAAACACCTCTTAACTTAAACACCATCCAAAGCGTTTAAAGGCTACGCAAAGCCAACTTAAATATATTTTGACATATGAGAATTGTTTTTTTTTTTATCAAAACAAATTGTGCGTAGGTTGAGTAAGGAAATATTTATGTGTGTACTGCGATGGCCGGATTTAAATTGTTTTGTTTTGTTTTTTTTTTTTGTTAAAGAAAATAATATAGTAAATGATATACTTTCTCACCAATATAGGAAGGAAATTTCTGAACACAAAATCAAAAAAACTAAAGTGGAATGGTTTCATTTCCTCTGTCTTCTGTGTTTGACGATGCATACACACATACACCCAGTTGCTTCTCTTTCTGTCTTATTATTTGTGCACTCTTTTGTGTTTGCAATTTTTTTTTTGCAATCTGACAGAAATAGCCTGAGAGTGAAAAATGTACTAGAAATTTGTATCAGAATTGTCAATTTTCTTGCGTTACGTTACATTACGGTTGTTTAGTTAAGTATGAAAGGAATATTGATTATAGATACAAATTTAAGTGACGTGATTTAAAGGCAACTTTAATATTTAAGCAAGCTTAACTAAATAACCTCTAAAAGGCATTTTAAGATAATTTTATAGATACGGCTGTTATAGAATTATCGAATAATCAAAGATGACAGCACACCGCGATGCTGTGGCTGTGTCGTCGTCGTCGTAGTTGTTGAGATCGTCGTTGTCGTTCTCGTCGTGTCGTCGTCGTCGTCGTCAACGCCCAGCATCCTTTCGCACGGACATACGAAGGAACATAAACCAAAGTGATTTGGAATGGTCAAGCGGAAGCAATTGTGCAAAACGAGAACACACCAAATTCAGCACAGTACACGACACCAGCAAAACAGAAACCGAACAGAACAGAGCACAGATTACATTGACGCGGAAGAACAAGGACACAACAATAACAAGGATATTGCATGCTTTTTGCACATCACACATGCAAAGGAACAAAAAAAAAAAAAAACTAAAGAAGAAAGTATTCCATATCACTCTCTCCACACTCTTGGCTATAAATGGCTGCTGCTGCTGCTGCTCCTGCTATTTTATGTATAGAAAAAAGCATGCAATCTACATTTATATAGTACAACAATGTGTGTGTGTATAGGTATTTTAGTTAGTCACTCACGCTAGTCGGTGAAGAGAAGAGAACAGATCCAACAAATAGCAAGGTTGCAATCAAGTACCCTGTATGAAACATTTTTTGCTATTATTTTGTAGAATGTCCTTGCAAAGACAATGCAATTTTTGCATTGTTGTCTCTCCAATTTCTGGTGTGGTACACGGCTCCTTCGGTTGGTAGTTGGCTATGATGGATCCTCCTTTCCTGTTGAAAATTCGGCTCTGGGGGGGGGGGGTGTGGTTGTGGAGGAGACGATACTGGTACTGCTGCTGTTGCTGTTGCTAATTAATTGCTTTGAATCTCCTTTGGGGTATGAAGCTATATGTGCCTTGATGGTTCTTAATAATTTATCTACAAATCTATCTATCTATCTACACACACTCGCTTGCTCTTCTTTTTGGGTGTTTTTTTCTTTTTTTTTTTTGTTTCTTTCGTTTTTTTCTTGTATTTGTTTTGCTCTTCATGAGAGCAACATTTTTGTACCTACACTGTAGTACATGTTAGAAATTGTTTTTTGGTGTGTTGTAGTACAAAGGACTTCATTTTATTGGATTTTTTTCGTTTTTATTCCTTAATGGATATGGGTGTTTTTTTTTTTTTTCTTTTTCTTCTTTGTATAACCACAGCACTAAAATATTATCACATCACAGAAACACACAGAATTAATATATAACACATCAACAAGGATAATTATTATTTGCCTTTTAACAAATTTCACTTAAATTATGAAGAGTAGGTACCTATAACAGATATAAAATGAACAACACGAGGAGGAATCATTTATTGAATTATTTTTTGTTCTTCTTTTTTGGCAAAAAAAAAGAAAATAAACGAAATTTCGGAAAGCAAACACTTAAAATCTCATGAAAACATAGAAAAGCAGACAAGCACTGGTAACTTCTCTCAGTGGTGATGAAAGAACTGGTGGAAAAACCACCCCCACACACAATAATTCAAGAAAGGAAAAGAAAAGTTGTGTTATGGCTCCGCTCTCTCTTCGAAATTGGGGCTCAGTTAGTTTTGAGTGTCGTTAAATATTTGTTAAGGGGAGTTATGTTTTGTAAGTCAGTACAGTATTGCCATTTAATAGTTTAAAATACTTTTTTTCTTTATTTTCATTAGTGAACGGAAATGGACAGAGAAATTACCAATGTTTGATTGTGATTTACCATATTTGATTTGGAGTGTTTAAATCTTATCTTTTAAGGGTTAAGACCCTGATTCTCAATCCATACACTTAACAAAATACGTAGGAGGCACTTTAACTTCCATTAGGCACAGTTTTAAGGACCACTTAGCTTCTCAATGACATCTCAATGAAATGAGTAAGCACTCTCAACTGAGCTTTTGACCCAGTTTCACAATTAAAAATGGAAAATATGCACTAAAAATCGTTATTTTTCCTTATTTTTCCCCGATCGTAACGAGTCGTTTCAAGCTCATTTCAACTAGGACTGAAGCTCGCTTCAATACCTCGTAGTATTTTACACGGTGACACAGTTCATTGAAATATGAAAAATGCACAAGTAATGAACAACAAAGCCAGAGTTGCCCAAGGCTCAAAGCTAGGCCCCTTCCTCTACAGACTGACGACATCTGACCAGCCTGTGTCATCTGGTTGCGAAAATCTCATGTATTCTGATGACTTCCTTACGTATGCCACCTCGATGTTTCCTCTGGTAGCTTTACGCAAAGTCGAGCACCACGTCAACAGACTCTACGCCTTCGACAGGAAATGGGGCATCCGGATAAACACATTCAAATCGGACCTTGTGTGCTTCAGGAGACCCGGTAAAGGTAGTTGCAGAGCAGCCAACTGCAGAAGTCTGGTTCTGAAACTTCTGGACGGATTTACAATAGCAGCCAAAAAGAACGTGAAGTACCGAAGCATCCACCTCAACGAGTTGTTAAAGTTCAACCCACACTCACGAATCGTGCTCAAAAAAGCCAACTGGGCCTCCCACCGACTCCATTCATTGATGAGACGCAGAAACGGTCTAAGCCAGAAGACGAAGCTTCTTATGTACAAGCAGCTCCTGGGGCCCGTAATCAGCTATTCCTTTCCAGTCTGGTTCTCCATCTCAAAGACAGCCATGAAGGAACTTCAAATGTTCGAAAGAAAGCTACTAAGGATTTGTACCGGACTACATTTCGACCGGCATCGAATGAGACATCACAGCAACGAGCGACCTTACACAGAGCCGAACAACATTCCCCTGAGCAGGTACCTACTGCTTCAAGCAAAGACGCTAGTCGACTCACCAACAGTCACCCAAATCAACTGATGAGAAGAATGGCCACTCAGAAACGACACCCTGAGCCGAGATATCTCAGTACGATGGACATCCTGGACGACAACATCATCACGAACAACGGTGCAAACAGTTTCGTTCTACGCTGACACAGGGTCAGCATATCACCGAGGCTAAATGCCACCCAATCCCCCCACCTAAATCACAACTGACAACCGGGACGGAACACCCCGAGGACAAAAAAGTCAACCGACTTTTAGAATTAATTTTTTGACATGTATTTTATATTTTATAATCCTTTAAAATTAAGAAAAAGTATAAGATTAGGCCCCTATTGTGCCAATAATTTGTATAATATCATCTTATCTTATGTATTTCAAATAAAAAATGCACGGCATGTTCTAACTATAGAATACCATTTTAAAGGATATTTCATGATTCGTAAAGATAAATTGGTCTAGGACGTCTAAATGTTGTGAGAAAAACATGCATTTCCATGGAAGGACGATCTCTACCAATAACCAATAACTTTAACACGCTTTTAGATAAACGTCACAATACATTTTAAATGCGAGTTTATTTGTGTATTTACCACAAGGTCTACCATTTCACGAAATCACAAATATGCGTATGCGTACTTTTTTATTTTATTGAATATTAAATCTTTTTTCTTCAAATACTGTATACAATACATATAACAGGGTTTTTTATATAAAACTGAAGGAGGAGGTTTTTTGTTTTTATATTTAATTTTGAAGAATTTGTATTAACAACTTAACATACAAGAAATAAAGAATGCAAAGTTTTCAAGTTATACCAAACAAAATTGAAAATAAAGCAGTGTGACCATTCACTAAGAAATACATGATTAAAATAAAAATATAATATATAATATAAAAAAAAAACATGATTTTTAAGAAGCTTATGTTTTACCCGAACATATTCAATAATAAAAACCCTTGAATGCATTTCTTCCTTTCTTGCTATAGTCCAGGAAAATTAGACTTTTACTTCGGAAAAAATCGGAGAAAGCTGAATTTTGGTATACACGTTCTGTGAACCTTCCTTAATAAGCCCAGAAAGTTCCGCCAAGACATGTTGGGTGCTAGCCTTTTTGTAACGGTAAAAAGACAAAAAAAATCGTTTTTTTTACCAAAAAGTCACTTTATCTCCATTTCTAACGGATTTTCGTCCAAAAACTTAAGTTCAAAATTAAGTAGCATAAAATTTACAATAAAAAAGTCAGTACTACTTTACTTATAGCTATAACCGTTTCTGAGTTATTAAGCGTTAAGAAATTGTTTTTTTTTTTATTCTTCGATAGTGTGAACTGCCAAAAACAAACGTTTTTTGCATATATCTTTAAAACTATAAGCTTAGTCGAAAAATTATATTTACAAAATGTGTATATTATGAACCTATATATAAGCTTGCATTAACAGTTTTTTTTGTAGAAGCCATAATTTTTACGACATCATTATTTAAAAAAAATCACCAAAAGTTGAAAATGCTGGTTTTTGGCTCTTTTCTCTTAAATGACGAATTTTTCGGAAAATATTTTATACTTATCTAGTAGATTTTAATATTCCCTAGAGAAAATATTATGACACTTTTTTGCGTATAACACATCAGTTACAAGATATGCGACTTCAAAAATGGTAAAATTTCGAACATTTTTGAATAAAAAAAATGATATTGTTTAAAATGACGTTATAAAAATTATATAATTAAAAATACATACATTAACCTTACCTTTGTCATATTTATGTCTGTATGATGCAACTGATGTGTTATACGCAAAAAAGTGTCATAATATTTTCTCTAGGGAATATTAAAATCTACTAGATAAGTATAAAATATTTTCCGAAAAATTCGTCATTTAAGAGAAAAGACCAAAAAAAACAGTATTTTCGACTTTTGGTGATTTTTTTAGAATAATGATATCGTAAGAATTATGGCTTCTAGAAAAAAAACTGTAAATGCATGCTTATATAAAGGTTCATAATGTACACATTTTGCAAATATAATTTTTCGATTAAGCTTACAGTTTTAAAGTTATATGCAAAAAACTGTTTTTTTTTTGGCAGTTCACACTATTGAAGAATAGAAAAAAAAAAACAATTTTTTGAACGCTTAATAACTCAGAAACGGTTATAGCTATAAGTAAAGCTGTACGGACTATTTTATTGTAAATTTTATGCTCTTTAATTTAAGTTTTTTGGACGAAAAACCGTTAGAAATGGAGATATACTGATTTTTTGGTAAAAAAGCGATTCATTTTGTCTTTTTACCGTTATAAAAAAGCTAGCACCCAACATATCTTGGCGGAACTTTCTGGGCTTATTAAGGAAGGTTCACAGAACGTGTACACCAAAATTCAGCTTTCTACAATTTTTTCCGAAATGTGTACCTTATTTTGACTAATTATTTATTATGTAATGATTTCAATTGTATAAAGCTGAACTTTTATAATCTCTATTTTTTTACAATTAGCTTAAGATATTTTATCTTACAATATTTAACTCTCATTACCAATAAATAAATAAATTGAGCTTTTTCTTCAAATTTTGTATAATGCACCATCATTTATAAAGCTGAGGAGGAGAATTTGACTCTTTAATCGGGGGCGTATGCGTACTTTTTTATTTTATTGAATTTTGAACTTCTTGAAACTAGTATCGACCAATGGCAGAAATTCGAACTTTTAAAATTAAAATTGACATTGACGCACTCTAGAGTCTAGAAACATTTGGCACAATGGAAAACATCTTGAACTCCATATTCACTAAGCTCTTAAAATATAAGAGCTTGTACCATGAGTTCTATTTGTCGGATTGCCAAGATTATGACGCTTGGACTTAAAGAAAATGACAAAGTATCACGGCATATTTTTTTTTTAATTTATTGAAGTGGTAATACCTCTGACAAAATAAATTGGAAAATCGCTGTTTTGAAACCCCCGCCAAAGACTGAAAAAGTAACCTGCCAGACGATTTGTTTTCAATACCACGGTATATGCACCTACAAACCCCCATACTCATATTTTGGTTATCAATCCACTCCCAAAATTTGCTGTGGGCTATTTGTCTAAGTGATTTCAATTTTGAAATAAATCACACTGAAATATAATTCTAAAATCAAAAAGCGCTCACTTCAGTTGAACTGTGCCTGAGATTTAATGACGGTGGTAGTTTCTTGACCTACTTGTACAACAGTTCCTTTTGGTGGCTCGCTTTGGGGATCATGACGTTATCTAGAATGACAAAAATGTCGAATGGTAAAAATCTCGAAACAAAAAAAAATCTCGAATGCAAAAATCTCGAATGTACAAAAATCAGGAAAAAAAAATTCATTCGAGATTTTTTTTTACCTTTTTCAATAGTTTAAACGAAATAATATGTTCAATTTATCAAACAATTTATTTTTCTGGTCAAAAAAGAACAACAATCGAAAATGTATTAAACTAAAATCAAATATTTTATAGGATATGTGTATGTATGTATAGTGTACCACAATTGAGATTTATTCAGTTCACACAGCCAGTAAAACTTATTTGTTTTACAGATTTATTTAAATAATAAACAAACCCGTCAATTTCAATTTTGATGGAACCTTTGTTTGTAACGATCTCATTTACTTTCATTGCACTTTTTTTAATAAGAAAACTTACGTTGTTATAAGAGACCGTCCCGAGCAACACTACATTTAGTCACCTACTTGTATAGTTGGATGGGTGCATGTGCCGTGCAGTGCACTGATTCTTTTAAGGAGACTTTCCTTATCTAGAATAAATATTTATTGTTGAGCCAATGAATGGTTACAATTCGGGCGCGTGAATTGTGACCTTTCATTGTCTCAACAATTAATATTTATTCTAGATTTTTTTTTTCTAGATTTTTGCAGTTCGAGATTATGCTTTCTAGATTTTTGTTTTCGAGATTTTTTCAATTCTAGATTTTTTTCGAGAATTTTAATTTCGGGCTTTTTGTTTTCTGGATTATTGGTTTCTAGATATCGTGGTAAACCCCTCGCTTTGGGCTGTGGCCTTTGTGAGGTCTTTTTTTCTGTACAGCTCATACAACACCGTTTATCTGCTTACATTGTGTATTTATTTTGGACAACCTTACCTTTGGGTAGCTAGCTTCAGGTTTTGTCTATTTTGAGGTAAATCGTTTAAATACTTTTTGAGAAAATGCTACCGCAAAGTTTTGTATTGACTATTTATCTATAGATTATGGGTCAGTTTCACAGTTACAGGTTTGTAAAATAGTTTTCTAAAGGACAATTTTCGCAGTGCAATATGGAAAACTTAAGTCCAACTTTTTTCTGTAAGTTGGGACCACCAGGGGCCTATTTCACCAACGTACAAAATTTTAAATACAAGTGATTTTTCACAAAATTTGTGAAAAACTCGATATATTTTATCTCACCACTTTTTTGTGTTTACAAAATTGTACTTGTGATCTACAAGTGAAATTTTGTGAAAAATCCATTTTCTGTTTCACCAAAAGTTGTTATTTACAAGTAACAAATTTGTAAGCTTTCAAGTTTTTTGTAGATTTCCGTTTCACCAAAGAAAAAAAATTCACAAATTTCCGTTTAGTTGTGACAATTTTCTACATGGCTCCAGACCTATGTAAATTTTGTTACAAATTTGTTTTTGGTCATATTAAGTGGGTTTAAAATGACCTGACGTCCGGCGCGGCAGAGGAATAATAGTAGTAGTGACAGCAGTGATGATGATTATAATATAATTCTGAATCGAAGAAGAAGAGTTTATCGTCCTCGTATAAAAAACAATTAATCAGCATATTTTTATTTTAACGAGCGTTTTCGTGTGAGTTCAGTCAAGGCAGAAGAAATAATATCTCTAGTTGGAGGACATATATGTAAGTCACAAAACTGAAAAGAACGTTGCATTGTCCCCAAAGCAGCAACTACTCACTGCCTTGCACTGGATTGGAAATAGGGGGCAGTATCATAGAATTGCCGACATGCATGATATCTCTATGTCCAAAGTGTGCAGGTGTGTTTTGATCGGGTTTGTACAGCGATCGTGGATTACATATCGAGGTGGACATAATTCCGGAAAGAGTTCATGCTATTGTAGGTAGTTTTTTTTAATTTTATCATATATGTAAAACCGTTGCAGTGCAATAAAACCCACGAAAGTAAGAACCGCGAGCTTAATTGTGGCGTATATTATTGCACAGTACCTGCAAGCCCAAATACAATTTTAGGCCTTTTTTATTGGTAAGTGTATACGTAGGGCAGCAAAATTTTACACTGTAAGCAACAACAAAGGAAAAGTGCGGATAATACATAACGTGTTATTACTTTGTTTTGTGATGTTTTAACAATATGAGATATTTTTTAAACATCACAAAACAAAGTAATAACACGTTATATAATATCCGCGCTTTTCCTCTGTTGTTGTTTGCAGTGTAAAACTTTGCTGCGCTGCGTATACACTTACCTAGGGCTCACAACGAGACGAGAAAAGTCTCGGTCTGGAATGACGAGACCGAGACGAGACTGGCTTTTAAGCAACCGAGACGAGACCGAGACGAGATTGTAAATTTGGACCGAAATTTACAGAGAGTCTAATAAATTAAAAAAATCCAATATCAGTTAAATATTTATTTTCTTCTGCACGTTTTCAAACAATAATCGAAAATGTTGTTGTGTGTGTTTGACCAATTTTTTTAGTTAATTATTTGATTGTGTTTTATTAGGCTCTTTTGGTCTTTTTGATTTTGGAATGCGAATAAAAACACTTACTCCATTCTTATACCCAACGTTTCGTAAGTATTCCTTACTTCTTCAGGGGTTTATTTATTCCGGCTGTTAAATTTACAATGATAAAAACATTCTTTCAAAAATTAAACTTAAACATTTGTCTTACTTTTGTCTTAAATAATTCTTAAATAATTCCCATAATTGCATCAACCCGACGGCACTGACACAAAAATTGAAAATAAATTAACAAATATTGGTACGAAATAAACAGAAAAAACTATTCAATTAAACGAGAAATGACATAAAGGTTATCACAGATTATCAGGTACTTTAGTTATATTGCTGCATAATCGAAAATATTTTGTTCTAATAATCAACAGGTTATCCGGAAATCGTATTTTTCGGGGACGAGACCGAGACGAGACATAATTATACGAGACCGACACGAGACCGAGACGAGACTTAAAATTTTCGATTTTAACGAGACCGAGACGAGACTTACAAAAGTCTCGCAGAGTCTCGTCTCATGGCCAGCCCTACACTTACCAATAAAAAAGGCCTTTTAAATGTATATTTTTGTAGGAATAAAATATCTTTTTTTTCGCGAACCAAAGAAGCAAAAAACATTTTATTAGCTTTGTCCATCTTGAACTGGACTCTAACGAACTCTACAATTTAATAAGAAAGACTTACAATTTAATGAGAATGACTTACAATTTCGAAGATAAAAAATTCATGGTGAAACAGTAGTTTGGGAAAATTGCTGTTTTCAAAAGTTCTTTGTAATTCTTTTCACATATTTGTGAAAAAGTTATTTGTACTTGGTGAAACCGAATGCCCTCCTACAAACTTGTGTTTGTAAATTACAAATCACAAAATTGTGCTTGTAATTTGTATTTGGTGAAATAGTCCCCAGGGATTTTTTTTTTTATTACACTGAGGCTGTAAACTGGGCGTATGCGTAGTTTTTTATTTAATAGATTTGAGGCATGGACAAATTTAAAATTAAAATACTATCCAGAAAATGAGAGACGATAATGGAGATGCCAAATGAGAAGCAGCATATTGAACAGATTTCTGAAGTACCTTTCTTTAATTAAGTGTTTTTGAAACAATACACATATTGAACAAAATGCATACACAGTGATTTGCATGAGATGCGACAAAAAGCTTGAGCTTAGACCGATACAAGAAAAGTTTGTATGAGAAAGGGGGTCTATTTCTTAATTTAAGTGAGTAAATAGTTTTAGAATTTTTAGTTTCAAACTACAAAAGTTGTGAGTTATTTTTTTTTTGAATTAAAGTGAATTTCTTTTTAAATAGAACAAAATTTTGGCTCCAGGATCTTAGCTCCTCATATATGGGATATTCGCAAAAAAAAGTACCAATGCCATAAAAAAATGGTCAGTAATCAAAAAAGTCAAGTAGTTTCAGCAATTGGTCATTCATCGGAAATTTTTAATCAATGGTTAAAGTTTTTCAAGTTCACGGGTGATTTTTAGCACCTCGTCTATGTGATATTCTCAAAAAAAAGTATAACATTTGATAGGCCATGGAATCTTTTTTTTATGAATTTTCCAAGGTCACAATATAAGACTTTTAGAGCATCAATAAACAAAAAAAATATTTCACGTGGGATTCCATCTCACGACATTCCGATTACCAGTCGAATACGTTACCTACTTTGCTAAATCATAATAAAGAAATGCAATGTTGAAAACAAATAAGTTCGGGTTCTCTTATACTCCAGTTTGGTGCATTTTATAAAGATTTTCAAAAAATTGGCAGCGGCTTATTTGTTATAGTGAACAGCTGAATTCTACTTCTTAGTTTTTCCAAGCTAATTTTCCAAGTGATATGCATTGATTAAATTTTATTGTGTTGATAATTATCACTTCAAATAGTTCAACTGCTTTTATTATCTGGAACACACCAAAAATTTAAGACTACAGTGGATCACGGATACAAGAAACTCAAAAAATCCAAAGAATTCCTTTCTTATATCCGTGTTTTCTTATATAAAAAAAATATATAAAAGAAAGAAAATTTCTTATATAAATAAAATGTATAAAACAAAGAAAACATTTTTTTCCTTCTGACAATTGAGAACCAAAGAATACCATGATTGAGAACATACATCATGTAAACGGGGTCACCCATGGTATAAAGAATATAAGGTATGCTGGATATGAGATGATAGTTCGCCATCTTGTACTCGTGTAACGTCATTGCGAGTGACAGTCGGTTTTAATGGGGATTTTTACCGAATTGTCAAACTCAAAACTGACAGCCAAAATTTTGGGTTAATGACATTTGTGCGTTCTTTTTTTTCTAACTAGTTCACCTTCATCGTTCTTTTAATAAGAAAAAGTAACTTTGAGTTTTCATTTTGGGGTTAGATTGTGTTTGCTTTTCGTCTTCCGATTTGGAATTGTTTTCAATTTTATAATAATTAATTATAAATTTAATTGTTTTATTATTGAATTTGATATTTGGAATTGTTTTCTGAATAATTCACTTTTCATTGAAATTTTATTCATCCGCTTGGGTCAATTTTTTTTATAAAGAAATGTGTGGCTCATAAAAAATTAACAAAAAAAGCAAAAACAAATTACAAATGTTTTGTATTGCGATTCAATTTCATGCAAAAATGAAGTTGATAGTTATTTAATTTGTAGGAACCATGCATTTTTGGTAGTGAATTATTTATCAATAAATTTAACGCAATCAAAATTTTGTCTTTTGTTTATTATTTCTTATTTTTTCGGTTTTTTTTCAACCCCTTCCCATTTTATTAACTTTGATCGTTCTTAAAAAAAAGTAACTTTTTTAATTTTGACATTGCCACTTTTGTTTTTGACCATAGTTACAAAAAAGAACGCACCACTAAACGAATTAACGCCAAGCACTCAAACGTCATTAACCCAACATTTTGATTTGACGTTTAGAAGCTATGAGACAGAGATATATTGCTTTTTTTCTAAAAAGCCCTATTGGTAGATTTCGTTTCTGAAAATAAATATGTGTGCTTTCTTTCCTTATTTTTTCAATGACAATTGAGAACTAAAGAATAACATGATTAAGAACATTCACTCGCGATGACGTCACGACTCGGATGACCAGAACTGTCGAGCATACCTTGTATTCTCTATACCATAGGCTATTTTATTTCGCTGTAGGGGTATTCGTGCAACGTAGAAAATCGTCGTAAACGTCGAAAATTTTACGACGTCGTACACGAATTGTCACTTCCTTGGCAATTCAATAAGGGTGTGTTCAGAAATTTTGTGAAAGTTACACGGCGCATCATTTGGAAGCTTACACAGGAAAATTTCTTATAAAATTTAATTTTCTATGTAGTGAATGAGATTTTGTGTCAGAATAAGTTTCTTATATCAGTGCTTTTCTTAATAACAATTTTTGGAATGTCCGTCTTAAAAGCGTGTTTTTCTTATATGAGGCTTTCTTATATCCGTCATCTACTGTATATACAAATATTTATGTTTCATTCATATTTTTTCATACAAATACTTGCTAACGGTGGCGCTACAGGGCCAAACCCAACAAGCCTTCTCCAGCCAGCTCTGTCCCTAGCACGCTGTTTCCAGTTTCGCACACCAAATTGGTTGATTTCCTCTTCCACTTGCCTTCCCCACCATTTTCGCACTCTTCCTTTAACGCCCGCGCCGCTTTTTAGACCTGAGCATTGGTGTACATCCGCTCTACATGACTTGACCACCTCAGTCGTTTCCTTTTTTACTTTTCTGACTAGGTTGATGTCGCTGTACAGCCCGTACAGTTTGTTGATGTATCGTCTCCATTCCACGTCTATGCATACGCGACCGAAGATCACCCGACAAATTTTTCTGTCAAATATTCCTAAAGCGTAATCATCCGCCGCTAACAGGGTCCATGTTTCTGCAGCATACAGCAGGACCGGAATGGTGAGAGTTTTATGCAGACATTTTGCTTCTCAATTGCAAGAGTTATCCTTCGTTTGATCTAAGCGCTGGTATCGTTGTCGGAGTTGATAGCGAAGCCCAGGTAGACAAAGTCTTTAACTACCTCAAATCTCAAAGTTATATCTGTCTATGGTGATTTTCTCTCCAAGTCGTCCGACGGTGTTGAGCGTCCTTTCTTGATGACAGCATAAATAGTTGATTTTGCACTCATTTACCGCTAAACCCATCTTTGCCGCTTTTTTTCAATGCTTGCAAAAGCTCCAGTGACATCACGCTTTGTTCTTCCAATTATGTCAATATATTCGGCGGAAGCAAATAATTGGACGGAATTTTGAAAGATTGTGCCTCTTGTGTTGCCGTTTAAGTGTTGCACTTTTCTTTCAAGTATGATTTTAAGTAGTCGCATGACAGCACGTCGGCGTCGCCTTGCCTATTCCTATTTTGACTAAAAAGGTATCGTGCGTTATCCATCGTCATCCTGCACAAACAGACGAGTTTGCCATGGATGCCAAAACTAGACATAGCTCAGTCTCGTCTCTATAGATGCTGTCATACGAGGCCTCGAAATCGATGAAAAGGTGGTCGATTTGAAATTCCTGGGTTTTCCAAGATCTGCGGTAGTGTGAAAATTTGGTCACTGGTGGACTTTTTTGACCTGAAGCTACACTGACAAAGACCTATCAGGTTGTTGATGAACTCCTTCAAGCGTTCACATACCACGGCAGAGAAGATCTTGTAGGCGATATTAAGGATACTAATTCCTCTGTAGCTGGCGCAGTTTAGAGGAAGATCTTTGAGGATTGGGCAAGCAATTCTGATGGGGTTCCATTTATCGGGCATGCTTTCTTCCGACCATATTTTACAGCTGACGTGGTACATGCTCCTAACCAAGTCAACGCCTGCTGCTTTGAATAGCTCGGCAGCAAGGCCATCGGCTCCAGCAGATTTGTTGGAATTAAGCTTTACTATCTTCACTTCGTCGAGATCGGGTAGACGATTGTTGACCTACATCTAGGTTGAATGGTAAAATCTGCCTGACAGCGGAATAAGATTCGTCATAGCCGTTATACAGTCTGGAGAGGTGATATCTCTTTCCGGTTAAAATGTTTACAGAACATCTTCTAAAAAATGGCCAAGCGTACAAAGAAAGTTGGAATCGTGGGTAAATACGGTACCCGTTATGGTTCTTCCCTACGTTAAGTGGTGAAGAAATTGGAAATCACCAAGTCACATTCCATGGTAAGGATGCCATGAAGCGTGCCTGCGTCGCCGTCGGCATCTGGTCATGCAAGCGTTGTAAGCGTGTCGTGGCTGGTGGTGCTTGGGTGTACTCAACAACCGCTGCTGCTTCTGTCAGATCTGCTGTGAGGCGCCTTCGTGAAACCAAGGAACAATAAATTGTTCACTTGTTAAGGTTTTTCTAGGATTAGTATGTTCCCATGGAAAAGTGTTGCCTGGAACTGTTCTCACCAGACAGAAATGTGAAAAAAATAATAAATTTTTAATAAGAAGTGATCCTTCCAAATTCTCAGCATCGAGTGGAAGATAAAAAAAATTTGCTTCGAAGAAAATGTAGCCCTGACGGAGACCTATCATAATGCACAGAAAAATATTCCAGCTTTGCATTGTAGTTTTTTAAGTTGTGTAAAAATGTGGCTATTGGTATCCTTGTCCCTGACTAAATGGAAAACATAAAATCATGCTTAGCTACAGTAAATCCCTGAACCACAAGAGCATGTATGTCCGATACAGTCGAGTTTCAAGAGCTTGTATTAAAGCCAAATAAATATGTAGATATAAAACCAACCCTGTTATTCTCAAGATCATGAACTTAGATTTAGCAGCAGGTAATACTGTTTAGATATTCGAAAGTCACTTCCAGTTACATAGATGAGTTTTTTCTTATCCGTTCTCTTTCCGCTCTCGCTGGTCAAAGTCTTGCGCATTTAAAAATTTTAATGTGTCATCTTTCAATTATGTATTGTTACTCTAAATAACAACAAAGACTTTGTAAATATTGTCCATTGATATACAAACATACATATATACATAGGTAAGGTTTGCTTCGTTAAGTTCCTTCCTGTGCCGTGCCAGTGCCATACTCATAAATATGGGCAGACGCATGCTCAATTTTTTTTTTTTTTTTTTTGGAGCGTATTTTCTATTTTCTGTCCGTCTGTCATCTCATCTTATTGTTTCATGTTTCAAATAAAAATAATAATCTCTTGTATTTGTATTGTAATTGGTATAAGGTCTGACGCAAGCATTTTTCTTAACGTGTCTATAGTTGAAATGATGCTTTGCAAGGGTGTATTCCAACTCTGAATATACTCTTAATATATTTTTTTTTTGTTTTGATTTTTGTTGATAATATGTTTGAAAGGGACTCAAGGACGGATATGTGGATTATGAAATGCCATATTTAAAAGCCACATGGGACAAATTATGAGTCCTTGTAATGAAGATGAAGGTTTAAGCCGTTGACAATGGAAATATGTATTGCATTTTATTATGATGTGATGCATCAACAAGATATTTTATGAACTTAAATTATGTACTTATGCATATGGCCTTATGCTATTTACCTTGAGGTATTCCAGACGAATTATTTCAACCGTTTATGTCTAAAAAGCATGCTTTAGATTATTTGTATTGTATCAATCTGTACTTAACTCATTATAACATAGGTTATAGAGAAGTATTTGGGGACAAAACTCTTGGTAATGGCCTCAAATTGAAATTAAAGAATACAATATTTGAAAATTATTAGGAAAATTGTTTGTATCGTTCTAATTCCGCCAAAACAGGCGAGTTTTCCAAAATCACTGCGTGCAACACTTACGTTAAAGTATTATCACACCAAAAACATAAATGTTAAAAAAGAAGTCGTACAAATTAGTGAGATCTAAAAGTACGCCAAGTTTTAAGTTTATTACTCTTAGGCCCAGTTTTTCAGTGTTGGGTTCAGCCCGATAGTTAGTTAACTCTGGAAAAAGATCTGTCTACAGATACGCCAAGAAGCTTGTTTTTTAATTAATGATGAATGCAGAACGCGTTAAAAAAACACGGAAGATAAAATATCATAAACATTGTTTGAATTAATCCAAAGTTAAATTACCATCACTGACCTAAATTTGGTAGGTTTAAGGCTCTCCCAAACCAATGCGAAACATTCGTTGCGGCGAAGAAACATTCGTCAGTCAAAATTATTTCATATGTTTCTCCACCGCGTTGGTGTGGGCACTCTCATATATCACCATGTAAATAAATTTTGACATGCGAATGTTTTTTCGCCGCAACGAATGTTCCGCATTGGTTTGGGAGAGCCTTTACTTGGCAAGTTTTCTTTTATGTATTACCTAATTACAATGAATGAAAACTTGACTAGTGAACCTACCATGTCAGTGGTTATTAAATAATAGATTTATCTAATGAATTTGAGGTTTTTCTACTTGAAATACTTTATGTTTAACATAAATAGTCTTAGAACTTGGCGTAGTTTTAGCTCTCACTACTTTTTACGGCTGACTTGTTACGCAAAGGTTTTTGTATATAGAAGAACTTGGCTACTTTTGAAACATTTATGTTTTTGGTCTGATTTCAATATTTTTTGCAAAGATTTCTTTTTTTTTTCAAGTAAAACTGGGGTGGTAAGAACGCCCACTGAACACATAAGGAAAACTAAGTCTACTAACTACAAGTCCAACCGCTCTACCAATTTTCATTAGTAAGAAGCGCTGCATTTAAATGATAGTAATAACAAAGAAGTTGTGGATGCCGCGCCCCCTTCATGAAAAATTACATAATTTCAATTTTGTTCTCTTTGTATACACCTAAAAAACCAACCGCTCTAGCAAATTTCATAATTCTGCAACAATCGGAAGTGCTCTATATGTTTAATACAAATTCTGCAGAAGTGGGTGGATGCCACGCCCGTTGAATGTAAAATCTCAAGTTTTTAATATTTCTTTTTGCATTCATGTCAAGTCCTATCGCTGTAGCAAAATCATCATTCTACGAAAGTCAGAAGTGCTACACATAATTATTATCAATTTTAAGAAAATGGGCGAGTGCCACAGTGGCCTGTTTATGCAAAAGTGCTTCCGAAATTCATTTTCGGGTGTGTCTATAATGCAAAACGTTTAAGCACATGGAATTAAGAAATATTTGGAGCTCTAGAAATCGAAAAAAATATTTCATTTGTATGATTAGTTTGGCTTGTAGTGCGACCCAAAGTTGATTAATTTTTATGGTGAGGAAAAAAATATTTTTTTTTCAATTTTTTTTAGCTTTCAGTGTACAAACTAGGAAAAGACCGTAAAAAAAAAGATTACTTCAAAAGCTAACTTTTGACCTTTGTAAGGTAAAAAAAACAATTATGTTAATCACCTTAACTAAAATTTCTTATTTTAACAGCAAATTCTGAAACACCCTGTGAATTCACCACTTTCATAGCCTTGGAAATTTCCTTCAAGATAAAAAAAATTGTGGCGATATCTTCATTGATTTAAAAGTTATGATTTAAGCAACCAAAAAAGTCAGCCACTGTGGTCTGAATGTAAAATCTAAAACTAAAAAAAAAAATTGTAATCGATTGCTCTTGCTCTTCAAGCCCTACCGCCCTATTAAATTTCATAATTCTACGACAACCAGAAGTGCTCTATATAATTGATACCAATTCCATGAAAATGGGCGGGTGATACGCTCCTTATTGAAAAATCTCAAATTTCCCATTTTTTGTTATGTATTCATTATAAGCCCCTCCACCGTCCGTTTTACCAAATTGCATCACTCTTCAACAATCCGAAGTGATTCATTTAATTAGTATCAATTCTGAGAAAATGGGCGGACGCCACGCCCCCTGAATACAAATTCCCATTTTTTAAAATGTTGCCTTTGTTTGCACTTCAAGCCCTACTGCTCTAATAAATTTCATAATTCTATACGTCAATCTAAAGTGCTCCATATAATTGATATAAGTTCTGCAAAAATAGGCGGATGCCACGCCCCCGGAATGTAAAATCTCAAATTCCAAATTTTTCTGAATTAAGCATTTTTGGTTTATCTTCAGCGAAAAAGGTTAATGGTTGACCTTTTGCATTAATTTTTTCGTAAAAATCTCAACCATTGAGAGATATTTTTGAAAATAACAAATAAATCTCAACCGGTAACCTAAATTTATTTTTTTTTTAAATAAATCTCAACCCGAAACCAAAATCTTTCTTAAGTAATGTTGTAACTCTCTGAGTGAAAATAAAGGTTGACAGTTATTTCTGATCTCTGGTTTTAAGTGTGTGTGTGTGTTTCAGTCTGCTTTTTTTTGTTGTTTTTATTCTCGTAGTCATCAAATATTACAAATGGCGCTCACATACAGTAAAAATTAAAGTTTCACTTCAAGTGTAGTCGATTCTATTTGAATTCAATCCAGTGCGGTCGTATACCTAGAACGAAATCTCAATCCGATTTGATTCGATCGTCGAATCCTCTCTGTAGCGACGTCAACCCAAAAGATAAATTGATTTGGCACCACATTTTTTCATGGCACCAACTACCAACTAAACAAATAATAAAACGAAGGTACAAAACATAAAAAGAAGAAGAAAGAAAATTCGAAAAAATGAATATTCGAGATCGCCAACCGCCAGAATGTATCTGAATCCACGGCGAACGACTGTAATTTTTTAAAGTGTTTATTCAAAGCGCTTCTTTTAAAGAAAAAATATTTGAAATACTTTGTAATATGTGTAATTTTTGCTTGCCAAATTTGATTAATTAAAGTACTTATAAAGTATAGTTTGTTCCTGAGTTTATTTATTTCATAAGATCATTCTCGCCAACACTCTCATTTAAACAAATTTCAGACCCGAACCCGTCAAAAGATAAAATTCAAATAAACTCATTATTCTTACGTGCACTAATTTATCGACATTTAAATTCATTTTGAAAGGCAAAATTTTCGTTTGCATGCGGAATGTTTCGCGTTGTTTCGGGTGTGGGTGTTGATTTGGACAAATTCTTCAACCGAAAAATGGCACTCACACAATTAAAAAAAATAAATCAAATCTCGTTTTCAGTTATATTTAACACGATTGATTTGAGATCTGATCTGATTGGCAATATTTGAGGCAATGGGTAATATGCATAAAAAGGCAGTATTTGCTAGAAGTAAAAGTTTACAGTAAATACTTAAACTTCAAGTAAAAGGTTAAATTTATAGTATTTACTTCATTTCGTATGCATAAAGAAAAGTTTCTACTTGATGACATATACTTTCAGTATATACTGAATTCATCCAAGTAATTACTAGAATTCATCCGAAATTGAAAGTATTTACTTTTTTTTACAATGAAATTATAAGTTTGGTAGTTTTAACGTCTGATGGTATTGTAATTTAGAATTCAATTCTTGTTTTCTTAACATCTGTTATTATTCCTGTCTTTTTGTCAATCATTAATTGGTAGCCACTAGAGCAGCAATTATGATAAAACAGGTTTGGCAATTAGCCAAATGCACCTAGCTTTGAGCGTATTTTAAAAGAACATAGTGTAGTTAAGAATATAATTCACAACAACCTTTAATTCAAGGATGTAAATCAGAAGCTATGAAACTATTGATTACCGAATATACAAAATTAAAATTGGTGTTGAACTAACCGAAGAAAAAGTGAGGTAATATACCCATTAATCTTAATACTTACTTACTTACTTAGGTCCTCGGACCTATTACGTCCGTGATGTTTCCCTTACGGGACATAGGGCCTCCACTACACCTACGCGCCATCGTGTACGATTTCTTGAAATATATTTCAGCTCTCTCCAACTTTTCCCCAGTCGTGCCGATTCCTGTTCGACCGTTCTTCGCCATGTACTTCTAGGCCGGCCCACTTGTCGTCCCTCCTGTGTGAGCGGGTTCCACTGCATTGCTTGAGATGCAATGCACCGATCGCCTTTTCGAAGCGTATGGCCAATCCACTGCCACTTTCTTCTTCGTATAATGGAGTCTATGGGCTCCTGACCCGTTCTCGTATGAAGTTCGGCATTGGAGATACGGTTGGGCCAGAAAATCCTCAAGATGTTTCGTAGACATCTATTAACGAAGGTTTGCAGCTTTCTAGTGACAATTTCAGTGACTTTCCAAGTGCTGCAGCCGTAAAGCAGAACGGATTCAACATTGGAGCGGAACAGTCGTAGCTTGGTCTTTAAGCTAAAAGAGTTGTTTCTCCATATTTTGGACAGCATTCCGAACGCAGCCTTTGCTTTTCTGATTCGGCTGTTTACGTCCAGTTCAGTTCCGCCACCCGTAGAGATAATACTCCCAAGATATTGGAAATCCTCTACCATCTCTACCGGTTGTCCAGAAATATTTACTTGGATTGATGAGGAAGTTCCAAGGCTGATCCTTTTAGTTTTTGCCGAGTTGATCTTAAGCCCTACGATTTCTGCTTCTCTCTCCACCCTTGTTGTCATTTGATGGAGATCCATGATCCTATGAGAGAGTAAGCATACGTCGTCCGCGTAGTCCAGATGTTTGAGGTGAGATTGCAGAGTCCACTGAATTCCCCCATTTCCATTTGACAAAGCTGCGTGCAGTACGTCACTTATCACCAACAGGAACAGTATTGGTGACAGTATACAGCCTTGCCTAACTCCACTTTGGATTTCAAACTCCTCTGACAGCCTACCTTTGTGCAAAACGTGACACCTGGATCCATCATATGTAGCCTTGATAATAGCAATCAATTTATCTGGGATGCCCCTCCTGTGCAAAGCAAGCCAAATAAATTCTCTATTGACACTGTCGAACGCCTTTTCAAAATCGATGAACAGCAGGTGAAGTGGTGATCGATATTCAACGCACTGTTCGATGATGATCCTCAAGGTGTTGATGTGATCAACACAGGAAGATCCAGTGCGGAAACCTGCTTGTTCGGCGTCGAGTGTGTCTTCGAGGTGGTCTTTAATTCGGTCCAATATTATCCTTGCTATTATCTTGGCTACTGCAGGCAGAACGCATATTCCTCTCCAGTTTTCGCACTGTGTGAGATCTCCTTTCTTTGGGAGCTTGACAATCATTCCTTTTTTCCACTCTTCAGGAAAGCTCTCTGCTTCCCAAGCTCTCTTAATAAGTGGGTGCAGTAGCTCGCTCGATGTCGTTGGGGCTGCTCCTAAGAGCTCTGCAGGAATACCGTCAAGTCCAACCGCTTTGTTGTTCTTCAGTGCTTTGATGGTGGTGATAATTTCTTCTTTACTGGGGGGTACGGTGCGTATTCGGGAAATTGTTACTTCGGGTAGCTCAGTGGGAATAGGGTTCACTTCACTTGCGAAAACGCGGTTTAAAACCGCAGAAAAGTGTTCCCTCCACCTTATGAGCTGGTCCTCATCCGAAATTAGCAGGGATCCGTTTGTGTCTTTAACCAGGTGTTGTTTAGAGCTCTGGACACCAGGTTATTATTAAAGAAATTTTAAGTGCTGATGGTGTGTTGACAATCATTAGAAGTATTTCAACTTTTGTATAAGACACGGAAAGGCTCCCTATAGGTACAATATTTTGTATTCATTTTTTTAATTGTATTTGGCTTGTATAGCTTACCATAAAATTACCTCACCAATCTAACTTTTTTATTCTAAAAACCATATAACTGTTTAGAATTAATATCACACACATTACTGTCTAATTCCACCATTTCGGAAAATATTTACGGCAACCCCATTTCAATATAAACGGCGACCTGATTGCTACGAATATGACTCAAAACTGATATTTTTTGGCATCACGCATATTAAATTCCTAGTTTAAAGCAAAAAAGTATGTACTATGACAATTGCAACTTGCTATTTTGTAACTTTGGAATCAATAAGTATTTCCTAGAGAAAAATAGTAATTACTAGGTTTTATGCATACGGAATGAAGTATTTACTAAAAAAGTTCATCCGAAAAAAGTAAAAACTATGGTCGAAAGTAAATACTTAATTTTCAGCATTTACTGCAAATTTATGCATACCAAAAATAGTTTATACTTAGAAATTCTCCAGTAAAAGCATTTACTTTGTTTTATGCATACCACCCAATAAATGGTCTCACTCATTGCCATTCCCTTGAATAATGTCAATGGCAATCGCAATACTACCCGGTATATAGAGGGCAATTATTATTGCTTTCAATTGCTGAGGCAATCAGCCAAATTCTAAATAAAAATTCCAGGGGAAATGCTTCCCTTTTCCCTACTCTCCAATTCTAAACTATAAATTCCCGGACATTTTTTTCCCTTTTCCTTAATTTAAGCAAACTTCGAAAATGAGAAATAATACTACGAGAAAGAAGATGGTATTCTAAATGTCCAAAAAATGGAAAATGTAAATGTATTTGATGTGAGGAGCATTTTAAATTTGGGAAAACAAATCTCCCGGGTAGTTTTTTTCCCGGGGAATATTTAGAATTGGGCTGAATACATTTTGACGATTCGCCTTTTTTAAAATGGTGTCTTCCGGACTTCTTCAACATCTTGTAATTAAAGTTGAATAATTTGAACCCGCGTGCAAAAAATTTGTGAATTAACGTTTTACAGCCAAGGCTTAACTATATAGACCTATTTTTTGGAAAAACTACAAAAGTGAGAAATGTATATCTATGCTAAGGAAACATGCTTGAAAATAAACATACGAAAATTGTTCCGACACCATACACAATTTTCAATTGTTTTTTTACACGCAAGTGTCTTCAGCATAAATATTTATTTCTTACTTTTGTACTTTTTTGCAAAAGAAGGTAAATGTAGTTAAGCCTTTATTCTGGCAAAAATTGGATCAAATAGTCTAGTAAGGGTTCCAAGTACGTGTACAAAAATCAGTGCCAACTTAAGTGTCCTACTTTGACCACAGCAATGATGCAAACATTGATTGTTGCACTTAATTAACATCATGTTTCTTGTCAAAACTATTTGACCCATTTGGATCGAATTTCGTGTTGTAATACTCTAGACTATTTGATTCCAAAATTTTAGCACAATTGGACAATTTTTGACCTATTTTTTGAGTGCTTACAAATTACTTAGTTATTCAGATTTTTTTTTTTTAATTCATGGTTAGATAGCAACAGAAATATAACATGCATGAATTTAAAACTGAATAAATAAATGTTATAACAAACAATTTTTTAGTGGATGGTTTTATTCTAAGTTGCAAATTTCCAGAGTTATAAAGGAAAATGTCGGAAAAAATGGGGTGATGTTAGCGGTTTTTTTTACCTGTTACATTTTTCTGCAGCCAGCGTGTAGTTTTTTCGAAGTTGGAAACTTAGCTATTTTATTATTATTATTATTTTAACATGTCCCAACGACATATACAAACTGCAGACCTACATCGCGCTTTGCGATTTTATTGTTCAATTTGACTGGGATATGAGAGCTTCCACACAATACGAAATTGTGACCGCCTTATAAGAAACTTCACTCACAAAGTACTGTGACTGAAATTGCTTGGCAATGCAATGCCCAATCCAACTAAAAAATTGACATTTTAATTGGTTTTGCCATTGCCTCAAAAATTGCTAATGGAGCCACATCGTGCACCAAAAATCAGAAGTTTTTTAATAAAAACCACATCCGCTTAATGGATTTTGAAATCAAAAAGGTCAAAATTTTACGGACCCGTATTTTACGAAGTCATGCTTACGCACATTCAAAACAGACACGATTGCAAAAAAAAGGAACATCCGCTGTATTAAAAAAAAATACAAACGTCATTTCTTGTTGTTGTCGGTTTTATGATGTGACGTTGACAGATTGCCATCATATCGACTATTTCCAGACTTGCTAGAGTTTCCATTAAAAGTCTTTTGGTGTTTTAATGTTTATTTTATAAAAAAAAACTAAATATTAAATTATTAAAACCATGAAATCATATATAATATGCCTTCTCATATTGGGCCTAACCTACGAAGTTCACTCATGGGACAAAGATGAACTGGAAATCTTCGATTTAGTCGAAGAAATAAATAAGGACTTTTACCAAGTGATGGGAATATCTCAGGTAGTTTTTAGTTAAATCCCTTAATCTTCATGTTTTCGACGATATATTTTTTATATTAATTATAAAATAGGATGCAACTGGACAAGAAATTAAACGAGCTTTCCGCAATTTGTCTATTGTCCTTCACCCCGATAAAAACAGCGCCGAAGATGCTAATATTCAATTCAGAAACTTAGTATCGATCTACGAAGTCCTCAAAGATCCATCGAAGCGAGAGAAATACAATAAAGTGTTGAAGGAGGGACTGCCTAATTGGAAATCGGCACTCTATTACTATCGACGAATGCGTAAGGTGGGATTGTATGAAGGAGCACTGATTATCTTTGTCATCATATCCGTCGGGCAGTATATGTTCTCGTGGGCGGCCTACTTGGAAAAGAAATACACGGCAGAGCAAGTGTTCGGCTCGAGGCTGAAGAAACTACAAAAGAAAAACAAAAATATTGATATAGATTCGATAATTAATGAAATACCTCCTCCATCTATTTTGGTAAGTGGAGGAAGCGTTTACTTTTTTATATTTTGGTTTAATGTGGTTTTTTGCTGCAGAACACATTACCCTTTCAAATACCGATGTTCTTCTGGAATCTTCCGAGCACAATCAAATCAGGAGTATCAAAGGCAAACGAGATGAAAGAAGCTGCTCTAGAAAAACGAAGACTGTACGTATCCCATGACCCTCCGTCGATTCCATAAATTCTAGATTTTTTTCATTGCAGAGAAGCTGAAGAACTTAAACGACAACAAGAGCTGGAAGAAGAGTTCGAGGAGATGGCCCGAGCAAGGAAAGAAAAAAAGGAAAATATTCGCAAGCGGCGACAAGCTACTAAGGCTCCGGAAAAAACCGACGCCGAGCTAGCTGGTTATTCCCGAATCAAGGCAAGGGAACCTAGCGAAAAGGACGCTATAAAAGCTGTCACACAAAAGGTAAATTAATGATTCACAAGTCTTATTGAAACATTTGGTTTTCATTGTTTGGACATTTCAGACAACTCCATTGAGTGGTGGCTTCTGGACCGATGAGGACTTAGCCGAGTTGATACGATTGGTAAAAAAATATCCAGGTGGTGCTGGCAGTCGATGGGAAACCATCGCTGAGACAATGAATCGCTCTGTGCAGGAAGTTACCTTTATGGCAGCTAAAATGAAAGAGAATGGCTATCGCATTCCCGGCCAAACAGACAGTGTGGCTGAAAATATTGTGCTAGATGTGTCTTTGAAAAAGGAAAAAATTAAAAAGCCCGAAAAAACCATTCTCATTCCAGAAAAGAATTGGTCACAAGAACAACAACGCGCTTTAGAAAATGCCATAGTCAAATATCGCAAGGCAGCGGGATCAGATCGTTGGCAAAAAATTGCCAATTGTGTACCCGAGAAGACCAAAGAGGAATGTCTTCTCCGTTACAAACATCTATGTGACTTGGTTAAATCCCAAAAGAACAAGGCACCAGGTAATGGAAGTGATGAGGAGGAGAAGAACGACGATGTGGAGGATAGTAAGAGAGCCGAAACAACCGAACTGCGTGTCGAGGATCTTCAAGAAGATGATAACGCTCAGGCAGATGTTGAGGAGGATGAAGACCAAAATGAATTATTAAAGCAAACAGATGAGGAACAAACAAAATCCAAAGGAAAGAAACGCAACAAGCGAAAAGAAAGAAGGCGAAGAAGAGAATTCTCAAGCGATGAAGATACAGATGACGAAGCTATCTGAAGAGTCACAAATAGTTAGGTAGTATTTATCAACCCATTGAAACGTTGTATATTTTAGGAATTGCAAACGTTCTAGATTTTTTTGATATGTATGTATAAATGTGTAGCTTGTAATAATAAAATCAGCCAATACAAAAATAAGTATAGGTACATACTTGGGTCTATTTTTTGATTTGAAGCTAATTTGATTTGTTTTAGGACCTCATGTTGGTTGGTTGTTTTGTAGGCGCTACTCAAAACACAAGTAAGCTTTTTAAAAAATTTTAATATTTTTCACCTTTTGATGGTACGGGAAATTGCAGGTGAAAAACTTTGTGAACTTGCTAAACTTCTTAAATCGAATCACTTTAAGTACACACAGTTCTAAAGAGTATCGTTTTTGCGATAGCTTTCTATCTTTCACCAATAAATATATCTTTTTTCACAAAAATGGTATCGGTTTAGGCAATTGTTTTTTGCTCAGCAAAATTAATTTTTAATCACATTTTCGCTTTTTTTCTCGAATACGCAAATTGAATTTTCTCTCGATTGCATATAAATCCCTGTTGAATGTTTGGACCGCCTCGTGAGCTGAAAAATTCTGTTAAAAAGGCATTTAAGTAAAAAAAAAAACAACAATCATAAATATGTAATTGTTTTGGAATTTTGAACTAATATTGCATTCGAATTAGCACGGGTTAGGTTTTTTTTTTGAAAAAGAAGAAAAAGAAAGTAAGAAAAAGAATCATAATACTATACTCTACTCATATCTGAAAGTTCTTTGCGACCTTTATTGTAAATGTGTTTCGCTCTGACAACAACAATTGAAATCTGTCTACCGACATGTATACAAAATAAGCTGCACTGATGTTCAAAAACAACTTTTGTATCTTTGGTATTTTTCTACTAAAATTTCATGCCTTACCTAAATTTCTCCCTTTTTAATTGCGATTGTATTGTACACTTCTATATGGCAAGATATGGATTCGTAAAAAAAAATCGAACTCCACATAATAATTTTTCCTAACATTACGATCATAGAGAACGCGTGAGTCCCGCAAATCTGCCTGTCTATCTCTGTCCTCGCCTAAACGGCTGGAGGGATTTTCTTCAAACTTGGTACATGGTGTTTTTTGACTAATATGCCCACACTTTTTTTAAATTTTGTTTAGGACCAAAAATAACGGTACAATACAATTTTTTTTTTTGACATAAAGGAAAATCATATTTTTCTCAAAAAAGGCTCCGAGGATTTTGTTAAAAAAATTCAAATAATTAAAATAAGGAAATGCTACTTTTAATAATTTTTTTTTATTTGCGTGTAGTTACAAGTCTGATTTTATATTCCTTTCTGAAATTTGGATTTACAGTGATGAAATTGATAATTTTAGTATACCTGGTTATTATTTTCATGCTCTGTGTAATGACACTTATGCTTCTGGTGGTGTTGCTGTTTTTTTTTTAAAGAAAATTTACTCTTGCGATATTATAAAATTTAATTTTAATTCCATGGATGTTCTTAAATGGTTACTGAGGCAAATAATGAAAAATTTTACTTTTTTTGCGCATACCGACTTCATGGTTGTAGTAAGGATGTCTGTTTGCGTGAATTAAAAGATTTGTTATTATACGAAAAAGCCAAAAACTTGGTTTTTCTGGGGGATATTAATATCGTTCTACCAACTCAAAATTGGTTGATGACTACTTACAATTCTTAGCTGATATTGGCCTTGAATGCTGTATAGATAAACCTACTCGCGTAACCGATAATTCTAGTACATGTATTGATCACATATTTTGTAGAAGCAGTCGAACTGGCAATTTAGGAATATAAAGTTCAATTGCTGATTTTCGCATTTCAGACCATCATATGACTAGCCTTCACTTTCTTGGAGATGACCCTTCAAATGACACCAATTCAGATTCTAGATTGGTTCAACAGTTAGACTTTGCATTGTTAAACTCTAAGCTTCGCTTTGAATTTTGGGACTCAGTTTATATTGAAGTTGATCCTTCCTTAGCATATGATAACTTTATTGTTGTTTTAAGATCCTTATTTGAAAGTAGCTCTAAAACTATAATTCAAAACTCCAAATCTAAACGTCTTAAACCTTGGATTAAAAAATTCGCTCCTTCGTAAAATTTGGATTAAAAACAAGTTAAGTCACAAATGCAAAAAATTTCCAAATAACCCTTCTTTTAAAGAACGATGTAATAAATTATGTAAAAAAATTTCAACTGAAGTTAAAGTGTGTAAAGAGAACTTTTACCTAGCTGAGTTAAAAAAAAACAGAGGTGATATAAGAGGGGAATGGAAAGTAATTAATAATCAGCCCTATCGAGGTATCCGTTCGGAGAAATTTTTTTTTCCGATCTATTCGAAATCGGAGAATTTTCTACCGAGGTATCCGTTCCGATTGACAGATCGGACAATCTTCCGATAAAATGTTATGATAGTCATGACTATCATTCAGTGCAGAATTTTTGACAGTTGTGCGTTAAATTTTGTTCTAAATTCTCCGTTAGTTGCGATAGTTGCGGAATATTTTAAGAAAAGTAAGCAAAAAAATATAAATAAATACAATTTTGTTTCGTTAGTGCAATAAACAACGAAGACGACTCAGCAAGAGATGTTGGTTGAAATAAAAAATAGCAACACTATCTATATTTGTGGACCAATTTATAAACTTTCAAACATCACAAAGATTTTCACTTATTGAACTTATCCGGACGAATGTGTCAAATGAATGCGATTGTATGCTTTATGTTTTTTGTTCCTGAGTGGATACCTCGAACGAAATCTAAGTTCCGATCGGAACGGACTATCATTTCGGAACTTTTTCCCAACGGATACCTCGATAGGGGTGAATATTCTAAATCGTCAGAGGGCTGATAATAAACAAATAGTTATTGAGAAAGACGGATTACTGCTTTCTAACCCTACCCAAGTTGCTGATTGTTTTAACAATTTCTTTACTTCTATTGCCGATAAAGTTTTGGATGTTTCATATGGCTCTAATTTCATAAGTTGCATGAGTAATTCAATTATTGAATAGAATCGCTCTAATAATAGCATTTATTTTATACCTTTGCTTCGCAAGAAATTCATAAAATCATTAATTCGCTTAAGAATTCTTATTCTAAAACCGATGATTTTTGTTCTAATTATTTATTAAAAAAAAATTCTTATAATATTGTTGATGTTCTTACACACATATTTATTAAAAGTGTTTTTGAGGGTATTTTTCCTAACGCTCTGAAGGTAGCTGAGGTTATTCCCCTGCATACAAAATCTAGTCACAAAGATATGAATAATTATAGGCCTATATCAGTTCTGCCATCTTTTTCTAAGGTCTTCGAAAAAGCTATGAAATATAGGATTTTAAAATTTTTGAACAAAAATAATTATTTCGATGAGAAGTAATGTGGAGAAATTTATGACGGAATCAATAATAATAATAATAGTACTGCTGGACTTTTTATCGATTTAACAAAAGCTTTTGACCTTGTTGATCATGAGATTCTTCTTTTAAAATTACACAGGTCCGTATTACGTGGCTTTGTTCATCAATGGTTAGCTTCTTATTTATTCGAACGTAAGAAAAAGGTTAAAATCTTGGAAAGTTTTAGCAGTCTGAGGGATATACGCAGTCCTTGGTCCTTTGTTGTTTTTAATTTTCTTCAACTCAATCTTCAAACAGCAATTTAAAGGTAAGCTTACGGCTTTTTTTTGATGATATTGCTTGCTCTTATGCCAACAAAACATAAGTCAATCTAGTCTCTGACATCTTTTATGATCTTGATGTCTTAAGAAAGTGGTTTTTTACACATACAATGATTTTAAGTAACAAACCCAAACTTATGTTTTATAGTCTTCAAGGTAATTCCACTATTGTTGATTGTAATGTTTACTATCATTCTCCTGACTGCCTGCGCTACAAACTTTTTGTTGATGTTAACTCTTCTACTTGCTCATTTGATGCCAACGAACAATGTTCTGTGATTTGCTTTAAAATTGATATTGTTCAATCTTTCAAGTATCTGGGTGTTGTGCTGGATAGTAGAATGAATTGGCTGGAACATACCCTAATACTTAAAAAGTATTTATTGAATTGTACTAGGCAAATCTATAATTTACAAAAGTATTGTTCTCAAAAAGTACTTCTTATGGTCTATTATGGAACTGTACAGTCCAAGATTCATGCAAGATGCATAATCAAGATGCAGTCAAGATGCATACTTCAATAAAATTAATCCGATATTTATTGCGCAGAAAAATCTTATACGTATTATTTGCAAACAAAATCGTTTTTCAGGTAGTTTAGTTTTGTTTCGACGGTTAAAGTTCTTCCTCTGAGATATCTTTACTTCTATAAAGTCTTAAAGCTTTTTTTTTAAGAAGCGGTTTTTGTATGTATGTATATACACCAATTTTCGAAAAAATTTTATATAGAAAAAATTATTTTTTTTTAGAAAACCGATCCTAAGATTTTTGATTATTTTTTTTTCATAAATTCATATTTTTAAAACAATTCAGATGGAATACTCTATGTTGAGCCCTCACTTTTAAAGCCATTAAAATAACAAATTTATAGTAATAATTTATTTAATTTTTTTTAAATGCCTTCATTATATTTTGGAACCAATACATTATGTACTTCTACACCATCAATTTCTAGTTACATCAAAGTTGCTAGCTACGAGAGCAAGTTCGTGCGATCCAGTCGTGCCCATTTTTATGAATGGTGAGCAACATTTTGGATTGGCTTGAACATTTTTTGATGAAGCAAAATTATTGAAATCTCATTTTCATTTTCCGTTGCAATGGGACTTTTTTTTCATTTCACTTTTTTAACTGGGTTTGAACTCACTCTAATTTTCAAAAATTCGGTAACTTTGGTCTTCTATTTTATTTTTACAGAATAAAGAAAACGAAACATGCTGGAAAGTGCTGCTATATTTAAACGTTACTTAATGGAATTTTCAATTGGTAATGATTGTTCTTCATAAAGACACGATATGCGAATATAATTATAGCACTCACCTAATTTGACAGTCGTACTAGTTATTTGCCATCACACCTTTTATTATCGTAATCAACCCAATAACTGAACAAATCACGAACACACCCATCGGAATTTGATGAAATGGCGTACAAATCCAGCAGCCGCTTTCTTCTTCTTCAAATAATGTTAATAACGTGATGTCAAAATGGAATTAAATAGCTTTTCTTCAAGTTCTTCTTTACTTATAACACTCCACTCCACTTTTTTTTTTGTATGTGTACTCTAGGAAAACACTACCAATACTGCCGGGAAACCGATAAATATTTTGAATTAGCAAATCAAAAAAGAATGGCTAAGAAACAGTTTTTACCTTAGGTATGTTAAAATATCAAAAAATGTCATCAAAGATCATATCAAATTAACCTTATTTCTGATTGCCCTCTGGAGCCTTCGATTATAAGTTAACCAAGGACCATTTTTTCAGTGACGAGTTTTAAGTTAACTTACCAAATTCAAAGGGTTAACTCGAATTAAGCTCTGAAACTCGAATGATCTCGCAATGAACAATTGGGCCTAAGTTGTCACATCTTATCAATCCTTCGTAAAATTATTTTCCGTTTGTCAATTATCATTATTATTACTAGTTCACCTTTATGGATAGAGCATTAATTTATAAATCTTAACAAATTATTATTATTATTTTTTCCGCCATGCCTTGGGCAATTAAAAAAAATTATTTACAATTTTATTTGCAATACTTTTATCACATTTTTATTCAGTTGAAACGGCTGATTCTTTACTTGTGTCCAAAAATGAGTTGTGTGACATTTCCACGTCATCTTCATCATCTTCAACTTCCATTTCATAGATACTTATCTTTTTGCTATTTTCCGAAACAACAGCTGCGACCTAATTAAAAACAAATCTTATTACACAAAAAGGTAAACAGAAAATATGCACAGAAAAAACAGACCTTTCGGCTGCCAGAAACAGCCATACCAGTACAAGTGCCATCAACTGCTTTCAAAAAACTATGATCCACAATATCCAGCAAACTAAGCCACATAGAAAGATCAGCCAAATACATCTGCTCAGCAATGTGATGCTGAGAATATTTTCCACTTATCGATTCCAAGGGCAATTGAACAAAATAGTTTTGAGTCTTTCCATCGGTTTCATTTGTGTTTTGCAAAAGCAGCGATAAAATCGAATCATTATAAAACTGCAAATCAACAACTGACAAATTAATATATGTCTGCGCCATATGAACTGGCGTGAATGGACTTGGCTTGAGATTCAAACGATTGCATTTTACAATCGGGGCTGTCAGCTGGAATTCAATTACCATAAATTCAGTGGCCCCTACCGAAAGTGCCAGCATATCAGCTTGGGCAGATTTGCTCACAATGAATGTACTTTTTGAATCAAAATCAGTTGGCGTTTCGAGAGCACAAACTAGAGTTGAAATGTGACTGAAGTCTGTGGAAACACTTAAATTTGGTTTGGTAAAGACTTTTCCAATGGCCTCTAACATTTTGTCACGTTGTTGAATGAGAGAGAGTTTCTGTTCGTGCGGGAATATAAGTGAACAATTTTTCAAACACTCATTTTCTTCTAATAGTTTGTTCCATCGATGATGAGTATCACATTTGGCTTGTTGCTGAAGTTCTTCATTTTCCAAGTACTGACCAACTTTTTCGAGGTTAAACTTTCGTTTTGTCACAGAGCCATCATCTAATTGAAATTAATCTTAGATCAAGAGAAACAAAATAAAATGAATTCTAAAAAAATTACCATTCTGCAGAAGACAATCATCAAAGTTATTCAAATAGTCTGCCAAGTAAATGATGTCCTCTTGGGAAACTTGTGACATTTCTTCGGGAACAGTTTCATTCATTAATCTGACAATGGCCACACAAAGCCAACAAAAGAATATTTTCATATCATTAACACACTGATCGATGATTTGTTGGAGTTCAAGAATTTTCATTAGAAAAGCACCACAAGCTCGTACAGCTTCATCGGCTGCTTCTGGAGTGACCAGATCCTAAAAACAAAACCTTGATGTTCAAATGTTGCTCTGTTGAAGTAACAAATGGAGAAAAAACTTACTTTGTAGAAATAAGTATTTCTACTCATTCCTTTAAATGTGTTGAGGAAGAAACACATATTTATTGTTGCACTCAAAAGAGGCTTCGTAACCAAATTTTGAATTGTTGAATAGCTCAATTCGATGGAGTTGCCCAGCTTTTTGATTCCCTTTTCTGTTAACTCACTGTAGGAAAAGTTTAAAAAAATTCGTCAAATCAGAATCATCGAAACAGTGCACATAAGTTTAAGACTAATCAAATTAGCAAAAATATCTACAAAAATTCGGGAGGAGAATTTTATTGTTTTATTTTAAAGAGTACTTGTTGGGGATTCTAAAACCACAATTTTCCAATAAAAAACCCTCTGCGTCGTCCGCCTTTTTAAAAAAGGTGTTAAAAAGTGTTTTCTCAATTTTCTCAGCCGTTATTAGTCGTAGAGTAGTCATTTTTGTTTACTTTTGTATCTTACCTTGTTCTCTACAATTTTTGTTTCAAATTTTTTTTTTTGATAGCTCCTTCCTATAAAATGTTATTGTTGAAAAACCAGCAAATTTTCGATTTTAAAAATGTTTTTTTTTAAGTTTATCTCACCCAATACTTATCCGAACCAAAAATCACTTTAGATACTTTTTATAAAACATTAAATTTTCTACATTTCTGTTTATTTAGCTTTCATGTAAGTAAAAAAAACTTTCAAGATATAGCACGACAAAGTTTCTAATATTATATAATAAAGTGTAGATTGATTTCATTAAATTGCCCCTACTTGTTAGATTAATGGTGTTTTCGATTGGTAAATTCAGATTTCAATCTAAAAATTGATTTATTACGTGGCGAATCGAACGCCAATTCAAATTGATTTATTTTTGTTATTGTATTCGTGTAATTTTGTGTTTGTTTCATAACATCACAAAACTCGTCATCACTTGATGCACTTTCAGAAGAAAACAATGAGCTTCGTGAATTTACAATTAAATTTTAACAGCTTCCATTTTATATTAGAAACGCTTCCCTTTATATTTAGAACAAAAATTTCATTTACCAAAATAAATTCAAACAATACAACAAAATTTGTGAAGTGACAACTTTAAATTGTATTGGTATAAGTGTAGGAGGGGTAAATCTGCCGAAAAATCTAGATCTGCAAATTTGATTTTAAATCAAAAAATAAATCAATTTATTTGCCCATTGGAATGTAAAATCTGCGTTTTGACAGATTTAAATCAAAAATAAATTGATTTATTTTACCAATCGAAAACACCATAACAAATATAAAATTGCTAACATATTTGTAGAGAAAGGTTATACCTATAATTGTGTATAATTTGTTTCTAGAAAATTTAAAATTTGTCATCATATTTTGAATTTAAAATAGTATATATAAAGTTGACGGGACATTTACACACCATTTTAGTACAGACATTTTTGCCCTTCCCAATAATTTTTATTTAAAAATTTAGCCACTTTTGAAAGCTAAATTTTGAGATCTTAATCTTAAAAATCTGACGAGTAGAAATGAAGTTAAAATTTTTTAAAAGGAAAAAAAGCCGATTAGAAAAAATTTATTTTTATTTGATTTTTATATTTGTTTTTTTTTTTTTAAATAATTTTTTTTTCTAAAAATTTTGAGAAAATGTGCGGTGGTCACGCCACGAATGGATAATCTCAAAATGTTCCAATATCGCCATTTGTATTCACCACATGATCTAATCGAAATTATCATTCCGCAACAATCCGAAGTGCTACAATTAATTTATAAGAATTCTATGAAAATGGGCGGGTACCACGCCTTCTGAATAGGAAATCTTAATTTTTTGTATGCATCACAAGGCCTACCTACCGCGAAAATAAAAGATTGTACCCTGTCGGGAAGTACTCCATAATTCTAATGACATATCAGTGAGTCTGTCAGTCAGTCAGCCGCTTTTTGAGATTTTTGCAGTCCCATATCGCAGAAACGGCTTATGCTAAATATAGTTCAAATTTGACAAGGCGTCTGTGATTCATGAGCTTAGCAAATACTACGAATTAAAAGTTTCTGACTATTTATTGGTATTGAAGTTAGAGGTGGTCGAAAAACGCCAGGGTTTGATCCTGTAAAAAGGATGTAGTTCCAGAACTTGGCTGGGCAATAACGTGCCATTCGATGGTATAAATTGGGGTATAATTTGTAGGCCTTATTGAGCACCGGTTTGTATTTCTATAGTAAAAAAAAAAAAATTCTTCCCGAATTCCCTGATCAAATTGTAATACCTGACGTTTTTGGCTTTCTAGTTTAGCAAACGTCATTGAATTGAATGTTTTCCTAAGCTCCGTCACCGCAATAATGTGAAAAATCAGAAAAAAGAAAATATATTTCTTTCTCACTTTGTTAAAAACTGCTCCAACTCAGTTGATGCATAACCGAACATCATCAGTTCCAAAAAGTCTGCCGAAAGTGATCCTTCAGGCTGTGAATTTGCATATTTGGTAAGTTTATTATCCATTTCCAAGAGAACTGTTTCCCAAGCTTCCACCATACATTGAATAGTATCATTTATATAGCTGCAATAAATTATCATTTTATTACATCAACTTTGTCTATTTTGATTTCAACTTACTTTTTAGTTTCCAAGACATGTGCATAGTTTGCAGCCAAAGCAAGCATAGGCGAAGTAGACGTGTGCAGAATTCCATTAAGAAATGTTAGCACTTTAATGCAACCCCCATCGTTGACAATAACATTTACTCCATCAAAAGTTGCATTCATACGAATGTTAATAATTTTAAAATTATCCACCTTTTCAATATGTTCTGATATATCGATAACTCCACAAGGTAGCACTCCGAGTATTTGAAGGTATATCTTTCCAGATCGTAAACAAACAATTAGATAACATGGAGATCCCTTGGCAAACGATTTGTGATCTTCGTTTCGTTTTGCTGTTGATGATAATGCATTCAAATTGGGCAGAGCGGGTAGGAAAAATGCATGGCAAAGCTGTTTGATGGGAAAGGCGTTAGGGTTATTATAATGCATGTTATTTTTTAATGAGGTTGTGTGTTTACCTCAGACCGGTTGCGATACATTTGACGATATTCAATTGCAATTATTGGCTTGGTCCAATAGATTGTTTGAATTTCATCGTTATAATCAAGAGAGAAGACTTCTTCTTCTTTTTCCACATCCAATAGTGATACTTTCCCGCTGCTATAGCCTTTTTTAAAATAAGTTTAAGCGAATTGATACGAAAAAACGTTATGAAATAAATATCTATATAATCGTATTAATGTCTTACCAACAGCAATCATTGTTTCGTCTGGCTGCCAACTTAGAGCCCTTACTTTTGAGTTGTCTGCTGGTGGTGGGAATGTTACGATTTTTTGCCAATTTAGTCGATGGATGATGACTTCACCTAACCAAATAATCACCAAAATTAATTTAAAATTCGTTTTTATTCAAGAAAGGAGCTTTTAATATGAAAGCATAATTGAATTCTATTTAATATTTTTGGAGTAGATACTATCAGTTCTTGGTCCAATTTGTACTTATTAGTTTTGCTCAGTGAAAGCTTATAGATCAGAACAAAATATCTACGATTCGTAAAAATAGTCAGAATAAGTTAGAAGAGAAACATCTATTCTTATGTTGTTCTTTCTAGAAAGCAAGTACTTCTGTACTTGCTTTCTAGAAAGAATGAAGCTCTTGTTCTAAACCCTCGAAACGGACTTATTGGGCAGCAATCAGAACAGTTTGAAAGTCAGTGACCACTAGGGAGTTGTACTTTGTTTTTTATGTTATTTGTGTTGACAATTTCGTTGGAGTCCTAGCTAGAGCAAGATTTATTAATCTTAGTTAAAAGATTAAAAATAGGTACCTTTGTCATTTCCTATTGCAATTAAATCCATTTTATTGCTCCATTCCATAATCTCAACACGAAAACCCATGTTTCGGGATCCAATTTGCTTCATTGCATTTACTTGGGCCATTTTGTAAGCTCGTTTGTTTTGAAATGATTTTATTGTATTAGAAATTTGAGGATATCACCGACCGCCCGAAAACAGAGAATCAACAAAATTTCAAAAATCAACAAAATGTCAAAAAAAACTGAAATTCGGTAAAGCGTTCATGGATGCAGTTTCATTTTGAATGGTGCCAACTTTCATTTTTACAAATTTGACCGCTTTCACACACAAGGAAACTGAGTTGCCAGCAATTTTTAGTTTGTCGGCGATAAAACCACAAAGTCGCAATCTCACATGGGTATGTAGTTCATCTGCATCATAAATTTCGGTTTTTTAATTTAAAAATTTAATTTCGATTTTTTTATAATAATTCTTTAAAAAATCGGATTTTTTGGATGATTTTTAATCCATCATTATCATAGGCATCCTTTAATGGAATTTGCAAATTCATAGCTAAGAAACTAAATTATGTCGTATGAGGAATATTTCGTTCCAAAGGAGCTAAAATCGGCTTTTCCCGCACAAAAAATGTAATCTAAAAAAATTCAGATTTCTTTAAGTTTTTTCAATGCATCATTTCCGTAGCAATCTTTCAGTTTAATTTGACAGCCTATGCCTTGACAAATCGGTAACAGAATGTTCCAAATGTCACCCGAAATCCCCAAAACTCTCATTTTTCCGAAGCAAAAAATATACTCTCAAAATATTAGGATTTTAAAGAGATTTTGTATAATATATCATAATCTTAGCCATTTTTCAATCATATTTGACAGTTGCTGCCTATTTTGAAAATGTTTAAATTTCTTGGTCCCTCCTCTCATTAAAAGTTGTGGCAGAAAGAATATTCAATTCAAATATTTCACGAAAAGCTATCCAGATATCGCTTTATATACAAGTCTGAACGAGTCCACTTCCCTTTCAACTTGCTTCTCTACTGGCTTCAGAAATTCCATACCAGTTGACGAGCAAGTTGCTTAAGGTTTGTATGTATCAGTAAAAAAAATGTGTTTGTATAGCAACTTGCTTGCCAGTACTTGCCCGTGTAGCCTTAGGGTTAGGTTGAGCGCACACCACGGCTTGTCGCTATTACTGCTTTCACACAAGGAAACTGAGTTGCTGGAAACTGGGAGTTTATAGGCGAGAAGGGCAAGAAGTAAGGGGAATGAAAAAAATCTCCCCGGTCAACGATTGCACATTCCATTCTTCTCACACTGTCCGTAATGTGGGTTCAGCCAATAGACTTTATATGGAAACAAACAAAAATCTCTGGCAATTCAGTTTCCATGTGTGAAAGCTACAACGAAATTAAAGGAAAACGTCAAAAAAATCTCCAGCAACTGGTTTCCCTGTGTGAAAGGGGACCATAAAACTAGACCTCTTTCAAACAAGGAAACTGAATTGCCGGCGATTTTTAGTTGGTAGGCGAGAAGGGCGTAAAAGGAAGATTAAAAATATCCCCTCACACCCTTCTCGCCAACAAACTACCTAGTTTCTGGCAACTCAGTTTCCTTGTGTGAAAGCGGTCCTAGTTGGACAAATTAAATTCCAAAGGCAGTTGTAAACAAAACATGAGCCCAATACAAGCAGCTGTGGCAATAGACCAATGACAAGTTAGAAATATTGACGTTTAGGAAAATGTACTAGAATTATCCTAGTACAATACGAACTTAATTCGATACGTGATACTTCGTATAACATCATACCAATGTGATTACTCGATAGTTCGATAACGTGTAAAACTTCCTCACTCGTTGACTGAAGACGTAATTCGGCCCCTGATCCACATCTGTGTCGTGTGTTGTGTTGTGGAGTCGTGTGTCGCTGTCATTCCATATATTTTATGCGCCACACTGCAACACAACACACGAGACAAATATGGTTCTACGCATATGAAATACATTGTAGCGATAGCGACACACGACTCCACAACACAACAAACACAACACAACACACGACACAGATGTGGATGGCTTAATCCTGACACCCAACTTAAAGTTGTTTACCCCAACTTGTCATCCACTAAGCAAACTTAGACTGCTTTCACGCAAGGAAACTGAGTTGCTTGAAACTGGGAGTTTGTTGGAGAGAAGGGCAAGAAGCAAGGGGAATGAAAAAATTCTTCCCGGTCAACGTTTGAGGAGATTTTTATCACATTCCCTCTCACACTGTCCGCAATATGCGTTCAGCCAATAGACTTTTTTTTGTTTCCTTGTGTCTCCAGCAACTGGTTTCCCTGTGTGAAAGGGGACTTAAAGTTGTTCACCCCAACAACTTTGGTAAGCCGGGTACTGAATTAATATTGCGTTTTTTTTCACATTTTTTTGTTTTATTAACGTTCGGAATAATTTTCTTTACGAGATTTTTTTTTATTTTTATGTATTTTGTTTCTATTTTGCATGCTTTTCAAAAAGCTGAAAGGTAGTGATGGGAATATCTGAGTTTCGTGATGTCGTTTTTTTTCCACAATTTTATCTGTGAACAATCATCATCAATCAGAAAGTGAATTGTTGGCATTTCTCGCTGGTACTCACTTGTAAAGGTGTTGTAACCCTGAGGCTACACGGGCAAGTTGTGGCAAGCAAGTTGCTATACAAACACATTTTTTACTAATACCTACAAACCTTGCCTAATACCTACAACTTGCTCGTCAACTGGCATGGAATTTCTGAAGCCAGTAGAGAAGCAAGTTGAAAGGCAAGTGGACTAGTTCAGACTTGTATATAAAGCGATATCTAGTTAGCTTTTCGTGAAATATTTGGAATTAAATATTCTTTCTGCCACAACTTTTAATGAAAGGATGGACCAAGAAATTTAAACACTTCCAAAATAGGCAACAACCGTCAAATATGATTGAAGGATGGCTATGACGATTATGACAAATTATACAAAATCTCTTTAAAATCCTAATTTTTTGAGAGTATATTTTTTGCTTGGAAAAAATTAACGATTTGGGGATTTCGGTTGAGATTTGGAACTTTCTGTTACCATTTGTCAAGCCATAGACTGTCAAATTGAATTGAAAGATTGCTACGGAGATGATGCATTGAAAAAACTTAAAGAAATCTTAATTTTTTGAGATTCAATTTTTTGCGCGGGAAAAGGCGATTTTAGCGCTTCTGGGTGACATTTGGAACGAAATGCTCCTCATACGACATAACTTAGTTTCTTACCTATCTTTCACGGTATGAATTGTCAAATTCCATTAAAGGATGGCTATGATAATGATGGATTAAAAATCATCCAAAAAATCCGATTTTTTTTTAAATTATTTTAAAAAAGTCAATCTATTTAGCCAACTTACTTGCCAGTACTTGCCCGTGTAGCCTCAGGGTTAGTAAGAAAATTTAATGTATTGTAACTTGTAATCCAGTGCTGGCTCGTGTAGCATCAGAGTCAGTCTCGATGTTAAAGATTTTGTAAAGTACGCAAATTTTTCATATTGCCCTGTGTTTTTAAGAAACGGTATGCGTTAATATTTTGTTTTAGTAATGAATTATCATTACTATATGAGATTCAAAGCATTATTTCGTTTCCCTAATTCAAATAGGTACATATACGTATTATATATATCTAGATGATTCCACTAGCGCAACTTCAGCATAAAGAAATATTTCTTTATGCTTTTCCTTTACTTTTATGCATCAGTACCTATACTATAATGAAACAAACATTTAATGCTCTCCCAAACCAACGCAAAAGCCGCGCGAAACATTCGCCGATGGCAGTATCTGTTAGCATTGTTTTTTGTCATTTTTGTTATCATTGTGAATGCTTCGCCCTAAAAAGCAAACGTTTCACGTTGGCTTGATGGAGCCTTTAACCCTGGGGCCACACGAGCCAGTACTGAAAATCTAGTTGGCTACACAGATTGACTGTCAAGTTCGTATACGTGAATATCCTATGACGTAGGCAGCACGCAACTTGTAAGCAAGTTGCTTTGAAGTATCTGTGGTCACGTTGAGCTTTTACTAGGACAGCCTATCTAGGATTATAAATACACATTTAATTAAATTTGCTTTGGCATCGGACTTCGATTTTTTCTTACTTAACAAAAATTGACTTCGAATTCTGCATCGAGTCTTGCGATGGTCAACGCATAATACTGCCAATGCGTTGACGGATGCATTGACAGTATTTTCTGTCACGTTAAAGTAACAAGGATTAAATAATTAAAAAAAAAAATCCATCATCATCGAAGCCATCCTTTAATGGAATTTGACAGTTCATACTTTTACAGATAGGTCGTACGTCGTACGAGGAATATTTCGTTTGAAAATGTCACTCAATAAAGGCGCTAGAATCGCCTTTTCCCGCGCAAAAAATTTAATCTCAAAAAATTCAGATATCTTTAAGTTTTACAATTCATCATCTCCGTAGCAATCTTTCAAATTAATTTGATCGGTAACAGAATATTCCAAATGTCACCCGAAATCCCCAAAAACTCTCATTTTTCCCAAGCAAAAAATATACTTTTTTTAAGAGATTTTGTATAATTCATCATAATCATAGCCATCCTTCAATCATATTTGACGGTTGCCTATTTTGGAAATGTTAAAATTTCTTGGTCCCTCTCATTAAAAGTTGTGGTAGAAAGAATATTTAATTTTGCATTAAATATTTACAACGAAAAGCTATCTATATAGCTTTATATACAAGTCTGAACGAGGCCACTTCGTCTGCGTAAGGTGACTGTCACAGGTGATAATCATATTTTTGTGACTATTTTCAGTGACAGCTATTTAGCTATCACTTTCATATTAAACTATTTATGTATGCTATATTTTCTGCATTTTCAAGTCAATGTTTCTTGTATTTGAATAAATTTGTATTCAATGAATGAATATTTACATATTTTTTTTTATTCTAAAACGATTTAGCCTTAAAAAATATTTTACATGAAAGTTTTTTGTACACATTATTTACCTACGACTATCTAGAAAAAGTTTTATTAAATTATTATGTCCAATAAGGTTCAAATTTTATTTAAAATCTATTCAAAAGTGCATTGAATAGTCATGTTTTTTTATTAAGAATTAAAATAAATTGATTTCAGTGAATAGTTGCAAAAATTAACAAAAACAATTGTGCTTTTGTTCAAGAAAATAAAAACTAATCTTCAATAATGGGTGCAGGGAATTTGGAGCGCGGGTTTCTTTAAATCGGCAGAGAAGCACACATGCGACGGTGTGGTTTAATCACTTGAACTCGAAACTACATAATTTATATTTTTCAATATTTAAAATCTAACCAACGCACAGTTTTGCTTAATTTCTTTGCAATTATTCACTAAATTTTTTTAATTTTAACACTTTTAAATAAATTTGGCGACTGCAATAAAAAAAAACCTTCAAATTGACTTGAGAGAAATGTCAAATCTTGCTAGTATGTGTGCAAATCAATATTTTCTCTCAAAGTGATCACTTTACGCAGATGGAAAATCAAATACTATCACATGTGACTGTCACAAATGTGATGTTCACAAATCACCTTACGCGATTCCACCCCTGGATTTACATATGTTTCTTGACTTTTTCCGTGCCTTTTTTTCTAGTTTGCACTAACCCTGAGGCCACACGAGCCAGTACTGGCAAGCCAGTTGGCTACATAGACTTGCTGTGACGTAGGCGGCACGCAACTTGTAAGCAAGTTGGTTTCAAGTATCTGCAGTCACGTTCAGCTTTACTAGGACATCCTATCTAGGATTATAAATACACAATTTTATTGAATTTGCTTTGGCATCGGACTTCGATTTTTTCTTAAACAACAATGATGTCGAATTCTGCATCAAGTCTTGCGATGGTCAACGCATAATACTACAAATGCGTTGACGGATGCATTGACAGACTGTTCTCAAAAAATTCAGATATCTTTAAGTATTTCAATGCATCATCTCCGTAGCAATCTTTCAATTTAATTTGACAGTCTTTGGCTTGACAAATCGGTAACAGAATGTTCCAAATGTCACCGAAATCCCCAAAACTCTCATTTTTCCAAGCAACAAATATACTTTCAAAAAATTGGGATTTTTAAGAGATTTTGTACATTTTATCATAATCATAGCCATCCTTCAATCATATTTGACAGTTGCCTAATTTTGAAATGTTAAAAATTCTTGGTCTCGTTAAAAGTTGTGGTAGAAAGAATAACGGAAAGCTATCCATATAGCCTATAGATGAGAAATCCTGATTTTGTTAAATAGGGATCAGTTTGCAGTGGGTATGTTTTTATTAAAATTAAAAATAAAGCAGGGGTGGAATCGCGTAAGGTGATTTGTGTTCATCAAATTTGTGACAGTCACATGTGATAGTATTTGATTTTCCATCTGCGTAAAGTGATCAGGATAACCAAAAAATTGTGCAAATTTGGTATCACTTTGAGAGAAAATATTGATTTGACATTTCTCTCAAGTCAATTTGAAGGTTTTCTTATGGTGGATTTACATGTATCTTCATCTGCAAAATGCAGAAAAGTAAAGCAGGACAGATGTATACAAAAAATCCGAGCGAGTGAAAGAGAACCATCAAGATTATGAACATGTTCGTCTTCATTTCAGCATTATGGCACTTTCCTATAATGCAGAAACGAAGTTCTTCTGCATTTTGATCTTTTCTCTCTATCTAACAAATATACATTTTGTATTTGGCATCCCTTTTTTTGTGCAGAAACCAAATGCAGATACATGTAAATCCACCATTAATTGCAGTCACCAAATTTATCTAAAAGTGTTAAAATTAAACAATTTTAGTGAATAATTGCAAGAAAATTAAGCAAAATTGTGCGTTGGTTAGATTTTAAATATTGAAAAATATAAATTAGTTTCGAGTTCAAGTGATTAAACCACATCTCTGTTTCTCTGCCGATTTAAAGAAACCCGCACTTCGAATTCCCTGCACCTATTATTTCTTGAATAAAAGCACATTTGTTTTTGTAAATTTTTGCAACTATTCACTGAAATCAACTTATTTTAATTCTTAAGAAAAAAAACATGACTATTCAATGCACTTTTGAATAGATTGGTAATGGAATGTGAACCTCGTTGGACATAATAATTTAATCAAAGTTTTCCTAAGAACTCGTACGTAAATAATGTGTACAAAAAGTCTCATGACAAATTTTATTTTGAGGCTCAAACATTTTAGAAATAAAAATACTATGTAAATATTTATTCATTGAATATAAATTTATTCGAATATAAGGTACCTAATTTGACTTGAAAATGCAAAAAATATAGCATCCATAAATAGTTTAACATGAAAGTGATAGCTTAATAGCTGTCACAGAAAATAGTCACAAAAATATGATTATCACCTGAGACAGTCACCTTACGCAGACGAAATTTGTCGATAATAGCTGTTTTTTTGCAGGTTCAGATAGAATTCGACGAAAAAAACAACATCTGAAATAAGGAATTTACATGTAAAATACAAAACCAACTGAAGTCCATATAAACTTAGCTAAAGTCCAGATAATTATCGGTTCTTAACTTAAGTTCAGATAGAAAAAGTACTGCCAGCTCGAATTACTATTTTGTTATCGATAGTTTGTATGAAAACGTCAAAATATCTGAACCAACGAATAAAAAATATTTTTTATAAACGAAAAACAATGGACGACCATTGTTTTGTAAATTAATTTTGATCTGACTTGTGATTTAAAATTGCGTTTTTTTCACATTTTTTTTTTTGTTTTACTAACGATCGGAATAATTTTCTATACGAGACTTCTTTTTATTTGAATGTATTTTGTTTCTATTTTGCATGCTTTTCCAAAAGCTGAAGGGTAGTGATGGGAACATCTGAGTTTTTTGCGTGATAGTGCTGGGCATTTTTGCTTCGATCACTTTTCTATGTTCGGATGTCGTTTTTTTCGACAATTTTATCCGAACCTGAAAAAAACACGGCTAAAGGTTAGACTGCACTAGTCGGAAATGCACTGCAGCGGAACTGCGATTCAAAATAATTTGTTTGAAATTTAATGAAGTTCAGTTGCCGCTCAGTGCGATATAGCTCATACAGTTTCATACAAATAATGTTTTGCCGCGTCGTGAAGTGTAGTTCCGCTGCAGTTTTGTGCGGTCTAACCTTAATGACTATCACTCTTCACATATCACCTAAGCCGATTCCACCACAGATTAACACACTATTGATGAGCAATAACAGCGTTGGGCCCCATTGAACCCTATCTTATTAGCTATACCACTGACTGGGTAGAAACAGCTGTTCTACTGAATTGATTCTCTCAATTCCTACACAATTGTTTTCGTCCATTTTTCCCTGTAACTGTGCTCCTACAACATTTTTATATTGGAAAGAATGAAAAAGGTATATGTATGTTGTTGGCTGATTAAAATCATAGAACACATCAAACGTCAACATTTTTCCTGCAAAACACTGCTCAGAACATTATTTTGTCAGAAAATATAGGGGATACTTTTTTGTGCAGTGGAGTAGGCTTTAAAGTTGTACAATTTAACAATAGGGGTACTAACGATCCGGTGCAACAAAAAAGTGTAAAATTGCGAAATTTTAGCACTATTGCTATCAACTACACAAGGCAAACTTTACTTTACACCATTGTATTGTTCTGTTGCAATAGGGTTATAGGGTATATCAAAAGTGCAAAATTGTTGCAAGATTTTAGTCAGTGCAAATTTTTGTTAAAGTGCAAGCAAATTTTGCACTTTTAAGGTTAGACCGCACACAACTGCAGCGGAACTATACTACACGACGCGGCAAAACATTATTTGTATGAAATTGTTAGAGCTATATACACTGATCTCTATAATGCACTGGATAGTGTATTCCTTACAAATATAACAGTTTTGTTTGACTCCAATTGAAGATGACAAGTACGCACCAATTCAACTATTTGACGTCTTCCAGTCGCAAAAAGAAAGTATTGGCCTCGTTCACTAACCAATGGCCGCGTTTGGTTATGTAAACAAAGGTATCTGGATTTGTTCGTGTTGTTCTAATGCCTAATACTACGTTTTCACTGGGCCAAATGAGGTAATTTCGTAGCAAATTTCCAATCAGATCCGAAATAACCTCATTTCCCATACAAATTCTTGTACTCAAAGGAGCTAATTTCAACAAAACGAAGTTAACTACAACAACACAATCAAATCTAGATACCTTTTGCGACGTACCCGAACGCGCCCATTGTGTAGTTTTATGTTCATTTGACATCAGGCACCTAGGGATGAGCTTTGTTCATCGATGTTCGGAAAATATCGATGTTAGACGAAAAAACATCGATGTTAAAACATGTGAAGCATCGCAACATCAATGTTAAGATTGAGCACATCGACTTTAAAACAGCTAACAAATTGCAAAATAATTCATAATTTTTTTTTTTTTGCCTTTAAGCACTCGTTACATTAAAAAAAAAAACAAAAATAAATTTGTTTAATCTTCGATGGTCACGTACACAAAACAAAAATGTTAAATAAAAAGAAAACAACACAATTTTAAATCACTAATCAGAATAAAATAATTTATAAAATAATGATACCTAATACTTTTTTCTTTATAAAAAGTATTTTGATTCGTTGGCTCAGATATTTTGACGTTTCCAAACAAACTATCGATATCAAAATGTTAAGAACTGAAAATTATCTGAACTTGGCTTTGTTTATATGTTGTATTTATGTTAGTTAAGATGTCGTTTTTTTGTCCAATCCTATCTGGACCTGCAAAAAAATAAGGCTATTAAGATCACCGATATTCAGAAAGCTAAAGGCACCGTTTCCAAATGATATTTTGTATATAAGAATTGTTAAGCCGGTGTGTTGTGGAGTCGTGTGTCGCTATCAGTCCATATAATATACACCACACAACCACACTACATATGAGAGAAATGTGGTTCTATGGATATGAATAACATTGTAGCGATAGCAACACTACAGGAGACAAGTGTGTTTGGCTTTTGGCGTTCATTCATGTTAAAAAATTTAAGGTCGATGTTTAAACATTGAAATCATCGATGTTCACCAAGGATAGACGCCGACTACACAAGATTTTCTTACCTTCGACTTATTAGATGTTCATTCATGCATGCAAAATAACTTGATCGATGATCAAGAATCAAAAACACCTTACACTTTGTCGAAAACGAAAAAGAAAATTACGTTCAAAATGATCGCTACAATATAGGTATTTTGAACTTATTATAAAATGTATTTTTAAACATTTTTTGAACGTGCTTTTATTATGCAAACAAATATATTAAAAAATATCGATGTTAAAAAGGATTTTTCTGATTCGATAATTTTTGACATCGATGTTGGTTCTTTGATGTTGACATCGATGTTTTTACAATGTTGCTCATCCCTAGCAAGCACTCTATATTTTGTTATACTGCTATATTGACAACTGAAGGCTGTACTCCGGCGGCAAACTCTTGAACTTGGATGTATACACTAGATGACAGAAACTTTCATAAAAAGTATGTGATTTGAGAAGTGTGGATTAAAAATTATTATTACAAACAATTAAACAATTTAAACAATAATAAAATTAATATTTTTGTAAAACAAGGAAGTGAAACATTTAATTAAAACAATTTTTCCATAAAGGTTAGACCACACACAACTGCAGCGGAACTACACTCCACGACGCGGCAAAACATTATTTGTATGAAATTGTATGAGCTATAGCGCACTAAGCGGCAACTGAACTTCATAAAATTTCATACAAATTATTGTGAATCGCAGTTCTGCTGCTGTGCAGTTCCGCCTTGTGCGGTCTAACCTTAAGAATTGAACTGTGATTTTATTAAAAAGTTTAATAAAAGTGGGTGCGTTTTCGTTAGTGCTCTTGGACGTAAATAGTTTGTTTTTATTAAATAAATAAAAGATAATCAAGAACTATTTTTCTGTCTTCATCTTGTCATTAGGTGAAGAGAGTCAAGATCTTTATAATTAGTGGCTTCAAAATCCCTGGTCCGCCAATTCTAGTTATCAAACAGCGATTACTGTGTTGATGTTCCCATCGTAAACGAGTGAGTTGCAACTAGAACTTATAAAATTGCAAGAAAAAATAGATTTTTTTTATTAATTTCTTTAGCTAAAAGCAGGGGCTTTGGGGCGACCTGCATCGTGCCTGATCGGGAAACTATTGATTGCTCAGAACTTGGTCTGGGCCAGTAGCGCAACAATCAGTCACGATGAAGTGCTTGTTTTACCTCCTCGTGGTGATCCCCGGGCAACTATTTGTGTATCCCAATATACATAAATAGACCAAAATTACAAGTGCGAAAAGGCCTAGCTTTCTAGGATAGGTTACAGAGGTTAGCATTCTCCGTAACTGAAATCAACCCGCTACCGAAACCAACACTACGCCTCGGATAATTAATGATAACTCGTTGACGACTTTTGGCTATTGTACCCGGACAAATATTTGTTTCTGGAATGTGAAGACGCTTCTTGACAATGGAAAAGAAGGTCCTCAGAATGCCAGATTCCTGCAACTAGAGAAGGAATTCATGCGGTATAGGATGGACATCTTAGGGATAAGTGAAGTTAGATGGCTGGGCTGCGGGAAGTTTAGGTCACCAACCTGTAACACTGTACTATTCTCTGGCGTTGGATTGCTGCTTTCCAAAACAGCTCTCAAAAGCTTAATTTCCTGGGAGCCTTTAGGTGACAGGATCCTGAAAGCCAGGTTCCGGACTAGAGTACGTCGCGTCACCATCATACAGTGTTACGGCCCAACTTTGCTCTCTTCTGACGAGGAGAAGGAGGCCTTTTAAAACCGGCTGAGTGCTGCTTATGATAGCGTTCCACGAGGTGATATAATTATGGTGATGGGAGGCTTAAATGACAAGGTTGGCAATGACAACACTGGGCTAAGGCATGTCATGGGAAAACATGGTGTTGGTAACCGAAATGACAATGGCGAACGATTTGTCGATTTCTGCAACGCCAACGACCTTGTTATTGGAGGGACCATGTTCGAGAATAAGACGTGCCACAAAGTCAGTTGGGTTTCGACTGACAGACAAGCAACTTCCAACCAAATTGACCACTTCGCGATCAGCCGGCGTTTTAGAAGCAGTCTCCAGGACGTCCGTAACAGAAGAGGTGCTGACATGGGAATGGCCCGGGACCACCATCTGATGGTTGCTACCGTAAGATTGCGTACAGCTGCAAGTTCGGAGATCCCAAGGAAACACTCGAATGCCCAAGTTTAATACAGATAGACTAAATGATCCCGCAGTGCGCCAACTACTAGGGGACCACCTTTCACAAGGATTGAACGCAATCAGCAGCACGGAAGCCACATCCATCGAAAATCATTGGTGTGCTGTGAAAAATGTGTTCATATCCGGTGCTGAAAGTATAGTTGGCCGGGCGCAAGGGAGTGCTTGGCTTTCCGACGAAATTTGGGCAAGGATCGAAGAAAGGAAACACCTTAAAGCTCACATCGCAGCTACCCCAGCAGCAGGGAGAAACGAGCTTGAGTCTACGTACCGCATGAAGATGAGGGAAGTTCACCGTAGTGTGCGACGTGATAAGCGTAACTACATCAACGCATTGGCTACAGAAGCAGAAGAAGCCGCTAGTAGGTGTGACAGTAGGACCGTCTACAGAATTACCAAAGAGCTCACTGGTGTCCAGAGCTCTAAACAACACCTGGTTAAAGACACAAACGGATCCCTGCTAATTTCGGATGAGGACCAGCTCATAAGGTGGAGGGAACACTTTTCTGTGGTTTTAACCGCGTTTTCGCCAGTAAAGTGAACCCTATTCCCACTGAGCTACCCGAAGTAACAATTTCCCGAATACGCACCGTACCCCCCAGTAAAGAAGAAATTATCAAAGCACTGAAGAACAACAAAGCGGTTGGACTTGACGGTATACCTGCAGAGCTCTTAGGAGCAGCCCCAACAACATCGAGCGAGCTACTGCACCCACTTATTAAGAGAGCTTGGGAAACAGAGAGCTTTCCTGAAGAGTGGAAAAAAGGAATGATTGTCAAGCTCCCAAAGAAAGGAGATCTCACACAGTGCGAAAACTGGAGAGGAATATGCGTTCTGCCTGCAGTAGCCAAGATAATAGCAAGGATAGTATTGGTCCGAATTAAAGACCACCTCGAAGACACACTCGACGCCGAACAAGCAGGTTTCCGCACTGGATCTTCCTGTGTGGATCACATCAACACCTTGCGGATCATCATCGAACAGTGCGTTGAATATCGATCACCACTTCACCTGCTGTTCATCGATTTTGAAAAGGCGTTCGACAATGTCAATAGAGAATTTATTTGGCTTGCTTGGCGCAGGAGGGGCATCCCAGGTAAATTGATTGCTATTATCAAGGCTACATATGACGGATCCAAGTGTCACGTTTTGCACAAAGGTAGGCTGTCAGAGGAGTTTGAAATCCAAAGTGGAGTTAGGCAAGGCTGTATACTGTTACAAATACTGTTCCTGTTGGTGATAAGTGACGTACTGCACGCAATATCACCTCAAACATCTGGACTACGCGGACGACGTATGCTTACTCTCTCATAAGATCATGGATCTCCATCAAATGACAACAAGGGTAGAGAGAGAAGCAGAAATCGTAGGGCTTAAGATCAACTCGGCAAAAACTAAAAGGATCAGCCTTGGAACTTCCTCATCAATCCAAGTAAATATTTCTGGACAACCGCTAGAAATGGTAGAGGATTTCCAATATCTTGAGAGTATTGTCTCTACGGGTGGCGGAAATTAAATGGACGTAAACAGCCGAATCAGAAAAGCAAAGGCTGCGTTCGGAATGCTGTCCAAAATATGGAGAAACAACTCTTTTAGCTTAAAGACCAAGCTACGACTGTTCCGCTCCAATGTTGAATCCGTTCTGCTTTACGGCTGCAGCACTTGGAAAGTCACTGACACTGTCACTAGAAAGCTGCAAACCTTCCTTAATAGATTTCTACGAAACATCTTGAGGATTTTCTGGCCCAACCGTATCTCCAATGCCGAACTTCATGCGAGAACGGGTCAGGAGCCCATAGACTCCATTATACGAAGAAGAAAGTGGCAGTGGATTGGCCATACACTTCGAAAAGGTGATCGGTGCATTGCATCACAAGCAATGCAGTGGAACCCGCTCACACAGGAGGGAAGACAAGTGGGCCGGCCTAGAAGTACATGGCGAAGAACGGTTGAAGAGGAATCTGCACGACTGAAGAAAAGTTGGAGAGAGCTGAAATATATTTCAAGAAATCGTACACGATGGCGCGTAGGTGTAGTGGAGGCCCTATGTCCCGTAAGGGAAACATCACGGACGTAATAGGTCCGAAGACCTAAGTAAGTAAGTAAGAAAAGCAGGAGCTTATACCTACAAGCAAACCTACTATACATACATAAATATAGTACATTAACTCCATTCTACCGCAGTCTAGAGCTTCAGTACATCAACCTGTTGGATATCCTGGTGCTCCTTCACAATCATTTCTCAACAATATAAGCGTTAAATTTTAAGTTTTGGAAGTTGATCTATTTATATTATTATCTTTGAAAGGAGTTGTCCAGCATCGGTTGATACTTACTTTGAAAGTATCAAGAGCAGAATACAAAAAAGGTATCAACCACGTTTTTTGGATAACCAGTTCCAAAGATACACTCCAATCCATTTTAAGATTTTACTTTTCCAAGTGAACAGCAAAAAGCTTTTAAAGTATATCGTTGGAACGAGTTCTCCAATAAAGGCGGTTGAAACCTTTTTGAATCAGCACTTCCTACTCTCAAAATAAGCACCAACAATTATTTCAAGGAAGTAGTATTAAAAAAATAACTCTTGGAATACATATACGACATTCCAAATAAGTGTGTTTCAAGAGTGATTTTTTCAACAAGCCTTTTCTGTAAAAACTTTTGATGCTTGCTCCGAATACCAAAAGATATCAACCGCCTTTATTATTTTTTTCAATATGTGGCTGTACCTACATTTTTATTGTTTTATTCCAGACAATTTCGCGGCTAATCCTGGTCATTGTGGAGTTCCTCTTAAGAAACTGGATGAAACTATTTCAAAGCCTTTTAACTTCATATTCGTTGAACTTTTTTAAGTGTTTTGAAACCAATAAAAATATTTTGTTTTAGTTTCTGCTTTATTTTATTGATAATATAATAATTTCACAGATTGTGATGTTTGTATGACTTCTTACATATTTTATATAAATTTTCAAAATTGCTTGTATCTGGGTATAACTACATTACTTTTTTAGATCAAAAATTATGTCCACTTTTATTCTTGATCCACTATAGCAGTACTATCGCAACAACGAATCTTAAGAGGAAACTAAACTAAACTTAAACCAAATCTAAGTATTTTAAAGGTATATATTTTTATTTTTATTACAAGTAACTTTTATTCTTAAGTTTATTATTTAATAACTTAATGATTGTACATCATTGACCTTTAACAATTACTTTTTCATAAATTTGAACATGTAGAAAATTTTGTAATTAAAATTATTGATACACTTAAAACATTTAAATCTTTATGTGGCTTTGTAAATTAAATACTTTTTTTAAATAAATGGAATGAAAATACTATGCCGAGAAATTATTTCTTAGATTTCTATTAAATACGATTTTAAAACCTTTAGAATGAAAGTATAATTTGCAATTGCCTTTTTGACACGAAGGCTTCCTCGGATGTATCAATCTTTGTTCCTTCTGCTTTTATTTTATTCTCATAGTTTTTGTAGATCATCTAAAAAAAAAAAACAAAGAAAACAATTTATTTTCGGCCGAGATTTTGTTTTGGTTGATTGAATTCTGAGTCTGAATCTTAAATTAAGTCCTGGTAGTGAACACTAGACTAGATATTTTTAAAAAAATTTCATAAGGGAAACACGTTTAAAAAAAAAATCGACTGAAATTTTGCAAACGTGTTTTATATAAATTTTTTTTAAAACATTTATCTGTATTAAAAAAAATATTATAATGATCAATACGAGTACTTAAATTAAGACTGAGAACCGTTTCAATCCACCAAATCAAGATAGTGGTTTGGACATAACAGCGTTTTATAACTAGCACTTACAAGTATTTTGTATGACTTAGTCTTGATAATTAAATTTAATTGCTCAACAGCGAAAAGTTGAAAATTAATTTATGTATGTAAAGTGAATTAATTTTCAAAATAAATTACTTACTATCTTAAAAATTTCTTTGCAATCCAAAAGAGTACTAAATGTGGTTCAATGAATATAATCCTTAACCTTTATCTATATTTTACAGGAGCCCACCATGCACTGAAATGGAACGTGGAAGCTTTGCCCATTCTGTCGGACAATTAAATGCCCACGACAAGAAGATGCACCAACCACCGTAACAGTATCACCTCTTTCGAGTTGCTGCGATGGGTATTAGTAACTATCCTCGAGGAAATTCATTTTCATGGGTAGACAAGCTTTAAATTTCCAGTTATACAGTATATGAACGTGATGGTGGAACTGGAGGTGGACGCTCCTATGGGAAACCATAATATGCATTATAGGGTTAATGTTAACTCATGGATATTGTGCTTACTTATTCTAATACGAAGGGCTACATCTTATTAAACTTATACTTATACGACTTATACAATAAATCTTTGAGTCAAATTTTTCTTTGGATCTGTTAGTTTTTTTCGCATATTCTCCTTTCAGCTAAATTGGCACTTTATAAAATCGAAATTGATTTGATATTCACTAGGACGAAAAAAAAATATTAGTGACTCTTTTTTTATTAAAACTTTTTTTTAACTTACCGTATTATTGATGCAGTTTCCCAATTCGGATTTCCCGGACTAAGATGATTCACGAAAATGTTTCCTCTTTCTGTTTACATTCACGTGCTCGACGTTTTTCTTTTAAACTTTCAACTTTCTTGACAACATACCATCACCGTGGACCGGCGCGCGTTATTGTTTGTCCCAGAGAAACTGGCGTTGTCGTCAAGTTTCTTGCGTTGTTGGTTGTCCATGAATATTATTGAATGTAAGAGGAGCAGGTTATATTTGTGTTCCGAAACCACCAAATCCGGTTGTGGGTTGCTTGTTCGAACGCGAGTTGAACAACGAACCGACTTCGTTGGTCTGAAAGTTGCTGAAACTAGTGGTCGGAGCAACTGCTCCGAACACAGAAGTGTTCCCAAATGCTGGAGCAGGCTTTTGTGCAAATAGTCACCCACCTGCAGTGCTGGTATTGACATTAGTACCGAATCCTCCGAATCCAATATTGGCTGTAGACGCTGCCAGACCAAAGGCTGGCTTATTTTTGGTTGAAGGTGCCCCAAAGATTGTTGAACTGAAGCACCAAAACCACCAGGTGCTGCTGTATTCTTCCTAGCAGACAAAGTATTAAATATTATAAAACAATATACATAAATAATATCCTGTACAGAATATTGTAGGTAGTTTAATTACTTAGTACTTACGGCTGTCTATGTTTGGTTTTTTTTTCTTTCTTTTTTTTGTGGTCTCCAGCTGATGATTTTCCAAAGCACTGCAATTATAAATAAAGAAATAATATTAATAAAGAAATGTGATTATATTTTGTTTGAAACAAAATCAATTTTTATTAATAAATAAATTATTTTACATGATAGTAAACACAGGTATCCCCCCTTATGGCTGTCACTGGTTAGTGTATACATCCTGTTGTTTTATTTTACCACCAGGTATTGCATTTTGACCTTTCTTGTTGTCAATACTGTAATACAAAAAAAAGCCAGCTCAACTATAATAGTTCTTCAAATGGAGTCAACCTTTTTGTACGAATACGCTATCCTTTGTATTATAGAGATCAGTGGCTATATCGCACTAAGCGGCAACTGAACTTCATACAATTTCATACAAAAACACATACAAAAAATGTTTAAAGTGTAATTTTTCAAAACTTTGAGTTTATATTATATTTTTTTTCTTAGAAATCGTTGCTCATATTAATTCTTAATCAGAAACGGAAAACAAAATGATTTATGTCTTCTAGTTTTCGAGAAAATTAAAACTACCAAAACTACTATTTTAATTCAATTAATATTTTTTGCTTAAGTATTTTACGTGGTCTTATGTTGATATTAAAAATGGAATATGGATTAAGGCTCTCCCAAACCAATGCGGAACATTCGTTGCGGCGAAAAAACATTCGCATGTCAAAATTTATTTACATGGTGATATATGAGAGTGCCCACACCAACGCGGCGGAGAAACATATGAAATAATTTTGAGTGACGAATGTTTTTTCGCCGCAACGAATGTTTCGCATTGGTTTGGGAGAGCCTTTAATTCTTACACAAATTGAATCTAAATTATCATACTTTTCCAACACCCTGCCTTACGGCTATAAACAATGAGGAATGTTTGGGGGGGCATGCTGCCCCCCTGCAACCCCCCTGCTTGGGCTCACTATAGGATTTGGGGTATGTGCGAGGTTCGGTATATGCCAAATTTCGATTGCATTTAAGGAACTTTGAATGTATTCTGTGTTTCCAATGTCAACAGCTACATTTATGATAAATGTAAATGTATGAAAAGTAGTAAGAAGGTACTTCTAGTAATTTTCAATTTTCTCAAAAGATAGAGGACATAAAAGCTTTCGGTTTTTTGTGTTCGATTCAGACTTGATATGAGCATAAAAAGAAAATTTAGTTTTCAATATCACAATTTTGAGCAAAATTGATCCAATCTTTTTTCTTTGCGTTTTTTTTATCACAATTGAAAACTGTTGACACAAATAATTTAATTTTAATGTAGGATTAAAGATCAGACTTCTGGCTTTTAAAACCTTTACAGCCGTATTTAATAGAATTCGCTAAACATCTCTAAACGGGTGTATAGTTGTAAAGTGTATAAGGATTTATGTAGCTTCTATACAACGTTGTATAAATAGTGATTTATAAAACATTTCCCCACCCAGTATAGTTATACAGGCTTTGTGTCAAATAAAGTACCAACAAGTAGAAATCTATTACGTTTTGCTTCTAAAACTGACAACGAGACTCAGCTGTTTGTGAAAAATCAATAAAATTGCTTACGATAGGATTCTTTTTGATTTTTTCTTAATTTCTTTTGTTGTTATTATAGTTATCAAGTTGTTTTCTTTGTTTTTTTGTGTTTACAAATATAATAAAATGAATTCAAAAGAAAAGAATGTGTATTTGTTGATTTTTTGAATGAATTATTGCATTCACTCACAGCGTGATGTTTTTGTTGACAAAAATATAAGGGTGGCTCTTTTTTGGCAATGCTTAAATTTTATTTGTATTTTTCCGTAAAGCGATGAACGCGATTTTTTCTAAAATTTTATTGAAGCTGTTTAACCTGAACATATAAGCCATAGCAGATGGAAGAGTTTAAAAATTTTGATAGAAGTTCAAATTTTGCACGTATAGGTATTATGCAGAATCTATAAAATAAAGAGTGTATATATATATTCCAACAAAATTATCAATAAATACATTATTTTAGTGAGATTTCAACACAAACATTGCACAAATAAGCACCCCCTAATATCTATCTACATTATTGATGTTGTGTGTAAGTCAAAGTGACATTTCGATACTGAACAGCCTTTATGTAGGCTCTAAACAACCTCCAAATGCGTTTAGCCTATATTGCCTCTATACAACGTTGCATAAGTTTTATAAATCACGTTTTCGCGTTCAGAGGAATTTTAAAGCGTGCATAGCTCTATGCAAGCGTTCAACTGTGTTTATAAACAACACTGAATTGTTTTGCATTTTAAGTACTGTCGGTGCTTTTTAATATTTGTTTTTCCATTTAAGTCGTTTTTATCGAAAATCGCCTTAACGGGGAAATACGTCCTTAACAGGGCGAGATAGACCCCCCCCCCATAATAAAAAATGCTTGTATTTGACCCTTCTACAAAATTCCGTTATTAATTTTCGGTGCCCAAGTTATCGTACTCTCCCTTATCATTCAAGTGAATTAAATCACCTTTCTCCTTTTTGATTCCTCTTCACCCAGATGCCAGTTGTTCTTAATTGAGCTGCGCTCCCAAGCGCTTTTCCCGCTGGAAAACAAAAGTGATCGAAAATAAACAAATAGCAACAAACCACAGTTATAGACACATCATAAAATTTTCTTTGTATTCGCTTATTTTCGTCCGAACACTATGTATGTATGTACTCATTTATTTAGTAAAAGTTACTATTTTCTACTATAAAAAAATTTAATTTAACTTAGAATATAAATTATTAAGTTTATATAAAATTTCAGTCCAAATAACTTTTCTTTTCTTTCTATATGAATAAAATAACAACTTATAGTTGAACAATACAAATATAAACAAGATTATATCACATATTCGTTTTAATGTAAGATATTAATAATCTTTTAAAGCTGTACAAATTTGATTCATTTTTTATAAAATTTGGCAACTCGTTAAATAGTTTTACTCCTTTATACATGATCATGTTTTGTGTTCTATTATCTCTATAAAAAGGTTATCTAAAATCATTATTTGTTCTAAGGTTATGATGTAGAATTTCTTGAACTAAATTTAAATTTAATGAAAGATAGCTTAAAATTATTGGGGTATAAAAACTGCATTTCAAGATGACTCTCATCGCTTTGTTTTGAAGTTTTTGAAGTCTGTCTCGAGCTGAGTTGCCCATATACAATAATGGGAGTTATGTATTTAATTGATATAGTATGATTTAATACAAAAATTGAATAAAAAAATAAAAAAAGAAGGAAGTCTTACGAAACGTTGGGTAAAAGAATGGAATAGAAGTTTTGTATTCGTATTCCAAAATCAAAAAGACCAAAAGAGCCTAATTGAAACAAAATCATATACAATACTGTTGAGCAAAATTCAAAGTGTGGTTTGTCTATTGTATTATAAATATTTATTGCGCACATATAAGATATGAGTTTGCGAAGCCTTTTTAAAAAGCCAACTTTTTGTCTATATTTTGTTCACAATATACTAAAGGTGATTATTAAAGTTAAGTTCACTGTCTAAAACGACGCCAATTATTTTGAAGATTGCACTTGTTCAATATTAGTATTGTTAATTTGAATGTTTATTTGAAAGTCAGTGTTTATAGCCATACATTTTGTTTTATTCACGTTAATTTTAAGTTTATTCATGTCTAGCCATTCACAAATTTTTTTTTATATCACTTAAAATAATTAAGTAACAATTGATTTTCTTTGCCACAAACGAATAACAGAGCATCGTCTGCAAACAATGAAGTTGTGCAGTACCTAGGAACATTTTTAATGTCATTTATATAAATTATAAAAATAATAGTGGGCCTAATATTGTTCCTTGAGGTACACCGAATGTAGTATTTTCACTATTAGATAAACACTGATTAATATTAGTTTGTTGAGTTCCGTCATCCAAGTATGTTCAAAACCACTGCAATTCTTTGTTTTGAATACCGTATTTATTTAGTTTTAATAAAAGTAATGATCTATCAATTGTTTCAAACGCCCTTTGAAAGTCTATGAACACGGAAAATATTTAATATTTTTCGTGTCGCTGCATTTTCAAATTCATTATCAGCCAGTTAAGGACTGTTTCAAAAGAGTGATCCGATCGAAATCCCGATTGATTTTGTATAAGAATGTTATTGTCCCTTACATATTTAAATAATTGTTCGTGGGCCACTTTTTCTATAATTGTCTCTAAAATTGGTAACATATTTATTGGTCTAAATTTATCACAGTTAATATTATTATTTTCTTTAGGTTTGGGAAGTATTATTGATTCTTTAAAGTAATATGGAAAAACGCCTAGTTGGAATGAATCGTTAATGATTTCCAATATTAAAGATCCAATGAAATCAAAGCAGTCTAATATTATTTTAATATTTATATTTGATGAGTCTTTTTTATTACATTTAGTTCATTAAGATTTATATATGTAAATAAAAATGTGGTAGACAGCTCTGGTATATAACTAAAATCTATATTTCTTATATGTATAGAGTTACTAATTTCATTTACACTGTTTATAAAATAGGAGTTCAGTTTATTTGCCATTGCGAAGTTATCAGTTTCTTTTCCATTTTCAAATTGTATCTCGCGAATTTCTTCTTTATCTTCTTTTAAAACTAACGTCTTTATAGCTCTCCACATATCTTTTCGGTTTGTACAGTGATTAATTTTATTACAGGTGTAATTTCTTTTGGTTAGTTGAAACTTATATTTATAAAAATTTCTTAATCTATGGCATTCAATCCAATCCCCAGGAAGATTGCTAATAGAAGCTATTTGATAGCATCGTATTTAATCACATTTTAAGTTATTCAGTTCACTTATAAACCAATCATTTTTATGAGGATATAAACGTTTAGTAATAGTCATTTCCGGAACACTGTTATCTAAGCATTGCTTTAAATTGATTGATAAATCATTTGAGTTCACTAAATATTCGATTTGGTTTTGTAGAATTAATCTAAAGGCATTTTTTTCACACTTCAATTGATTTTTTGATTTTAGGCACAATCATTTTGTTAACAGGAATTTTCACTAGTAAAGATTCATGATCACTTATTTTAAGTTCGTTCACAGTAGCCGCCCAGACAGATTTTTCTGATGGTGTAATAACATAGTCAACCAGGGTTCGTGATGTGTCTATAAATCTTGTTGGCTTGTTTATTATTTGTTAACAGTTATTGTATATAAGGATTTCTTTTATTTTATATATAATTTTATTTATATAAGTATAACTACGCAACAGATCAATATTAAAATCACCGAAAATAGTGATATTAGGATTACTGATAATAATCTGATCCAACCAAACAAAAAACAGGGCACAGAAGTAACGTTCTGAACTACTTGGTGACATGTACAAAACTGCAATCACTTCTGCTTTTTTAGTATAAGATACTTCTATGCACAAGCACCAAGTTTTCATTTCTATGTCTACACAACTTATTATTTTAAATTTTTAACATTTTTTGATAAATATTGCAACACCTCCCGTGTGACTACTAGTAGTATCACATCTTAAAACTGTATAGTTAGGTAAGTTAATCTCACTATCATTTATATCACTTTTTAGATGTGTTTCAGAAACAGCAATTATATCAAACTTATTTTCATCTAACACAGCTTCAACTTGATTGAGGTTATTTATTAATCCTTGAGCGTTAAAATACCAACAACTAAGTTGCTAGTACTAGATACGTTCCTTTAGCACTCTTAATTTACGTATATATACGGGGCAATTTTTGTCTGTTGCTTCATGATCACAATTTGAATCCAATCCAAGTGATTGATTTGTCTTAATACAGTTGATACACTTTGGAACCATATTGTCACATTCTTTAACATTGTGTTCACCTCCACATTTTATACAAGCTATTTTATTTTTACACGTAGCCGATTTATGGTTGTAACCTTGACAGTTAAAACATCGCCTTAAATTGTAAAATTCTCTTACTAAACATTTGACCCATCCCACTTTAAGTTTACCCATCTTGAGTACCTTATGGGTGCCTTTACTATTAAGTTCAATAACAACATTTAAATTTCTCCACTTGTTATTGTTTTTAAAAACCTTCAAGACCTTAATTTCACTGTCTTTCAATTCTGGGTTTTGTTTTAGAATTGTATTTAAAATTTCATCCTTATTTTCATCGTTTTCCAAGTTCATCACACAAATTTGAGGTTTAACCATTTCTGGCATTTCCACTTGATAGTTTTCACTCATTTTGCTTTCAATTAGACTTTTTAGTTGTTCTGTCGATTCTTTGTCTCCACATTTTATGGCTTCACCACCTTTATTTTTATTTATTACAGTATTAATATTTAATTCTGTAGGATCGATATTTAGTTTTAGTTCTTTTCTTGTTTCATTTGATTCTTGGTCTTTTCTTGGATACACAATAACAGATGGTTGGTTTAGCATTAAGACATCAGAAAAAAGCGTATTTTTTTGTTGTTTTTTTTTTGTGTTTTCACTTTGGCCACTTTTATTTATCTTTTCTTTCATTTCATTAACAGATTTTGATAATATATCTACACTTCTTTTTAGACTTTGATCTACACTATTTGTTGATGAGGATGCACTATTTTTTAGTTGAGTATCTATATTTTCTTTAATAATTTCTATTTTGTCACTAGCTTTGTTAAAATCTACGCATATTTTCTCGGTTTGATTTTTTAATGCTTCACTGTATTTATTTAACTTTTGTAACTGAATAACACTTTTTGCACATGACTCTTGAGCAATTTTCATAGATTCTAATCTCTCTTCGTAACGCAACTCAATTGATTGTAGCAGCATTTTAATTTCATTTTCACTTCTCTTGAGACTATCTTCAAATTCAAGTTTATACTCTTTTAAATAAGAACTGTTTTTTTAACTGACTGGTCCACATCTTTAAGTACAAAGTCCACGCTGTGAATGTATTGTACACAATCTTCACACATAAACTTTATCATAGGGTTCAGTAGACATGCACTTGAATAAGCGTCAATACCACTGCACTTAACCGCACTATGATACATTTTACCACACACAGCAGGCATCGCATGCCCGTTTCTCCGCTTACCGGTGTTTTGCATTTTGTGCATTTATTCTTATCCATTTCAAACAGAAAAAAAACATTTTAAGAACTAATTTAAAATTATTTTAAATGCCGCTTTTGTTGAATAAACAAACGCGCTGGCAAGCTTTTTTGACTTTATTTTAAATCGCTTTTTTATTTATTTATTACTCGCTACTCTACTATTTGGTGTAAACTCTCTGAAGGTTCGAACACTTCAGTGACCCTCCGAAAAATATAGCTGCGGCACAATAGGAGAAATGTCAAAAAATCAAGTAAACATGGGATGCATTGCTAGTTGCCGCACACATAGGTTCGCATAACCTGACTACAGATTCACTGAAAAATCAAAGAGTCAAAAAATAATTTTAAGTTTTTGCGTCCTTAATTTTATACATACATATGTTTTGTATATAATTTTGGAAATTTTCTATACCCTTAATGCGTACCTACCATAATTTATTGTAAACGAAAAAAAAATACCATAAAATATTAACTTCCTACTGGCAATGCTGTATTAAAAATCTCCATTAAATTCTGTATCACATTTGACAGCTTGAATCCATAGCAATTCTCATACCTCGCAGCTCGATGTCGTGCTGTTAAATTCTCCGAAAAAAACTTGTACACTCATGCGTGCTCCTTCTTTCCTTCGAAATTAATCCAGTTTCTCCTTCTATTTTCAACGACGGCAAAAACAAAAGCGACTACAGAAAACCTACTTTCTCACTTCAACCAATTACGTGCAAGGCATAATCTGACAGTTCGTCTCTGACTTTTGAACAGGAAGGTTGTTAAATAGTGAAATAAAAGTGTTCTCGGTGAAAAATAGTGTCGTTATTTACAAAAAAAAATTGTGTGTGTGCTATCTCCTCAACAAATAACCAGCGCATTGACTGATTGGTTTTGTCAATTGAATTCTGGAGCCAAATTTGAATTATTTACTGACAGTCACATGTAGAGTTTGGCTATTCGGCTCGTTGGCACATTTAAATCGAAGTAGAACGTTAAATTTTGGGGTAAAATATCATATACTAGCAATTGCATTGTTGTAGTGCCATCAGAAAGAATCTAAAAAAAAAAATTTTTTCCTTCTCGTACTAAATTTTGACAGGAGGCGAGAGAGAGTGGAGCAGATTACACACAACCAAAACAGCAGCATTCGGCGTTTAGCCGTGTTTGGAATCACTTGGTGGGGATATTTGGTAAGTGTCATTTTTTGTTTGGGATGTGGTGATGTTGCCATCTTGAATTAGATTAGTTGGCAGCAAACTGTTAAGTTTTAAATCTATTTTTTTCATATGATATAAAATAATTAATTTTTCTCATGCCTATAGGGAATCGTGGCTAAACTGTTTGGAAAAGTCGCACTCAAGGCGTAGTTCTTATTCTTGTGCCTATCAATCTCAGCTAACTAACATAATAGGTTATTTAATTAGCACTTAATTGTTTGATACATTTGCTTATACAGTCAGTCAAACTCCAAAAAAAAGCGACAGCTTTTAAAGTGTTTAATTGTCTCAACAATAATAATTTAATTCTATTCAAAGAGTATAAACTTTTTGTTAAGTGATTTAGGTAGTTCATTTACTAAATACGCATAGACTATTAACTAAAATAGGCACTTCATTTCCTTCTGAAGTTTAAATGCATGATATAAGGACAATCCCTTTTATAAAAGCATTAATAGCTAAATAAACCACCCCACATTCCACAAAGAGTTTCTTATCGTGTGTGGTGTTTAACTACATAGTTTATTTAAACATTGTGAAATAAGTACATTATGTACATATACCTATCAACAAGTCATGTGTTGCAATGGGTTACTAAAAATCTGTTCCTGTCTTAAATGGTGTTAATCTTAAACTATAATTAGCTTTTTCTATATCTTTTTTACAAATCATTCAGGTAAGTTGACTCAGAAATCGACTAAGTATGCTTGTATGTATGTAAGTTCTACTTCGTATGCTCAAAAAATACCTATTTATTCAACTATTAGTCTAATGCTGGCCTTAGACATTCTGTGTTATCATCGGTGTACGTTGTTCGTTGTTGTTCGTTCGTGGAACAACGAAAATGTAAATGATAAAACCGAACAACGAACTAAAAATTCAAATCAGAACGGAAATTCCGTTGTTCGGTGCTACCCTAACAACGTGAGTTTAAATGCGAAAAATGTTTAAATGAACATTCTTTTGCAGTGTCGTGCAACTTGAGGACATTTTGGAAGTTTTTTTTAATAACAAGGCACAAGTAGCCTTGGTATATGAATAAGCAATTTTGTAAATGGGTCTTACCTCTCATCATCATCATCATATTCTGTAGACATACAGCCGTATTTAATAGAATTCGCTAAACATCTCTAAACGGGTTAATAGTTATGTAGTGTATAAGGATTTATGTAGCAAAAAAGAGAAACATGCAAAAAAGCATTATAATTATAATCATTTCTAGCGCTAGTCAAATAAATAAAACAAGAAGAAAATGTACCTAAATAAAATCAGTTTTAAAATAGGTAATTTTTAAATAGGTAACAAAACAAACTAATTATATAGACTCTACCTATATACTACAAGTAGATAATGAACTTTCTCTGCTTAAAAAAATTCGCACAAAAAAAGAAATTTCAAAATCTCACAAGTAGGTCATACCTATTTATAAATCCGATGAAAAGACCACATATATTTACATAGGTACTCTTGGTCCAACAGGATCTCTTTTTCTTTTTTCCCACTATTAAAAGTGCCGCCACTGCCAACAATGTATTGTTATTCATTATGTTGTTAATAACGAACGGAATAAAAAACCGAATTAATGTAAATGCTTTTTCGTTGTTCGTCGTTGAGAGAAGAACGAACACCGAATGAAGAACGAAAGTCTAAAGCCAGCTTAAGAAAGATAGCATCTGATCGGGAATATTTTAATTCATGAAATTTTTTTGCTGTTATCGACGCAGAATTTCATCCTGTACAACATATTCAAAGTGCATATTCATATAGACGCATTTAAAGAGGTGGAAATGGGGGAGGGAGGCGGAAGTTTATCAAGCTGAAATTTTTTGTTATACTACAATCATATCATATGACACACATGTTCTTAGGGTGCTTTTCAACGTTGGTTCTAAAGAGACCAAAACTGAATAGATAAATGTATCATATAGAAAATTAAGTCCTTTTTATGGAATTAAGTCCATTTTATGGAATGATGACTTTTTTTTTATTACAAGTAAAATATTACCCAAACCATTTTAAAATAATGAAATGAAACTGTTTTCGAATAAGCCCGTATGATACTAGGAACATTGTTTTCTCATTGGCCGCAATGAAACCTATGCGATAGCCTATCTAAGATAGGTTCGTATCCATATAGGTTTTCGAACGTATTGGTAATTGGTTGTTTTTGACATTTTGCATGGGGATACAAACGTATACCAACATTTTTCGGATAGGTTGGATAGCTATCCAACAGCAAAAGCTGTTTTGTAATCCACTGTTATTTTACACGGGATTACAACAACACGAACGTATCTGGATAGCTCTACATAATTTTCCGAATGCGGCCATTTTTAATTCATTAAATCATGTCTAAGTGTCAGCTGAGAGAAAATGAGATATCAGTATTTTTATGAAAAGAACGACATCAGAGCTGTAAACTTTCAAGTTCAAGTACCTAGTACCTTGGAATTGTACTTGTACTTGAAAAAACAAGTACAAGGTACTTGTTACTTGAAAAAAATCATCAAGTACAAGTACTTTTTCAAGTACTTTCATCTAAGTACATTTACTGTGTACTGTCCATTTTCAGGTACTTCTAAAGTACAAGTCTATTTTAAACACTGTTTGACTTGGGTATGAGATTTAATGAACATATTTTATAATTTATGAAGCAAATTATGTAATTTATGTATAACATATTTACTTAACCGAAGCCAAGGGTTTGAAACGCGAGTAGAACTAGAATGATTATTAATAAAATTGATCGAATTTTGTACGTAAGTGGACATTTTTATGTTAGTAATAAACCAAGTATTTTGTATTTACTCAATTAGCAGTCGGTAACTAATTTCAGTGAAACTAGAAACTGTTTTTTTTCATTTAATTTTATTTTTTAAGGTATCAGTGAATTCATAAAATACGAATTAGTGTAGAGCTAAAGGCGTTTGATTTATTACTACACGAGAGATCCGCTTGGAAGGATTTTATAAATAAGTTATATAAAATTAGTTATCCTAATGTTTTTCTTTCCTTTTTTTGTTTTGTTTCCATAGTTTCGATATTGTTTTAGTTTTTCCGTTGAAATATTTTTTTTTAATACCATATTCTGGGTGACAAAAAACTAATAATAGCTGCAATTTGCAAATATACACATCAAAGTGATACAAATCGTTCTATTTTAACTCGCGTTTCAAGCCCTCGGCCTCGTTAAGGTAAATATGTTTTACATAAATAACATAATTTGCTTCATAAAATATCAAATATGTTCATTACATTTCATACGCGACTCAAACAGTGTTTAAAACAGACTTGTACTTAAGAAATACTTGAAAATGGATTTGTGCTTGAAAAGTACTTGAAAATGTACTGGGCAGTACTACATACAGTACCCAGTAAATGTACTTAGATGAAAGTACTTAAAAAAGTACTTGTACTTGGCGATTTTCAAGTACCAAGTACCTTGTACTTGTTTTTTCAAATACAAGTACAAGGTACTTGGTACTTGAAAAGTACTTAAGTACAAATGTACTTAAGTGCTTTACAACTCTGAACGACATTATGTTTTGACAATTACAATGTCCCACAAAAGTAAATATACACCAAAAAAATAGTGTTCTCATGAGTCCAGCGTATACTTTTTTTTTAGTCACAGTATACTTTGAAATAATTTAAATTTTCCATTTCTGGAGAGCTTTGAGTATATTTAATATGGAGTGCTCATTCCTATCCCTAATGCATTGTAGTACTTGAGCCTTTGATAGGGGGAGTGATTTCAATATAGAGAGGGTATTTTGACAGCTGGCAGCTATGATGGTGTTGTTGGAAAAACCCTCTCTATATTGAAAATTGTACTACCGTATGGATAAACGCGCCCCCTATGATGGTTACGTTTTTGAAATGTAAACGAGCACTCCATATTAAACATATATACTCAAAGCTGAAAAATCAAAAAAAAAAAAGCTGCCAGAATCTGAAATATGTTCATTTTTAATACATTTTTTGTGACTTTTTTACATTAATGTGGTTCAAACAATTTAGAATTGAAAATACCGATATGAGTGAGCGCGTACACACTAACCACATTAATGTAAAAAAGTCACAAAAAATGTATTAAAAATGAACATATTTCAGATTCTTGGCTTATGAGAACACTAGGTTTTTGGTGTATATATATTTTTGTGGACATTGTAATTGTCAAAACATAATGTCGTTCTTTTCATAAAAAATACTAATTTCTCTTTTCCTCTTTGCTGACAAGAAGTCATGATTTAATAGGCGTGTACCATCAACTGAGCGCTCCGAGCGTTAAAGGATTTTTTAAGTGAGACAAAAAATCTCAACTGAGCACTGAGATTTTTTGCGGAGATTTCTGATCCAAAAATTTCTTGGATTCACTATTCAATTTTTTTTCTCAGTTGAAACAGCTGTTTGTTTGACAACCAAGTTATAATTTTTTGAGGGTGTGCAAATAAGAAAGTAGTAAATAAATAAAAATAAAGACGGAATGTTGGTGAAAACTCAAACTAATTGAATTAGCTATAATCATTTTCATTAATTTCAATAAGTTTTTTGCTTTAACAATTAAATATTTAACGAAAAGTTGAAATCTTATTTCCAAACTTGTATGAGAATAATATAACACATGTTTTTTTTTTGAAAGAGAGCGGAGAATGTTGTCCCACCAAATGATTCTGCCTCTGTTAATCTGACATTGAGCGCTCATTTTGTGGTACACGCCTAATGAACTAAAAATGAAGAAAAAGTATAAATTCATAAACGTCAAATAATATTCGCATCACTGCTTTTTTGCGATGCTGATGCACAACGTAGTTGCAATGGATCAGCAAAAAAGCATCAAGAATTCTTTTGATTCTCTTTTGTTTGAAGTTTGCGCATCATGTGATGCAAGTTTGCAATAGTGCACACTTTACACAAAAAGTGATGCTGATTTGATTCATTTATGAATGTGTGACGAAAGTGATAACGCATCATTACTGCATCGATGTGTTTGTGAATTAACCCATGGTAGTATCATACGGGGTTTAGGTGTGTTATGACCGTTCCAAGCGGATACAAAGCAAAGTGAAGAGGGTCACGCAGCGAAGACAAATAAAAAACTTATCGATAAGAAAAGATCGGCTTTAAACACTTAAATTTTGTTTCGAAGAGGAAAATTAGTCATTAAATTAGTCAGGTCCCTGTGATCCCCCCTTGTTAGGGCCATGAATGTGATCCATATTATTATGTATGTAGATCATCAAAAATTATGCATTACAACAACACTAAATCTACTTTCAATCAGGCAGACGCTTTACGACATAAAAATATGTTGTTTTTATAAATTAGTGTAAGGAACTTGACCACAACGCAAACTGTCAGACAATGAAGTGGAAATTTTATGTATTGAATTTCAAGCTAAAAACTTTATTATTTAAACAAAAAATTGAAGGTTTGTACAAAAATGTTTCAAACTGATTTTTTGAAAAAGGAGAATGGGTGGTTTCTTTCCAAAGTTGTAACACTTTTTCATCTTTATCAAATGTATCTTATTTTTATAGAGGAATTTGTTTTATTTTGGCTGTCCTGTGTGCTTTGATTTCTGCCCAAAGAAGTATTGGACAGAAAATCACAGGTAGGGTAAATTGTTTACTCTCTCTCTGGACTAAATATCACACAAATCTATAGAAAATCACATAAAGGAGGGAATGGGATTTTTGGGTGTGAGCGGCCACAAATGAAATTAGTGTGAAATGAAAGGTCTGCTACAAGGGAGTAAATTTTAATATGGGCGTTTCGTTGCAGTGCATTTAGGAAAAAAGATTTGAAGACATTTGCAAATGCATTTTTGAGGCAGATGGCGTTTAGAAAATGATCTGATACGTTAGCCTTATTTCAAAATGTAGTAAAACAATACGCACCAGGTCAAGATAGCCCAGAAGACAACAGTATAAGATTACCTATCTCATCGCAGCTTTAAAAAAAGAGTATACCAACCGATACTTTTAGTTCAATCACAAAACCGGTGGTCAGGTTTTTTCTCTTTTCCTATTGCATTTTGGTAAATAGACATTTAACCCGCTCTAGCATTTTGCCACATGATAATATGCAAACATCATTTACAATCTGAAAATGCGTTTTTTTTTTGTCCATAAATAAAGAATTTGTTATCACCCACATAACGGTGTTCCTTTTTTTTAAACGGCAGTAAAATGTAACGAAGTTTTATTTTTATTTAAACACGATTCTAGAGCCGTGTCATTTTACAAAAACGTCAACTTGACTACAGCGCGGGTTGACCGCATAGCAAGACCACCTTCTATTTGATCAGCCTTTATGGTCAGAAATTTATCGGCGTAGTAAAGAACCTTTAAAAAAATTACCATCATAATCGAAACTGTACTTTTTATGAAATAAAGTTAGTACCAAATTATGTGCTGGCATTTAAAATATCATAACCGTTCAGCCTAAAACATTGAATTTCATTTTTTTGTTCTAATTCATTTGGGAGAATGGAAAAGTTGTCTCCATAATCAATTCCCACTTCTTCTTTATAATAATTGTAATTACTATAAATAATAATTTTAACTAAGTTGTATTTCTGTAAAAATAGCATGGCACTAGTAAGAGGGAATATTTGGATAGGAAAGATTTTTTAAATTTTGAAGTTTGTATCATGTTAGTGGCATGAAACAAGAACCAAACGAGCGCTGACTTTTCCAAAACTTCTCCACATTTTAAATTGCAAAAATAAAAGTTTATTAATATTATTTTTTTTTTCTTTTTCGTGCTTTTTGTCGTTCATCTCTATTCATAGCAAACAAATAACACAGCAATTTAGTATTTGTAGTAAAAACAATTGAGTTTACCAAACAAATGACCTGATCACAGGATCACTTGGACCGAGAGCGAGGAAGTAAGCACTCAAAACGACGAAGAGTCGAGGATATATTTAAATAATTTTCCTTTTAAAGAATGACGATAATATTATTTTTGGTCGACACATCGTCGTCTATGTGTCAAAAGGCCTATGTTAATGGAGTGCAAAAAAGCTACTTAGACATCGCCAAAGGAGCAGTGGAGACGTTTCTCAAATTTCGCCAGCGAACCCAAGACTGCCTCGGCGATCGATATATGCTGTTAACATTCGAAGAACCACCAGCGAATGTAAAAGCCGGATGGAAGGAAAATCATGCTACGTTCATGAATGAGCTTAAAAACCTTCAAAGTAATGGGCTAACATCAATGGGCGAGTCACTTAAAAATGCTTTTGATTTATTAAATTTGAACCGCATGCAATCGGGTATTGATACGTATGGACAAGGGCGGTGCCCTTTCTATCTCGAACCTTCTGTTATTATTGTCATCACCGATGGTGGGAAGTATTCTTTTCGAAATGGAGTCCACCAGGACATTATTCTGCCACTGAATTCGCAAATTCCAGGTACAAAATTTACCAAGGAGCCATTTCGTTGGGACCAAAGACTGTTTTCCCTTGTTCTGAGGATGTCGGGAAATAAAATCGATGAACGTGTGGATGGCAAAGTACCACATGACGACTCACCTATAGAAAGGATGTGCGAAGTAACTGGAGGGCGGTCGTATCGCGTGAAATCCCATTATGTGCTAAATCAGTGCATAGAGAGCCTAGTGCAGAAAGTACAACCCGGGGTTGTGCTGCACTTTGAACAAATGCTCTTAAAAGACCTCAAAGATGGAGAAGTTCAAGATATTGCATTTCAAACAACCAAAAAAATGATATACGTACAGAAACATATTTCGCAAAAAACCTTTCCAGTGGGTTTTTGGCCGCTGCCAGAACCCTACTGGCCAGATCCGAAGTCTGTAACACTGCCGCCAAGAGATGCACATCCAAAGTTGAGAATAGTAACTCCATGTGTTGATGAACCTCAAATGGTGAGAAATTTCCCTGTGGATAAGTACGAAGTAGAAGCCAGTCCGCTGACGCTACAGATTTTATCAAAACGTGAAATGAACAAATGCTGGCCAGTGATCATATCAAATGGATTGCATGGCTTTGAGGTTCCCTTTGGTTATCTCAAGGCAAGTCCGAACTTTGCCCAGGTCCACCTGTATGTTTTAGCATACAACTATCCGGCATTGTTGCCACTACTGCATGACCTAATTCATAAGTATAATATGAGTCCACCCAATGATCTGATGTATAAGTTTAATGCGTACGTTCGGTTGATACCACCATACTACTGCCCGTTTCTGAGGCGCGCCCTTCTGAACATAAACGTTCCATACCCTCTGTTGCAATTTTTGTTACCCGAGAACGCCGATAATTATCTTAGTCCGAATATTGCTAACCAGCTGAAACATATAAAAAATACCGCTAAGCAGGATCAGGAGAATCTGTGTCAAAAAGTTCTTAGGCAATTGCGACAGCCCAGGCCGCCGTATTGGCAAATTGAACGAGCGCGTTTGATTGTCGGACCACCCCTCCGAAGGGATTTAGTGCGAAATCCTCTTCTACGAGACACTTTTAGCAAACTGTACAGTGAAATCGAACCTATTGAAAACTACACAATTGTTGTACCTTCGATGGTAAGACAGGCGCCAGCGAAAAACTACCGCAATCCTTTCGACATTCCAAGAAGGGATCTAATAGATGAGATATCAAAAATGCGAGACAATTTCTTAAGGTCATCTACGTCCAATGGCATTGGATTAGTGAATAAAGACTCAGGACATTGTCTGCCAATTTCTGAAATGGGTAACTACCAGGAATATCTCAAAAACAAAGACAATCCATTACGTGAAATTGAACCAACAAACGTGCGGCAACATATGTTCGGGAATCCTTATAAGAAAGACAAACATATGGTTATGGTAGATGAAGCGGATCTTGGGGATGTAGCTCCAATTAAGTCTCCAAATGCCCAAAATGCACAGTCAAAAAAGCAACTTGAGCTTGGTAGTAGATCGAGAAAACGAAAAGCTGGACCAATCCGAAGGGATTTCGTTTTTCGACGGACATCGACTGATTCCCGGCCTAGCACGCCATCAATATCATCCTCCACATCGTCTTGTAAAGGAGGATTCGATTCGGAAACAGATGACAGCATGTCGGACACATCTTCTGTCATTTCTTTAGATGATGACGATCCGGATAGATTGAGTTCGATTGAGTTTAATGAGCCAGATGATTTTAAAATTAACGGACATGTTACAAATTTAATCAATGGAATGACAGACGATATAGAAGAAGGCGTGTCGGGAACGGTACCAATTCATTTGTCAACACCTTCACATATAACAATGCAAGTTAATCACACCAGCAATACCATCGTTAGCAATAATAGTCTTACAAGTGCGTTAGGTGGTGTCCTTGCTAGTAGCGGGGGAGTATCAATCATTGGAAATGGAATCACAAACAACAATGTTCACATTCCGATTCCTTACATTTCTCCAGTTTTCGTTGAGGCTCCGACGACACTAAGTGCCATGGCGTCTCATCCAAATCACCATCATTCGTTTGCAGCTGTGGCGTCCCAATCGGTAGTAGCTTCGCCGGCATCAACATCACTCACAGCCACCTCTAGTATAGTAGGAGTAACACCACTACAACCAACTCCAGCGGCAACAACGAATGGCCACAATGATATCAACAGTGATGCCCAAGAAATCTCCAGAATTCTTCAACAATGTCACAACGGCAGCAGCAACAGTTGTAGTGTCGTCGTACCAATTGCTTCAGAAAAATTAAAACACGAACTTCTGATAGCAGATTCACTTCCTCCTGACTTTGACAACAGTAAAACATTGGAAATCGATCTAGATCAAAAGCCAGGAGTGAGTTCGAGTGCGTCTATAATTAACTCGAACTTCGACAACCTTAAGAAAGAATTACCCGCCTCGTCTGCTGAGCCACTGCTTACCAACGAGCAGCGAGACGCTATCCGAAGGCACAATATCGAACTGCGAGCGACAATATTTCGAGACATTCGTCGTCCAGGCCGAAATTACTCCCAACTTTTGGAGAATCTTAATCTAATCAAAGGCGATATCGATACAAAGAATAAGTTCATACAGATGTGTATCGCCGAATCAAAACGCTTTCGACGCCAACTCATGGCCAACAGTATACAAGATTGGTGGGATAAACGGGAAAAAAACAATAGTTATATTATGCAAAATCCGGCGATGAGTTCGAGCTAACACCAAGGCTTCTACTAAACACCGCGCCACTTGTTTTTCAATATAATTTGTTTTCAATCAATTACTTTAGAAGTATATAAATATATAAAAATACTTATAATTATAGTAATTAGTAGTTGTCTTTTAGTAATAAGATATTCATTTATATTTTGTTTGCTCAGAAGGTAAAAACAAACGTTCAAATCTTTTAATTTTTGTAAATACCGTTTCAATGAACAAAAACATAATAATTCTAGAGTTCAGTATACGTATATATAAAAAAGTCTTCTTTAACTAAACAAGCTGAATTTTTGTTAATTAAATCATTGTGCATCCTTCGTCTTTCCATTTTTTTTAACACCGACATAGAATTTATAAAGCAGTTTATCTAATTTATATCAATGGATATTTTTTTTTTGTTTAAATTTATTAGTTGAAGCTTTTTAACTATTGTTTAATGAATATTTAGATTTACCTTAATATTGTGTTTAGGGTCTCCTCGCCCACAGAAGTCATTGTTTAACTGAAAGTACTTAAAGCTGTGATACAAAGCTTTGATTGAGTTGCAATTATTATTTAATTGTCTAATTTGTTCACAAGATTATGAGTTTGTAAAATGTAGGTACCCAAGTTTTTTTTATGAATCTGGGGCCTTATTACGTAAAACGATAACGATCAAACGATTTCGTTTTTGCAGTACCTGTCCCTTTCTTTGTCCACTCATATGATAGGGACAGCTATTGCCAAAACGATATCGTTTGATCGTTATCGTTTTACGTAATAAGGCCCCTGTTATTTTTTCCAATAATAATTTAATTTAAAATTTTTTTTATTTATTTTTAACTATCAAAATGAATTAAAAGAGCCACTCGCACAAAGAATTTTTCATTATTATTTTTGGTTTTTATCGTCTTGCAATAGAAAATTTACCAAACGTATTAATATACCTTATGTATTAATTTTAACATTATGACCATACATTTATTTGGGAGCTTAGGTCCACGCCATCCTTTTAGTGTAAACAAAGTCTGCAACGTTGAATTATAACATAAAACGTGCTTCAAATGGGGTTTTTCGAACCGGTTCCTCTTCTGAAATACGAGTCTAGTCACGAGCCTACCGAAGTGTATCCTTTGACGTACATAAATTACGAGGAATATTTTTGTTAAATTTAAAACCCCAAAATGGATACCAGTTAGTTTGTAAATTGTTCCTGATTTAGTTTTCTAAAAACTTAAAAAAAAGAAAGACTATCAGCTAGGTTCCACAATGGATCTACACTGATCTAAGTGTGACGGTAACAAGACTAACTGTCAGCCCACTAACCTATCAGCTAGGTTCCAGAAATCACGTGAAATGAAATTGAAATCGAAATTGGAAATCGTGTGAATTTATTTTCCATGTTATACATTTGGATCGATTTCATAATTTCGAAATCACTTTGTGAACCTAGCTGTATACAAAACTGTACGAAAGTGTTTACTATGTAATTGATTAAAAAATAAAACAGCTTTGTAATAACATAAAGGCTACACAGGAATCATGATCAAACGATATTTACGCATCTAGACAACTTTTGGAACAGAAACAAAGATACTTAGAGCCAGTTTGTTCACAGCCGATCATCTCTAATCCATGATTATTGGAACTGGGTAATCGTCGAAATGTGTTTGTTGATCAAACTGTAACTTTTTAAGATTTTCGGAACTTGCCGCGTAAATATTTAGAAATATTCACCCCAATTACGAAATTCGTATTATTAAGTCGTATTTGGTCGTATGTTGAGTTTGAGGTTTCCTTAATGGTAAAGTATCATCTTTTTGGTTTAAAGGTTTTGAGAATTTAAGAGTAGAGACTTTGCGATGCTGGTATTAAAACTTAACAACATATTTATCAAAAGCATGGCGCAAAGAACAAAAAGTGTTCGAAAAGAACACAAATTGTTCGTTTCGCCATGTCTTTCGATGGTCATATAGTTAAATTTAAATACCACCATCGCAATGTCTGTATTCGCAAATTCTCAAAAGCTTTACACCAAAAAAGAATACATTTTACCATTAAGGAAACCACAACATGGTTGCCAGTGGACTGGAAAGTCAGGGAACGAAAAGTTGGTCAGGGAATGTCAGGGAAAGTGAGGGAATTTGGAGAGCAGTCAAGGAAAACTTTTAGCGCTGACTGATTTAAAAATAGCTAAAATTTAGAATTCTGAAATCCCACCTTCTGTTTTCGAAGTTAGAATAAATTTTATCATTTTGAACTGTTTTTTTTTTTAGTAAATATTCTTGTAGTGAGAATCATTAAAAACTTGAGGGCAGGCCTCGAACTTTAATTATTTTTTTAAGTTTTTCATTTTCAACTAAAATAATTTCTACCTAAAATTCTGAAACTGTTATCAAAAAATGTTTACTATTTGCTATTTGAAAAATTATAGTTCATATTTATAAGTTTTCATGGTTCTGCATTCGTCAGTTATGAAAATTACGAACATTCGGAAAGATAAAGAATTTTCAATAGGGACATAAAAATGTGCTTCAAGAGACTACATTGAATCCACAAAAAGTGAATGTTCGGGTGGATATGAAATCCATCCAGCTACATCGCTAGTGATTAAAGAAAAAATTGACAAAAAAACCTACACAAAAATAACTTAAAAATATAATTGAAAATAATTGGTCACATAAAAATTCCTATATCGCTAATGATAATTTTTCGATAAAGTTCAGGTGAAAGTTACGACCACCAAGTCAGAATGTTCTAATATAGTAATAATAATATTTTGTGATATCACCATTTAAAAGTCTGCTGGTTTTTTGTTCACCCTTTGGCGAAGTGAGGTTTTAAAAATAGAGATTTTCTAAATTTCTAATCAGGGGTATTATCACTTCACCTTAGGTGATCCGACTAATAGAACTTCTCGGAGATTTATAAAACGCAAACAATCCACAAAACAAAGTCTCCAAAAAAAGTCGATTAAGGTTCGTTTTAAAAGCATATATCTTTGAGCTCTAATAGTCGGATGACCAAGATTAAGGTGTATGGATTTAGGGAAAATGACAGTGCACCATGATGTATCTTCAAAAAATTAGTGGAAGTGATAATACCCCTGATAAGAAACTTAGAAAATCTCTATTTTCAGCCCCGACCCCCGCCAAAGGCTGAAGAAAAAACCTGCCAGACTTTCGATTTCGATATCACATAGTATGCACTATGCACCTATAAACCCTAATACATCAACTCCCGAAATTTGCTGTTGGCTCTTAACTAAAACCTAGACTGAAGTTTTGGCATCGACAAATATTATATCCTTATTACAAAACTTTTTATAGTTAAATGAGTAATCATAACAAGAGAATCTTATAGAAGCTAAAAAAAAAACGGAAATAATAAATAAGTAGTTTTATTTTAAATTCGATTAAAAATTAAAAAAAAAAATTGAAATTTGGTCAGGGAAAACTTAAAAACTGGTCAGGGAGATTCAGGGAAAGTCAGGGAATTTTATTTTAAAAATTAGTGGCAACTATGCACAAGCCCAACATGTGACCAAATTCGACTTGATAATACGAATTTCGTAATAGGGGTGATTATTAATTTCTTATTCCCGACGTTTCGAAGAAATTACACTCCTCGTGGTCACGGGATTAGACTGACGTTTGATGGGTGTTGTTTGTTACTCTTTCTCATAAATTGTATCGGTGCATTTATTGTTGGTGGACTTTCAATTTGAGTGGGTGGATTGTCATTTGGTGGTTGTTGCGTCATATTTGCATATTCATACACAAAACTTACAACGTCAGATGTATAACTTTTTGCTTTCATTGATATAAGCTTACTTACAAGTGGATCCCATGATGCGGATAGTTTGGAGCTGGAATCTCTATTGAAATTCTTATGTATTTGTTTTTTTTTAATTTCAAATGCTTCTCTTACTATCCTTGGCATGTAGAATGTTTCTGTAGCAAGTGATTTAGCTCGATCAAAATGAATAAAATGATCTGCGTTGTAAGCTAGATGCTCACAAATAGCTGATTTTGTGACAGCATTGTGTTGTATGGCTTTTATATTTTCATTTAAACGTGTTTTTATTCCTCTTTGCTTTGCACCGATATAGGATAAGCCACAACTTCGCGGAACAGAGCATACTCCGGGATTTTGGAATGGAATTGTGTCTTTCGGTGTTCTTAGAAGTTGGCGAACCTTGGTTGCTGGTTTAAAAACAGTATTTATAATGATATTGCCCAAGATTCTTCCAATTCCAGTCGAAATCCCTTTTACGGATTACGGAAAGTGCACCAACAACAATGCATCGATACAATTTAAGAGAAAGAGTAACAAACAACACCCATCAAACATCAGTTTAATCCCGTGACCACGAAGAGTGTAATTTCTTCTAAACGTCGGGAATAGTAAATTAATAATATTTCTAAATATTTACGCGGTAAGTTTCGAAAACCTTTAAAAAGTTACAATGTTTAATGTCCGCGAAAAGTTTAAAGTTTCATGTTGTCCAAAGTATGAGTTGCTAATCATGGATATCGCTAATCAGCCAATTTCGGTTGATAAGCGTTAGTTAATTAGAGCCTGTGAAAGTCACACTCTAAATTTAACACACTGTGAACAAACTGGGCCTCAATCCATTAATTTAAATAGAAGATAGCTCCACGAGAATCTCTGAAGTCTCAATGATATGATATGAGGTAATTGAAAAAATATATATTGATGTTCGAGTGCATCCTTAATATTCAAAATCACTGCTTCACAAGACAAAAAAAATAGTCATTTCTATGTCAAAACTCACAAATTCTTTTGTACCAAATTCAAGAGTCCTATTATGTATGTATTTAATGGTTGCGTATGAAAGAATGACATAATAGGGCTGGCAATAAATATTCTTTTATTAAAAACCTTATCTTTATTCAAAATTAGTCTTTTTCGCGAATAACATTTTCCTTTATTGAGTATTATACGAGTTTGATATACACCATTTTTTGTTGATTAACTTTGATTGAAATCTCTATAAATTTATGCTGTTAACTTGAACTTAAAAAATTTAAAAAGAAATAATATGAACAAAGTTTCCTTTATATTTTATTTATTAATTTTTGTTTGTTAAAAAAATAATTGTAAAACAATTTTATAAAAAAAAAATTGCATAAAAATACAAAAAATATATCCACATAAGAATATAATCAAACAAATAGTTGTTTTTCTACAATAGAAAATAGTAAAAAAAAAAAATAATTAAAAATGTATACAAGTTTGTGTAAAGTTATATTTTTTTGTATTGTTCAAATAATTTGAATACAAAAAAATCTGTGTACAGAACAAAAAATTACAAAATTAAAAAAAAAAGCAACAACTATACAAAAAATTCTAGTTTTTAAGATAGATAAAACAAAAATTTTCTATTAAAAAAATATGTATATAGAATTTATTGTATAAGATTGTTTTAAATGTAAAAAACAAACATCTTAATAATTTTTAGATAAAAGCCGGGAGCAAAAAAAAAAATATTTGCAGTTATTGCAAATGAAATAAATTTGTGTAGTATGTGTGTATGTGTAATTGAGCGAAAGATACATCGGTACATATACAAATTAAAATGTATATTACTTTTGAATGGTCGTCATAAATCAAATATAAAATTAATATAAACACAAAAAAAAATATGCTAAATAAACATATTCTATGTTGTGCCTCCCCCTTTAAATCGATCTTAGAAAAATCATGAAATAATAGAAATAAAAAAAATGTTTTAAGGAATTTTACTATTGATAATGTTGTGCAATTTGTTATTTAAAAAAAAAAAAAAAAAACAGGTGGCATAATAATCTTGATATTTTCAGGATTGCGGATTTAAAATGCGAACGTTACATGTATGGTGCAGTTAAACTGTATGTTTTTCATGTTGCATTTTGTATATATTTTATTTTTGCAGGATTGATTAAGTAATTTATAGTGAAATGGACATACATGTAATGTAGAAACATTAGGGTGGGTACAAACAAAATAATTGTATATTTTAAATTGTATTCTCAAAGAAAATATTTTTAAAATAATGTATTTTTTATTTTCCATTCAGATTGTATGAAGACAATTTTGTTAATAACTTTCAGAATTTTCGAAACCGGAAATGGTTGGAAATCTTGATTGCCTACCTTGTTAGGGTCTCCCAAACCAACGCGAAAGCGTCGCGAAACATTCGCCGACGGCAGTTTTTGTTGTTATTTAGCATCGTTTATTTGTCATTTTTGTTATCATTGTGAATGATTCACCCTGCAGAGTGAATGTTCCGCATTGGTTTGGGAGCCCCTTAAAGATTAGTCTTTCAGAATTAAAATAATGTTCATTTTGTTTATGTACCCTAATGTACCTAAGAACATACATATGCATTCAAATATGTCCATAGCTGAAGGCATAACGTTAAAGTAAAGGAAATTAACGACCAACGGTTGTCCTGTAGTCAAACATCGAGCAGTCGTTGGAAAAGAAAAGATTTTCATGAGATTAAAACTAAAACAAAATCGTAAGTATGGTGTCTCACTTTTATAGCATTGCATTATGCAAGGTGGAAGTCTGAAAATAAATATGTAATAAATTATGGATTTTATTGGTAGACAAATTATTTACCACATCTAAGTACTTGAACTATAATTGTCTATTTTTAAATTGAATATTGAAATTTGGAAGGGCTAGATTTTTCAAATATTAAGTCAAGAAGCTGCTTTTCAGTGTAGGTTGAAAGCACAAAGACTTAAAAAAAAGTCGGAAGATAAAATATCAAAAGCACCTGTTGACTTAATCCAGAGTTAATTCGCCAAATTTAATGAGTTAACTTGGGCTTAACTTTAATCCCTCATTAAAAAATTGGCTTTAAAAATCCATAAAATTGAACATTAAATACCTATTATAGTAAAAAATAGACCAAAATGTTCAATAGAATACGCTATTATTCTCAAAGAGACACTGAAGTTGTCGGACTAAAACAAGCGAATACAAGGAAATCAAATTATGCGTCTTTAATTGCGGTTATTTATCTACTTTTCGTTAAGTTACGTTCACTTTTGCTTTCGGAGAGGAAGAGCCCGGAAGCATTATCTCAATTAATAAAAACTGACATCATCTCGCTGAAGCAGGAATGAAAAAAGAGAAAGATGATTCATTTCATTTGAGTGACCTTTTGGCCGTTCAGAAAACTATTTTTCGTTGGTTTTTGACATTTTCGCTCAGTCGACAATTAGGTATAATTCTATTTTAAATGCCCAACTATAATTAAGCCCATTTATGCACGCATAAGTGAACGAGCGAATACACAATGGGCCTTACCAACAATCAAATTTAGTAACGACTAAAATATTTAAGTTAAATGGACCATAATTGTATGGGCTCTAAATAATAACCTAAACATGGTATGACTTAAATATTTAGATAAATAATATTACAAGGTATGTTGGTACTCTAAAATATGAAACATCATGTATGGTTAATTTTTGATAGTCCATACCATTATGGTGTATTTTTCTCAAATATTTAAGTCGTTACTAAATTTGATTATTGGTAGGTCCCAATCCCTGTTGATAAACCAATGCAATTCAAGTGCCATTCGTTAAGTTTCGTTAAAATTTCGCAAGAGCGATTCCAGTTGCTCGGAACGTAATTAGCTCAAAGAAAAAAAAAAATGTTTTAAAAAGCAAAATGGAGAGAGACAGGTGAAAGTACTCCGCATAGCCATGATGCAATTTTGCTCACGTATCTACCTAGTCTCTCTCCATTTTGCTTTTTAAAACGTTTTGTTTTTTTTCCTGTGAGCTGTCAAATTTAATTAAGTGCCGAGCGTCTAGAATCGCACTTTGCAGAATTTTAACGAAACATAACGAATCACATTTGAAATGCTTATGGCTTATGAACAGGGATTGTGTGTATTCGCTCGTTTCTTATGCGTGCATAAGTGAGCTAAGTTCAATTATAGTTGGGCCTTAAAGGCGGAGAGGTATTTTTTTAATTTTTGCTTATGCGCGCATAAGTACATTATGGCTATACGGGGTAATTTTGCAAACATAAGCTAATTTTCGTTAGCTTTTTGACATTAGCTTATGTTTGCTTATGCCTATTATAGTTGGGCCTTAAGACTTATATTATAACCCTTCAAAATTGTATTTTTCTTGAAAATGTTCGTCTACATGTAATTATCACCTTATACTACGTTTTCATTAGAGCCGAAATGAGGTAATTTCGGAATTTGGCAAAAAAGTGTTTTCATTATCAAATTAGCTAATCTCATTTCATTTTGAATTTGGAATGGCAGTTTATGGTGGATTTACATGTATCTTCGTCGACTTCTGCAAAAAAAAAGGGGATGCAAAATTAAAATTTACATTTGTTAGATAGGGAACACCAAAATGCAGAAGATCTTCGTACATACAGATTATAGGAAGTGCCATAATGCAGATATGAAGACGAACATGTTCATCTTCTTGGTGGTTCTCTTTTACATGCTCAGAGTTTTCGCATACATTTGTCCCGCTCTACTTTTCTTCATATTTGCAGACGAAGATACATGTAAATCCAGCATTAACGTTTTTTTTTTGTTGTTTTCTTTTTGTGTTTTGACATTTTCATGCAAGAGATTTTTAAAGCTTTTGGAATCGACTGCTGATGGATAGATATATGTACCTCATTTCGTGCAAATTTGATTGAAATTATCTCATTTAAGAACAAGAATTTGTATGGGAAGTGAGGTCATTTCTGATTTGGAAATTTGCAACGAAATTACCGCAGTAAAAACGTAGTTTATACTACGTTTTCATTAGAGCCGAAATAAGGTAATTTCGAAATTTGCCAAAAAAGTGTTTTCATTATCAAATTTGCTAGTTTTATTTGACATCTCATTTCATTTTGAATTTGGAATGGCAGTTAGCCGTTTATTTTTGTTGTTTTCTCTTTCTGTTTTATGTTGTTGAGTATAGTGTATTGATATTTTCATACAAAAGCTTTTAAGAGCTTTTGAAACTGATTCCCGCTGGATGCATTCACCTAATTTCCAACCTAATTTCGTGCAAATGAGGTTGAAATTACCTCATTTCGAAATGTGATTTTGTATGGGAGATTAGGTAATTTCGGGTCTCTTTTGGAAATTTGCAACGAAATTACCTCATTTGGCCCAGTGAAAACGGCATATCAACCTTAAAAAGAAGTGTAACATAAATTGAAGATTATTCAATTTTCTGGCTCGAGTGTTGTGTTGTGGGAGCGTTTGTCGCCGGCATTCCATACATTTCATACGCCACACAGCAACACGAGATTAGTCGATGTGTTAAAACTACACAATATTGTGATGCATATCTCACGTACGTGGCAAATTTCTGCACACCATAATTATGTGTAAAAAACAATGTTACATACAAATTTGTGCCCTTGATTAGTACATGGGTAGTAAAATCTGCTCAAACAAAAAGAACTCCGCTTTCCAAGGATCCGATAAAGACCGACAAAATGAGTTTTCTATTAAATAATAAATGAAAGCAGACCCTTAATTCCCTGCAACAAAAAATGTCAAAAAATCACTCGTTTTTAAAAAAGTACACTATAGAGACAGACTAGGACTCGGACCCAATTATTAAAATAAAAGATTAGATTTAAGGATTTCCCAAAGCGGCGCGGAACGTTCGACGACGGCAGTTTTTGGTTTTATTTAGCATTGTTAAGTTACATAGACCTACTTTTGTACAAAAGTAGAAAATTAAATGTAGTTAAATGTAGTTAAGCCTTTAATTTTTCACTTCAGTTGTCATTGTGAATGATTCACCCTGCAGAGCGAATGTTTCGCGTTGGTTTGGGAGATCCTTCAGATTGCAATCGTTTTAGAATGAAACTTACAAAACAAAGTAGAATCTATTTTGTCTTTGTTTTTATGTAAATGGGGAGTGGGTAAAAATCCCATCCAAAATTGACACAAAGAAATCATTAACGAAAAATTTCGTTGTGCTCTTCGATCTGAAGTAGGCTCTTCGACCAGAGAATTAAAGTTCTCTTAAACCAACGCCAAACATTCGCTTTGCAGGGCGAATCTTTTATTCTACTATGAATGTTCTGTTATGGTGCATAATAGATCTCCACCATAAAAGATATTTTATAATTGGTATTTAGGAGTTCGATCTCTTATAAAAGTCTGTTATGGAACTTCGAAAGGGAAATATTTATACGAACAGAACTAAAATCTGCTATCAAATTATCAGATGTAGTAAATAAAAAAACTCGGCACTGGCGAGTGACCAAAATAAAATTAATCTGCGAATGGTCGTGTTTTGTTCCACGTAGACAAATTATTGTTCTATGTAATTTGTCTATTACCGTGTTTAGTGTTTTTGTTTGTAACACCCCGACTCCACAGGCCATGAACGATGTCCATATTCCAATCCACAATCTCCATAGGTTTTTTTAGACATGTTTCATAAGCTTCATCCACATTTGTGTCGTGTGTTGTGTTGTGGAGTCGTGTGTCGCTATCGCTACAATGTATTTCATATGCGTAGAACCATATTTGTCTAGTGTGTTGTGTTGCAGTGTGGCGTTAAAATATATGAAATGACAGCGACACACGACTCCACAACACAACACACGACACAGATGTGGATCAGGCTATAATCTGGCCATCGTTCATGGCCTGTAGAGTCGGGGTATAATCATATATTTTAATATTATTGAAATCCTTTATGATAAAAGTAAAAAATATTCTGTCTTTTATTCTGTTATGGCGTATAGCAGATTTCATAACAGATTTCGAACTGCAGAATACCAATCAATAAAAGAATAAAAGCTTCTTTGACAGTTCAAAAATTTGTACGGAAGTTGATAAAAGAATAAAATGTCGTTTTCGGTTGCAGGTTCGGAGTTACTCCTTTTTGACTCCGCTTACTCCAAAATTATTCGATTGGCTGTTCCGAGTAATGTTTTCGGAGCATTTTTCTGTTCCGGAATTAATAAAGGAGTAGACCCGGAACACACATATACAAATAAACCCTTTGCCTTTCATCGGATTATTTGTCAAATTAATTTTACTCGACTGAACGTGCAAAATATACATAAATATCAGACAATTTAAGCACATACACATAAATATTTCACAAAATAGTCTCGGAACAGTAGAAAATAATTCGATTGGAATCAAAAAGAAGTAGTACTGTTCCGAAATCCAATCGAAAACGACAAAAGATTGAGCCGATTATGCCTAAATGCTGTGCCAAATAACAACAAAAACTGCTGTCGGTGAATATTTCGCGTTGGTTTGGGAGAGCCTTAAATTGCACATACTTTTTTGTTTGTTGATAATTTCTTTGATTGGCAGCATTCGGAAACCTATGTAGACCTCCCCAGGGGGTCAATTTTCGATCTGTGAAGCTGTGAAGTGATAATTTTTCCAAAACTTCACACGTTAATAATTTGATTCTGGATGAGTGTGTAAAAGTGATATTAAATGTCAAAACTTGATCAAAAATTAAGAATTTTTGACATTTTATTTCACTTTTTCACACTCATCCAGAATCGAAATATTAACGTTTGAAGTTTTGGAAAATTTATCACTTCACAGATCGAGAATTGACCTCCAGATACGTTCGTGTTGTTGTAATCCCGTGTAAAAAACAGCTGATGACAAAACAGCTTTTGCTGTTGGATAGCTATCCAAGCTATAGGAAAAATGTTGGTATACATTTGTATCCACATGCAAAATGTCAATAACAACCAATACGTTCGAAAACCTATATGGATACTAATCTATCTTAGATAGGCTATCGCATAGGTTTCCGAATGCGGACATTTTCATTTATGTCCCGGTCTACATTGAACAATTTTTCCAGTGCCGATCTTTTGTTCGTTTGTGAAGGGAGTGAAAAGTGAGGGGTAGGGATCAAATCGTTTGTACGACAAAACTCTAACGATTTTTCCAGTCTGTTTATGTTCTCTTTCGCCTTCTTTCCATTTTGTTGTGTGTGTTCGGTGTCAGTGTGCCGTTCGTTTGATGGTGTGAGTGAATCTCAATGAAACACGAAGAGCATATCAATACAAAAATGAAGAAGACAAGGAAAAAATCTTATGGAAAAAATCGTTCTGTGTGTACATTTCACACGATTTCTGGAAAAATCTTCGTCGAAAAATCGGGCAATGTAGATCGGGACTATTTTTGTTTTATTCAATATAGCTTTTAACGGCCTTTAGTCCATAAAAATTGGCGTTTCGTCAAAATTTCCAACAATTCTTGATTAGAAATTCTAATTGGGTTGGATATAGTTCACAATTGATTTTCGCTGTAAAATTGATGTAAGCTGGACTGAACTTAATAAAAATTGCGTCTTGACAAGGCTTCACTGTCAACTGAAGAGTCCAAGGCAGAGCGCCGGGACGAAACGCTAATTTTTATGGACGAAAGGCCGTTAAAAGCTATATTGAATCAATAATTCAACAAGTCCAATTAAATAATGCTAAGTCTTCTACTTGGCTGATGTATTTCAGTAGTATATAGAATTGGTATTAAAAAAAAAACACTCATATATTTTTGTTTTATTATAGAAAAGCTGAAAGTCTCCATTAATATTTGTCCATTTCGTAGGCATTTTGTCCGAACCCTGCTGCAAACTTAAACCAATATAACTGACAGATGACAGCCACTCAACAAAAACACTCAAGAGAACAACTCAAAGAACCTAGTCTCAAAAAATTTCAACTTGAAAAAGTGATTTCATCGTTTGGTTTTTAATTTTAATTCAATAAATATTTTGCGTTCGACAAGTGAAGGAGTGTTCTTTAAATTTCTCCGCTTCAATCTTAATATTTAAATTTTATCCATATACCTAAATAAATTATTCCCGAAAACATTCGTGCGGTGTTGTCGTGTCTCAACTCAAGTGTAAACATAAAACTTTTCCATTAATAAACAAACAAAACTAAAAACACAATGGCCGAGTCAAGCAAGAGGAATATTCCCATTAAACTAGGAGATTTCAGTGTAATTGATACAGAATTCTCAAGCATTCGGGAGCGATTCGATTCCGAAATGCGCAAAATGGAAGAAGAAATGGCCAAGTTCCGATCCGAGTTGATGAATCGTGAGGCTAACTTCTTTGAATCTACAAGGTATGTTATGCTCGTTATTTTTTTTTCTCATTTCATTGTTTACTTATTTTGACCGTAGAGAAAGATTTTTATAATTGGTAGATTGCAGAAAATTCTCATAGCACAATAAAAATAATTCCACTATCTTATCGGTTCTGTCTTCCGTGTTGTGTCCATGCCTTTGTAGGTACATATAATAAAAACCGATGGCAACCGGCATCAGGCATTTTTTTTTAAACTTAAAATAGAGTTCCGGTTCAGTGCCATTTGTCATGGCAATAGAAAGTAAAAATGATCCCTATACTAGGTTGGTAGTACCATTTTGGAAACATTCTCTATATAACTACCTACCAAAGTAAAATTTCCAATACGAATAGGAAATAAGATTCCACATTCATTTCATTAACCCATGCCGAAGGCGCTAGATAAATTGTATGTATTGATTTACGATGCCACCAAATTTTGCTTCTAAAAATAAAACAGACTTTTTGATTTTGAGGTTTTTTTGTTTTAAGATAGAAGCGTTGCAGAAGCGTTCAGAATTTGTATACCTGCCTTCTACGTTTTTATTTTGTATGTATCTAATCTTCTATATCTACTATAGTAGCTATTATTATAGTCCATATCGGCTCTGACTCATATGTATTATACGAATTGAGTGCTCTGGTGTATATCCAATCTAAACAAACAAAATTGATTTGGCTTATTAGTTGCCTAGGTAATTTTAATTTTTTTGTTTGATTTGAAAAAATGATTGAGTTAACAATTTAAAACACAGTATAAAAACTCATGCTGACCATTACTATTTTTGGATATTTTTACATTAGAAGTTTTAGAAGATACCTAGGGAGGTAACAGGCAACAAAAAAAAAATACCATCTGGGATGGATAGAAATTGGGTAAGATGATTGGATATCCATTTAAAATCCTTTTATTCATTATGTCTTAAAAAATTACATTCATCAGATTTATGTAGTTCTTAAAGTTAACTATTAACAACAACGATAACCTACTTCAAACACCGTGAAGTACCTACCTCGTCGAAGCTTAGTGTTGACGAGGTTTTTTGGTTGATAAAAAAGAAATGCGTCAAAGTCGACATTAGTTCGCACTTTGAACTCAGTAGACGTTTTTCAGTAAGTCAATACGTTATTGAAAGCAATATATCGCTTTTTGGATCGGCTTCGATTATCATTAGGTATTCAGGAAAGAGAATGAATGAGGTTTTATTTTGAAATATATGTATGATAGTAATTCCTCTTTGACGAAATTGCGTGTGAATGCACATACATCATACAAAAGCGAAATACTTAGTGGACGAGGTTGTTGGAAGTGGCGTGTGTTTGGAGTAGGCAAAATGTACACTAAATCAAAATATTTTGATATGTAAGATTCTTCTAATGTTCGTCATATATTCTAGAATGGAAATTGGGTAAATTTTTTGTTTATGTTTTCTAAAATGTCATTGGAAGAAATGTTCAGATACCAAAACAACTTTTTAAATCATACTTCAATTTTATTTTGGTTACAAAATTGATTGTAGTAGCCCGTAGCGTAATGGTTGGTTTGTTGAACTGTCACGCAGGAGGTCTGGGTTCACTTTTAAGCTACTGCCTCTTGCGAGAAATTGACAATTCATCCAAGAGTATCACATGTGATGAATGAGTGCTTCTCGTCTATCCGTTCGGAAGAAATTATAGGTCCCTTCCATTCCTGTAGACACGCGCACACAGTAATGGTTGCGAATTGTTAGTCATTGTTAGTCACTTGTGAGGCCCTGGTTCTTCACGAGCTGTTGCGCCACCCAATTTATTTTTATTTATTGAAATACCATCATTTTAAGTTCTCTTTATTTTCAAAACATCAAGAAAATCAATTTAAAAAAAATGTAGGTATGTATTACAAGTACAAAATTAGATAAACTGATAAAAAAGTGATTGAATTGAGAGTTCGTTCAGTTCTTTTTTTTAATAAATATAATTACTAATTATTTTTGTTGAGTTGTTACCTAAGGCTAAATTTAAAAAAAAACTACATCAAAAATTTAGCATCATGTCTTTCTACTTTCAATTAGGTAAGTTCAGGAAAGGCATATTTTAGAGGGCCTAAGCAATCCCAGTTGCCTGAACAGGATTCCTCGTCAAAAAATCTCAGTTTGCTGTGAAAATACTGAGGAAAAAAGTTTGGATTCGCTTGCTCAGCTTTTGATGGAGAAAAATCTCCGATATATCTCGTTTTCCTGGAACGCCAATTTTTTAAAAAAAAATTCTAAACTTCTGAACACCTCAATATTTTGTTACTTTGTTTTTAATTCACGTCGTTCAGGAAAACGAAATATCAGAAATTTTGCTCCGTCAAAATAGGAGCAAGATTTTTAGAGACCTTCTTAGATCTCATACTCGTAATACATCTTCCATCCCTGCTAAAATTCAAAATCGTTATTCTTCTAACGGATGTGTTTTAGGCCCGTTTCCTGATACGAAACATAATTATTTAAGTTCAACATAAACGCTTATGTTCTACTTTTTCCTCCACATAAACTGCCACATAAGTTGTTATGTTGAACATTAATATCCAAGTTTCAAAATTTTGTTAAATTACTATACAAATGGTTTAATTAGCTCACAAATTTGATAGAATTTTGTTTGCAAATGAATATGGCGCTAGAGACTGCGACTTATGAGGCCCATGAGATGGACCCAATTTTGTGATTGTTAGGTTCCAAATTATTATAGGTATTCGGTCAAACCTACGCCAAAAGCAGCCACAGTTTCGGTTGTACGCAAATTATGAAAGCGTTGGAGATGAATAGTTTTGAGTGTTTTATACGTAGACATGAATCCATAGATAATAGCTAATTCTATGTTAAGGTATGAGCTTCGTTATTTAAGCGAAGTGATTTTGAAGTTTGATTTTGTAATTTGCAAAAGCGTACATAGAAAAAGTCACAGATTCGTGCCAATTTTGAAGGCTGACTTGACTGTTATAATAATCTGAACGGTTAATATCTCAAGTTTGATCTTAGCTGGTATCAGTTTTGTACACAAAAAATATAAACGAAAGAATCACCCACAATCCGATGTAATGAATTTTCAACTAAAAAGGTGAAAACTTTTTCGACAACTTTTTCACCACTAAAAGTTCTGCTTGGTAGTTTTTTCGTGAAACTGCTTACGTTAGTTATTGTTTTACTAAATTTCAGTTTTGTGAAAAAAAAAAAAAAATACAATGCACTAACAAGGTGTTACACTACATGAACAACGCAAACGTTTATTTTTTTTTTCAGTAAGCTTTGTAAGCAAAACAATGCAAATTAATGTTATTTATTTTTAACTCAAAAGCTGGCGACTTCCACCGCTAAAAGTACAGAGGATTAGTTTTTTCCTTCCAACTCTTCAAGGAAGTCATGACTACGCCTAGGTTTAGCTGTTTATGATTTTTTTTAAAATATTTGTCAGCGGTTAATAAGTGTGATCAGCCAGCAACTTCCATGGTCAGTTTTGCTCCTTGTTAGATTTGTTCATCCTGTACACTGGCTGTTTTCCGGGAGTTCTTTTACATAAAATTAAATATAAATAAAATATTTTGTAAACTCATTTTTCGAAGTGAATTTGTATCAAATAAGAGAATTTTAATTTTCTAACTCTCAAGGTTGAGCATACATTAGTAATTTAACTACAAATTTTTCATTTATAAATGAAAGAATTGCAAAATAAACCTAATACATAACTATTGCGAAGTTATAATAAAATATTGTGCTTGCTAAATCTTCTCAACAATATCTGATACAATATTAAAAAAAAAACTGTACGGTCGGTTTGAATGTAAACATTATATTCTTGTTGGCAAAAGCAAAACTAAATCACATATTGTTGTTAATTAAAAAAAAAAAAGACTTGCAAGCATTTTCGCCCACAATAAGCTATTAAACACACATCAGCAAATTTTGATTCTCTTCTAACATACAATATATTTAAATTTATTTTGTTATTATATGTTTTACCTACAAGTTCTTTGACAATTGTGTTTTCTTAAATCTGCTATGAAGGTTATAAAACAATTTTTTTTGTTCCTTCTAAATTTCCACAAACTTTTTTTTTAATCCACACATTTTAAAGAAAACAAAAAAAGGTATCTCTATGCTAATGAATTAGAGAATTATGAGATAACAAATCAAAAAGAAATAAACGTAGTGTCATGAGATGTGTTAAGCGATGATGTCAGTCAGAGTTTTTTTTTAAGTATAACCGGTGAGTAAAGGTTAAAGTTTTGTTTAGAAAACAAAAATATAAAAACTGTCGACAAATCAAATACATACAATTCCTATTCAATACGTAACACTAGTGCATTTTTAAAAATAAACATTGAACTATAGCTGAGTTCAAAATATTTCTTCTTGTTAATTTTAGTTTTTTTTTTACTTGCCTTGACATTTCTTGACACATTTTTAGTATACGGATCTATCACGGGGAAGGAGAACAAAAGAAAAAACTCTCCCTTGTTGTGTAGCACTTCCTAAAGTCCTTTGCTTTAAAAGTTATATAAATGAGTGACGTAAACCTAATTCTGCAACACGAACGTTCTTATGAGTTATATAATAGTCAGTGTGGTGTGGTTGCATTCTTGAGTCACTTAACATTGACTTTTATACAAAAAAATGTAAAAAAATCACATGGTGTGGCCTTTGGAAGGCCTAACAAAATACACTTTTTTAGTAATGGTTAGTGCGTTGGGCTCTCATACTAGAGGTCTGAGTTCGTATACGACCCTTTTCACTTTTAATGTTATTATCGGTACCAAGTGGTTCCTCTCATCTTAAAATTTTGGATTTGGTAGACAGCTGTAGGTTTCCTCGATTGCACGTATTAACAAGGCCCTCAGTAGTTAACTTATGGGTTCAAGTGTGATTGCCGTCACGAAAAGCCAATTTGTACAGACTAAAGACCGTTAAAAGCTTTTATTTTTATCAATACCAACTCTTTTAGGGGTGTAACGTTATCTCTCAAACTATAGACTATATAAGAATATAGGGTATTATGGTTACAGAAGTTAGAAAGAAGAAAACCTGAAAGTGAAGAGATATTTTGTATGTTTTGTGTGAATAATAAAACGGGGTGTTTTGTTTACGTTTAATCAATAAGAAATTTCCATTTTCGTAAAGATATCCCTGGTCAAGGCAAATTGTTATGGTCATTGAGGGTTTTTTTTTGTATGGTTTACATGATAATATGTACTAAACTTCTTAAGAGATAAATAAGTCGTTAGGACACCTAGTAGCAAGTTTTGGTTAGTAAATTTCTTTGGAGAAGCATTTTTATTTGTATTTTGGGTATTAAAATTGACTAAAATATAAAAAAAAATAATTTTCGTTGCTTACCTGATTTTTATAAGAACAAAATTGAACAATCAAATAGTATAGTGACTAGAGTTACATATTATATGAAGATAATCAAATTCGAGATAGGAGTGCTAATAAACTTGTTATTGTACGTAGACAGAACTGTATATTATTCTTTATGTAAATAATCATACAAAAATAAAACATTTGTAAAGGGTGGGCCATCTAGTGGTTTCTTTTTAAATCATAGGTTATTTTGACACTGACAGCTGTTTCCCGTTTGAAATCTTGAAAGAAAGTCATTGGGTAGGTTCAGAGGACTTAGGGGACTTGCAAATAAGGCAAATTTCTAGACTGTGATTGGTCAGCTGTCAAAAAATTGTTTCAAATGAAGGGAGCTTTCGACGGCTGGCCAATCACAGTCTATCATTTTGCCTTACTTGCAAGTCCCCTATGTCATCAGAACGTACCCATTATCATACATCCGCGGAAAGAAATGAGTCGCTTTACGCTTGAACAATGTTGGAAAAAATATTGAAAACTTATTTCCAAAAGTCCTGTGTAGCCCAAACCGTGCGTTCTTTGATCAATATGAAGCACCCTCCACGCGCCTGTAATGTTAACAAAATTGGCGCATCTGGGGATCAGAAAACCCGCATTGATTGATGAGAAGCCAATGCATCCACCATAATGCTCATTGGACCATTGTTCTTCGAAAATGAGGCTGGGAACAACGTTTCGATGAACGATGGACGTTACAGAGCCATGTTAACCGATTTGTTTTTTTTTTTTTATAGAAATTGAATACATGTCTTTGGATGACCTCTGGTGCATGCAGGATAGCGTGCCATGGCACAATCGATCTTTTGCACACCAAATTCCCAAATCGTGCTGCGATGGCCATTGGTCGCCACGGAGCTGCGATTTGACCCCTTTGGACTTTTTTTTGTTGACAGAATGCGCTACTGCGAAGCCAGCCGAGGCAGCCTTTTGAACGACGTGTTCTATAAATAATGGGAATGTTTGCTCTTATTAATAAAGCCATAAAACATGGAAGAAATTTAATTTTGTTCATTTTATTCCATTTTTTAAAAGAAACTTGTATTTGGCCCACCCTGTATATCTAAATAATCTTCTTTCGTTGTCGTTCAGTTCCTTATTTGATTGCGATGTTATAATGGGCGTAGTTAATTTCATGGGAGGAATCTTCTTTCGTTGTCGCACAGTTGCAAAATATTACTAAAAGATCTATGGAAATAGGTTGTATGTACAAAATGAAAAGCTGTTACACTCACAAGCAATGCACCTTAAGCCAATCAAAGTAATGTTCTGCCTTGAATAATTCATGTCATGCTCTGATGAATGAATGAATGAACATTTTGATTTAAATGACGATTTTGAATAATTTCCCAGTGAGTAGTGTACCTACTTAGTGATCTCAGAAAGCTTATTCACAAAATGCATTCATTATTAATTGTCGCATTCACATGTAATTTTATTTTCAAATGGAATGAAGCGCTATTAATTGAACCCCTTTGTAGAAGATTTTTTTTGTATTTCAATATAATAAAGCAATCACATAAATGACACTTACGGTCGTTAACAAGATTTAAAAAAAAATTACTGATGTAATTACTCGCATAATAATATTTTTAACTGAAGTAATAAAAAAAAAACAATCATAAAAGTAATTTAAGTATTATCTTTTGATGAAGGCGTTTGAAATTTTCATCAAATTCAAAGTCAATGATCTTATTCTGTATTTCTTTTGAATACGCAAACAAGTATGTGTACATAAATGCATGATTTTAAGATAAGTTCTTGTGCAAATATTATTTTATCGAAATATGACAATTTTATTTAAACAAAAATAAAATCCTTAATGATGGATGGTTCGATGGCCTTATTGAATGCTAATTTTGGCTGTCCCATTGCTCATTTATATCATTGCAAAAAGGTATTTTTTTATATTAAATTGATTATTTATTTTTGATATAAAAATATCTTTACGATGCTATGTACATATGTATGTACAATATTACGTTATTGGTCGGGGATCAAGGTTTCATTCATTCTTTCTTCCATTTTACAAGCAAATAAATGTTTTTTGGGTTTCTTTTTTAGTCATTCATTAATTCATAAAAAATGACTTCAAAAGCTTTCAAGATTTTTAGATAAATCGCGGACAGAGTGAAAAACTCTTAATAGTTGCGATCGTTTTTAACATCGATATACTATATTTCAGCTTACGTTGTTTTGGAGTTTCTACATTGTAGTACCAATCACTTCATGCTCTTTTGGAAGATATTCAATGCTTGGTTTATGCCGAGCCATTTGTCTGTCATCCCATCGACACATCAACATTAAATACATCCATTGTTCTGGGAGTCGGGCTTAAGTTAATAAGGGTATTCATGCAACGTTGTAAAACAATAGATAAGTTAACGATTTGGTTAAGTATTAAAATGCATTTCTTTCTGGAGTTGAGGTCACTTGTTCTTTTAACTGAATTATTTTCAGTCACTCCACATAAAGCACAAGTAATTTTGTTTCTAAATTTCTTCATCTTCCTTATTATTTTTATTTTATGCTAAGAAAATGCCACAGCAAAAAAAATCTAGTTCTACTTTAGGTCGAGTTCAGGGCGACTCCCAGGGGATTCCGCAAGCGTGAATGATTTTCGGTGTAGACTTAGACTTTCAATGCAAAATAAATTTGTCTATAACAATATTTATTGAACTACAGTTTATACAATTGGCTCTTAATTCTAATTTGCATTCTATTGCATTGGTACTTAAATTTGTTTTGGCACATAAGGGGCCTAATTTTATACAATGGGGCGTATTCATAGTCATTTTAGAGCTGTGTCTAAGTTAAACATAGGTTTAGTTGAATTTTCGGACGTTTATTCAATTTTTTTAAGTTTATCATTTCAAAATATTTGAAGCTTTCGTTTAGTATTATACCAGTTAATTATCTTATAAAAATATAAAACCAACACAATTTGTAATTAAAATCGGTCTGTATTAATTGAGCCAAAATTGTCTTAAACTGTAGTCTAGTTAAACCTGGGTCTATCTACGACTATGAATATGCCCCATTGTTTTTTATTTTTACAAAAATTATTTTAAAAAATTTCTTTGGTTGTCTTATACTGTTTACTTAATACTTGAAGGTTCAACTCGGGTTGCTCATATCCGGTTGTCTTTGTGGTGGAATGTGGGGTAAATTTGGCTTCTATCCACGGTGCTAATTTAACGCTGCGTCATTGTAGAATTGGACTGCCTCGTCCAGGTATCGTGCCTCGGAGTATCTATCTTCGCTGGTGATGATGCTCACTAGCGGGTTCAGATGATTGCTAAGATTACTCCTCAGCCTTCTGAAAGCACTGATCATGTATTTGTCCAGGGCCCAGGGGTGTTATCCCGGCTGCTTTGTAGAGCCACTTGTTGCTGACATGCTTTTGTTGCCGTTGATCAAAGTTAAGTCCCATGCAGATCCGCAGGATTTTCCTTTCCAACAGTCCAAGCTTTTTCATTCTCATGCTGGTTTTGGAAATAGTAAACCATGTATAGAAGCCGTATGTGATGATCGGTCTAAGAAGTTGCTAATAGAGAAGCAACTCATCTGGCTCAGTCATTTCCTTTTCCGTGGATTCGCTGGAAAGGAATTTTTTTTTTTTTCAGAGTAGCTATTTACGTATGGGTTGAAACGTAACCTCCTCTCGAAGTTGATACCCAGATATTTCACCGATGTTATCGTTGTCAGTTGTGACCGTTGGATAGATTGAGTATAATGCTGTTACAGCTTGTGGATAAGGGTGTATTGCAATGTCCAGCGGGTCTTCTTAAGCAAGCCAACTCAGATTTGGCTGCGTTGACTGCGAATTCCCACAGGCGGTTCACGTGTTTGGAGATCTCACAAGGGTTAGATATCTTATGCAAATTTAGAAAGTTTTGTCTGCCTGAGCGAAACTAGGCCATGGCAGCTAGTGAGATAACTAAATAATTATTTTCGATGGGCTGTGCCCACAAAAATTCTTTCCTAATCCTTCATTTCCTTCTATCTAAATACTGTCTAACTATGGTTGTACTTAAAAAGCATTATGGCCTTGCAGGGATATAATACCTATATATATAATGTATGTAGTTTAAATTCAAATAGAGGTTCATATATGTATTTTAATTATTATTATTTTACACAAAACGATAACGAGCACCTAAGTTCAAAAACCACTTAAGCCAGGTAATTGTTATGTACATTCTTATTTGTATGACTTGACTACAAAACCAGTCGCTAATATTCTTGACCTTATCAAAATAAAATATTCATTATAGGTACCTACATGATATTACAACAACCCACTACACAATTCATCTAAAAAATCCATTCAAACAGTCAATGTTTGAAACAATTTCAATTTATAACACTTTATTAATAGATTTCTTAACCCACAGACATAAAAAGGCCATATTGCTTTGAGTTGTTAATATATACTTGAGAAAATACTCCTAAGTAAATCTATAAACCACGTCATCTACAATCTACACTCATGGCCCACATGCAAACACACTCTAGCTCTTTAAATCCACACTTTATTAGGATATTAAAGCTATAGAAAATTATATTTGTATGTATGTTTACAAAAAATATTAATATATGCGTCAAAAAAAAAACTATCACCAGTTGGCAGCCAAAAACAAATAACAGCTGCGACTAATAATTTTTAAATTAAGCCCGCAGTCATCGTCATCGGCACACATATAGTGCTTATGGACAGCATAATAAGTCCGATTTCTTCGCTAATGGCATTCCTAATTACGACTACCAGCAAAAAATGTGTTATTATTGTTTATCATCGTTTCATGTTTCCTTAAGCTTCTCTAACTTCAATCATGAATACGACTTATCGCTAGTTTTGAACTTAGATAGTGACGTGCAAAGTAAATATCGAAATACTCTAGAAAACAAATTCTTAAACACACACCATGGAACTTTATGATCGTTAAATCAACTGTTGGTGTAGACTTAGACAGGGATCGGATTTTAAAATCCATTTATATTAAAGTAGATGCGCTTAAGAAGTTTATATCTTTAGTTCTATTAATCGGATTCTCAAGATTAATGTATTTGGACAAAGTGGAGAGGACATAGCATGATAGTATATTTAAGTAAGAGTTTTATTTAAATTAGATATGAATTTTTTTTAAACATGTATGTCTGTCCGAACCCTAATCAATGGTACAATCTTAAAATCAACCCACGCTGCTTTATTCTCATCGATGATGTCATAAATATAATTATAGTACCAGTACACTTGTGTCTTGTCTTTTTTTCTGTTTGACGATCGCGTGCTATAAGTCTTCACCGATCACACACAGACACCCTTTAAATTGATCATTTGAGTTTTGTGGCTGTAGATATTGTGGGTTTGTGGTTTTTTCTTTTAAGGCATATTAAATGAAAGTTGGCGTAGCATAGATGTTGTTGGCCTTTTTGTTGTTGTTGTTGCCTTCAAGTAAAAATGTCGTGACGACAACGCGCGGCCTTGCATGAAGTCACCAAACAGATTTAAACCAACTATAACGCCGCGTCGCAACAGCCGTCGATTTTTGATGAATTGATGGTGATGCTTTGATTCACTTGTTTTGATGCAGCATGCAGGTTTCATCAAGGAGATACATATATGTATAGCAAAGAGACAATTTGAAGTTGTCATGAAGTGGTAAATTTACTTTGTGGGTTTTGGAGTTATCTTTAAGTGGTATTTATATGGTTGATACATATTTGTACATAATTGTGAGGAGTTGACTTGATAGTGGGGAAACCGGCCACTAAAGCCTTAAGATTTTAACAAAAAATCTGAAGTCAATTAAAAGATAAAAGGTGAACCGAGCTGAAACCATTCACAATTTCTTAGACAATTTCCCTATGATCGAATTAACCTTAACATTATTTTCTTTTATTGTGCTGAGAATTTTCTTAAAATCCATTGTTTTTATTTGTTTTAAATATATTTTAAATTAAAAAAAAAACTATATTAAACTCAACAAATAATAAATATTTTCTATTTTTTCCTTCCACGCTGCTCAAAAACAAATGATAACATATAAATAAATAAACTCAACCAAAACTACTTGATCCTGCGAAAAATAACAATTATTATCCCTCTTAATATTTAATTTAAATAATATTATTAAAACACAAACAAATAGTTCTTCAAAAAAGACAACAACCACCAGGTATTTTTCAGTAGAAAACTCAAAATAAAAAAAATATTTTTTTATTTGTTTCGTTGCACCAGACCAGTTTATTTTTTTTTTAATTTTACGAATGTTTCTAATTTCGTTTAGTAGTTAGATTATGATTTTACACTGCTGGACAAAATTAAGTATTAAGAGATGAAATTTGTTTAACTTTTATTTTGTGTTTTTTTAAGAACAAAAGGCATTCAGCTGTGTTTTGTCTCGAAATGTCATTAATTTGCAATCATAATAAAGAGAGCGAGTTATAATTTAACATTTTGTTTATTCGAAGTCAGATATCTGACCATAATCTTGAAGCAAGGAACCCAAAACATCCAATTTAAAGTTTTGTTAACAAGTTAATTGATTAATGCTTTGGTTCAACCCAAAATATTTGTTCCGATCCCGTGGGACCAAATTTTTGTTACGATTTACTCGTAACGATTTAAATACATATAATTATTCCTTCTTCGTGACCTTTTTTAAACAATGTTTAAATTCTAAGTGGGCTTTAGCATACTTCTTAAAGATTAAAAATTAAATTCGAATGGTTTTTCTTTTACCTCGATTAAAACATATTAAATTGAGATACAGCTCTTCAAAAAACACTAACAAAATGTATACAAAACAAATTCGCTCCTTCGATTTGGTCCAGCAGTATATGTTGTGGTATTCTAATTTTGTATTTTGTAAAGCACAAGTTACACCAACGAAATCGTACATAATTATTATTTCAGAAAAATTGCAAATAATTATTTCTTACTTTTTATACTTTTTACTATTTATATTTATTATATTTATTAATTTTGTTATTTATTTTGTTTACGCAATAAGCGACAAGCGACATGTTAAAGCAAAACAATAAATCGCCGTTTTAAAGAAACTTCCCAAACTTTGTTTACTATTGAGAAAATTGAATACATTCTCTCGTGACTGAGGATTAAAATTCAATAGTTAAATAAATAGAACAGAATTGAAAGCAGAGCTAGGTCGTTTCTAAGCGACAGAGCTCTATCGTTCGTCGCTTAGTGCGTGGCCTTAGATTAATAACTGTTGTTTTCTGAAATATTTTTATTTAGAGTGAAGTTTTTAAGTTTTATAATTTAAATTCTTATAGATTAAATTTTATATTGTTACATCTTAGTTTTTTTCATGTCGTTTAGATTAGATCAGAACAGTGCTAACCGAGGATCATTTTAGACTTTAAACAAACCTGATCCCGACTTATTTTTTTCTGAAATTCTTCTTTTAAAATAAAAAGATAGCTAGCAACGGATTCACTTGCCTCATTCAAGCAAGAATGAATCTTTGATTATCGAAGGATTTATGGCCATCAAATTCAAACACAGTCATAAACTTCGGTTCGGTAAATTAGTTGCTTATTTATATATATATATATAAAAAAAAAAAAGACTTAAAAAAGATGGTGGAAAAGTTGCCAAAAATCAGTTTTTTATTTTCACAAAATTGGAAGGCATAAAATTATCTAGTTCTTAGAGTTTTGATAGAAATTAATGAGATCGTCGAAAAATAAGCCCTACAAAAAAACTGAGACGGCACACACTACAGTCCGAAATATCAGACGATAGTTTGATTGAATGAATTTATGTCTTGGGGTTTTTCACTGTGGCCTTAAGAACTATTGTGCCCCCTTTAAGAGTTCAATGAGATTTAAGTATTTGAACTATATTCAGCTGAGTGGTGTTTCACATTCAGTTTCAGATAGGTCAATTGGGCATTTTCCTACTGTATATTTTTTTCTTGACGAAAATTAATGAAATTTGGTACATTTAATGACTTGTGGAGGCAGAATTTAGCGTTACTGCCTATATTTTTGTACTCGAAATATGGACTTCACAATTTAGGCCAGAACATGGTCCGAAATATAAAATTTCTAATGAAAGCCCTTTCAAAGCCTTGAATCGTATAAAATTTATGTTAAATTGTTCCGTCAAGAATTGGCGTGGATAAAGATTTTTGTCCACTGAATTCTACAAACAGACCACTGTGCGGCGGCGTAAAACCCAGATAAACCTGATAAACCAGATAATTGTGTCTCCTAACTCCTCCTAAACTGTCAAAATTTGTATGGGACAAATATTTTGCGGAACAGATAATTTTATCTCACGAATTTAAAGCGGCAATCGCACACAAAAAACCTGACACTCTGGGATAAGTCATTTGTGACGTTTAATTTGATTGTTTCCCACGTTTACGCAAGTATTTTCAAGAAGGTGTTCATGTAAACATCTTTCGGAAAGTTAAATGTCTTTCTGCAAAGCGGAAAATTATCTCGTTTAGTAAATACTCTTATTATGCATGTACAACATACTTGCGTACCTTTTACTACTAGAACTTAAAACAAGGTCAGACTTTTATAACAGCAAACAAAAACAAAAACATTTGCTTAAATGTGATTTGTATTGTAAATGCGAAAGTAAATTTACATATATTTTTCTTAAGAATATTTCTTGTTTTGTTGTTTAAAAGAGAAACAAAAGAAAAAGCTTCTTATTCCCACCAAGAAGCTAAATGACAAATTATGAGCCGTAGGTAAACCTTTCAATGGCTTCATTAATTCACGACTAACAGAGTATAACTAAAAAGCCAATGAACTTTTTATAGTACGTTTCAGAATGTTGCAAATTATATTCTACCTCTGACTTATTTACTACACTGTTATTGCCCGCAATTTTTAATTCTAAGCTATATATGTATATTAGGGTGGTCCTTATAAAAGTCATGGCCTTATTTTGAATGACGCACCCCCCTAATTTGTTTTAAATAATTTAAAAAAAAATTCCTGTAAAATTTTAGCTCATTGTATCAACATTAACACGGCCCCAAGATGTCTGAAATTTTATATGGGAAATGTCCATGTATTTTTGTACATCCAACTTTAAAAATTCATAACTTTAGTAAAGATTGACAAAGAAAGTAAATTAAGTAACTTTTGTCATGTTTAAAAAAATGTATTAAACTAAATTTTACAACATTTATTAAAACTAAAATTAAATAAAAAAAAATGTTTTTGTTTAAATGGCTATAAGTTGGGAAAAAGCTGTTGGAAATTTGTTTCAGATACTTTTTTATAAATATGACAGAAGTGTCCAAAAAAAAGCAAAATTTGAAACAGGAATTTTTCGAATCTTAATTATTTTCCTATATTGCTCATAAATTAACAAACAAGCTAAATATAAATACTTTACCCAGTTGTGCATTTTAGTTTGAATATCTTGAAAACGATTCTGAAATCAGATTTAAACATCTCTAAAACGATCCTGAAGTCAGATTCAAGTCCAAACACCAACATTTTTTGAAAAAGTATGATTTCATTCAAACCAGACAAATTGTACCATTCAGTGCTATATTTAACTTAGTGGTACCTACAAGCAAAGTAACATAAAATATTTTCTTATTAAATAATAATAATACAAAATAAAAAAACAGAACAACAATTGAAAAGTAGAACAGATTCCCACTTAGTAAAATAAATTCACGATTTCCCTGCACCCATTTAAAACCATATACATACATATGTATTTAACTTTAATTCTACTTTTCTAAAAACATAATGGTGATTTTCCACTAAAAGCTCCTTTTCGTGGCCCCGACCAAAAATTGTTCAACAAATAAATATAACAGCAACGTTTCTAACTGGTCCATTTCTAAATTTTAAATATTTGCAAATATGTAATACAAAAATAAATAAATAAGTACAAAATGTCATTTGTACTATTTATAGAATGCCAAAAAAATACGGGTAATATATCTGTTTATGAAATTTTATAATAAATAAAGAAGCATTCGATTTAATAACAAATTAAATGCAACTAAATTTCCCAGACTATGTCTTTATTTTATTATTTTGTTCGCACTAAAAAATCTTTATCTGTCAAATGAGGGTAGATTATTATTATAACATACATTAAGTCCAATGATATCCATGATATCTGAATGTGAGAACTTAAAATAATTAAATTTTTGTAATTTCAACTTATTGGTGGGAAAATATAGAAAAAAGAAAAAAAAAACAATTATAGAAAACCGGAACAGCCGGAACACACGTTGGAGAAACTTAACATTAGTATTCGTCTCACATTACGCACAATAAACTGAAAATATTTAAATGGGGGATTAGGGGAGAAATTGAGTTTTTCGCCAGGGAAAATATTCTTTTCACTTCGTTTTTGTTTCGTTGCAGTATAATTAAATACTATTTGCGTAAAAAAAAACATCCAATTTGCCCTACATAGAAATTCAAGACATTTTTATTGAGCGTTAAAATAATTTACAGAAAAACATTTTTTATCAACAATAAAAATTCAAAATGCAATTTTGCTTAACATTTACGTCATTCAATTTCAGCCTCAAAATGAATGTTGCTTAGAAATTTAAATTTAATTATTTTAGTTTTTCTTGTTTTGACCTCATTTTGAGGGCATATACAAACAACAGCTCGGCATGCCGGCGCGCGATACTGATGCGAGGTGCCGGTGGTGTTGCCCAAAAATAAAAAAGAAAGAACAACGTCGAAAATGATCTATTTTTATAAACAAAATAAGAAATAAATTTAAAAAAAACCAAAGTGAAAGACAATTTGTTAATAAGAAAAGAGAGGTAGGGTAGAATCAAAAAAATGATAATTAGTTACAAATTTATGCAAAATGTTAATCGAATAAAAAACAAATAAAATTCAAATCCTAAAACTGTGTCTATACCAAAGAGATATTTGTTATAAGCTTTGCCATTTCAGAAACATTAAAAAAGCATTTTTTATTTAGATATTTAAAATTCCTTTTCTCTTTCTCATTAATAATTTTTCACTTGAGATGTTTAATATCACAATTATTGTACAGCCATTTTAATATTCGATTCCATGACGTTTGTCTTACGTAATTTGGCTTATTGAATTTAAAAATGGCGAAGAAAAATGGAAATGGAAAAGAGGCGTTTAAACATTTTAGACCATATCTTGACATAGGCGCCAGTTATAGCTTTCATTGAAAACCATCATTGAAAATTTTGTCTTTCAATTTTGAAGCACTTAAACAAATAAAACTGATGGCGTTTTGGTACCAAAATGATGGTTGTCAGTTATATAATTTTTTTAGTGAAAAAAATGTTTAGTTTTCTTTACAACTTTCATATAAAATCATTTTTTGTTTTTCAATGATGAAAATCGTTTTCAATGAACAGCTGATATTTTGTTCCCAAAAGTGGAACACATTCGTTCCAATGAAATGTATTCCTTTCTCTTCCTGTTCTCGTCTGTCAGTTTTTCGTTCAATGATCGACTTTAACCTCAAAGTTGTTTTTTTGTATGGGGAATGGAATTTTCAATGAAATAAAATTTCATGATAGCTATAACCGACTTGTCAAAAAATATTCCACTGTTTCACTGATTTGTGTTTCAATGATGGTTTTCAATGAAAGCTATAACTAGAGCCATAGAACGGTAGAATTGTCGTGTTTGGTTGTCTACAGGCCATGAATGAAGACAGGACTATGGAACATGTCTAAAAAAATCCAATGGAGTCGCAAAAACCCATGTCTATACAAATCAGATTGTGGATTGGATTATGGACATCGTTTTAAGGATGAAAATGGAAAAAACATTTGCTCACTTAAAGAAAACTACCAATTAAATCACCGTTTATCTACAATTCACAAGTAGCAAGTAGATTTTGAATTTTACGTTATTTATAAAGAAAAATTCTGAACAGGTGGCGCTCTAGGCGGAAATTTCGTTCGATTTCTACGATTTTGGGTTTGATGGATTTGTATTGGCGCAAGGAAGGACACTATGGAGGAATATCCCGCAAATTCCAAGAAAATTGGAAATTTGGGAAGATCCGGTTTTTAGTGCATTTCTTCGGAGCGAGAAATGGATTTCGATCGAGTCGCATTGAGTCAAAATGTTGTATGAATTGAATCCTTGATGCGTGATGTGGAATTAGAACATTCCTGTTTTCACTGATTTTGGCTATGATTTGTACGAGATCTGAGATTGCTGTGATACTCGCCTCTTAGGGGATTTAGGCTACGTTGTTATAAAGCAGTCGAACCATTGTGGATGGAAATTGGCATTGAATCTTCAAATGAATGAAGAACTTGCAACACTTCAAAGAAGTCAGCGATAGCGAAAGTATTGCAGCAATGTACCACATGTGTAGGACGAATGCACAATGGCTCACAAACACGCATTGGAAAACTGTTCGATGACGCAATGATTATGTTGTCAGGCTATTTTCTTCATACGCTGCCTGTCATTCAAAGATCAACTCCGGCAGGTGCATTAAACACGTGCCTGAAGGCGTCGTCGTTCTAATTGAGATATTTTAAAAATTTGCAATCGAAAACGAACACGCGAGTTGCTTCACGAAATTGCCAGTCCGCTATAGATTTATCCAGGGACCAGGCAATTGTTGGCGATGGGTAATGGCATGATTCCAGTTGGCTTAGTCACCGGCCTAATTGAATTTCCAACGAATTTCTGTCAAAATCACGAATTTTTTCGCGAATATCGCTTAGAATATTATGATGATCATAATTGGCTCAGTGCAGGAGCGATTTTGGCTGTGAAAAACAAGGATGTCGATCGTTTGAATTCGTCATTCCAAATCAAATCGCCGAAGAGTTACATTCATACAAATCCATCGACTACTTACTTACTTACTTTACTTAGGTCCTCGGATGTTTCCCTTCCGTGATGTTTCCCTTACGGGACATAGGGCCTCCACAACACCTACGCGCCATCGTGTACGATTTCTTGAAATATATTTCAGCTCTCTCCAACTTTTCCCCAGTCGTGCCGATTCCTGTTCGACCGTTCTTCGCCATGTACTTCTAGGCCGGCCCACTTGTCTTCCCTCCTGTGTGAGCGGGTTCCACTGCATTGCTTGAGATGCAATGCACCGATCGCCTTTTCGAAGCGTATGGCCAATCCACTGCCACTTTCTTCTTCGTATAATGGAATCTATGGGCTCCTGACCCGTTCTCGCATAAAGTTCGGCATCGGAGATACTGTTGGGCCAGAAAATCCTCAAGATGTTTCGTAGACATCTATTAACGAGGGTTTGCAGCTTTCTAGTGACAGTGTCAGTGACTTTCCAAGTGCTGCAGCCGTAAAGCAGAACGGATTCAACATTGGAGCGGAACAGTCGTAACTTGGTCCTTAAGCTAAAAGAGTTGTTTCTCCATATTTTGGACAGCATTCCGAACGCAGCCTTTGCTTTTCTGATTCGGCTGTTTACGTCCAGTTCAGTTCCGCCACCCGTAGAGACAATACTCCCAAGATATTGGAAATCCTCTACCATCTCTACCGGTTGTCCAGAAATATTTACTTGGATTGATGAGGAAGTTCCAAGGCTGATCCTTTTAGTTTTTGCCGAGTTGATCTTAAGCCCTACGATTTCTGCTTCTCTCTCCACCCTTATTGTCATTTGATGGAGATCCATGATTCTATGAGAGAGTAAGCATACGTCGTCCGCGTAGTCCAGATGTTTGAGGTGAGATTGCAGAGTCCACTGAATTCCTCTATTTCCATTTGACAAAGCTGCGTGCAGTACGTCACTTATCACTAACAGGAACAGTATTGGTGACAGTATACAGCCTTGCCTAACTCCGCTTTGGATTTCAAACTCCTCTGACAGCCTACCTTTGTGCAAAACGTGACACTTGGATCCATCATATGTAGCCTTGATAATAGCAATCAATTTATCTGGGATGCCCCTCCTGCGCAAAGCAAGCCAAATAAATTCTCTATTGACACTGTCGAACGCCTTTTCAAAATCGATGAACAGCAGGTGAAGTGGTGATCGATATTCAACGCACTGTTCGATGATGATCCGCAAGGTGTTGATGTGATCGACTACTTGATGGATGAAAACGAAACCAAAAATTATCTCACTCAATTTGTCATTTAAGCGATGATTTTGACGTGAAAATTTCGCTCATTCCGTGTGATTTACCATTCGTATTTAAGCGTCTTGAGTTTCCCGCGCGTCTCCTTTTCGCTACGAGAATTAATAAGTCGAAAGGACAATTGCTGGATGTTTGTGGCATAAGTCATGAATTCACATTTTTCACTCTCATTTGGTAAGTGTACCCAGGCGAAAATAGAACGAAAAATGTTGTATACCATAAGGCACTTCAGTTAAGAAGCGGGATGACCGACACGTAAATCCTTGCAGGCTCGGAATTAATATTTTCACTTACATTGACGAATTTGGGCGGAACGAAGTTCGCTTGGTCAGCTACATGTGTATTTTACATTATTTTGGATAGGTCTGCATACAAAACTGAATGCTGTGTGCTCCAGCACTACAGGGTAGTTACCCACCACTTTCTCAAAAAACAATAATTTGTTTCGAATATAAGGGTGTCCTTTATTATGTACTGTACATATAAGTATGTATGTATGTTACAACTACAAAACAACATTCAAACGAAACAGCACGCATGTAAACATAATTTGATTACTTTAACATTTTACGAAAGAATGCATAATGCATGGTCTTCTTGAAATGCAATCAACACCATCTGGCAGGATATCCGTTTCTAAAGATTTAAATATACAAGATACGTTTTTGAGTCAGCCTTAAATGGAATCAATAGAACAGCTACAGTGACTTTCCCTGGAAGAAAATACTATTTGTTCGGGCTCTCTCAGTTAAAGAGAAATTCGATACAAAAATGTTTCTATTTAAAAATATATAAAAAAAAAATTGGTAGAGAACGATTGAAAAAAAAAAATATTATAATCACTTCGACATTGCACAGCAGTTGTTATATCTGGAAACTAAAAACAAAATACAAACAATTTTATTTAAAGAAGATCATTTTAAACTATATATTATTTTTTTAATTTATTTTGAAAGTATATTTTGAAGAAAAAACAAACAAAATTTAAATGTAAGCAAATCGTATTCTCTTTCGTCTGGCATTGAAGTTGTTGCCAATAATTTATTTGTATAGGTACAAATTCTCATTACGTGAATAATTTAAAAATAGAAATATTTTTTTTCAGCTTACCCCATATTCACTTATCTGTATATACATACGTTAGATGATAAAGATAAATGATTCTAATAATTTGAAAGAGTAAATATTTAAAATTCTTAAATGAAGAAAGACCATGCTGTTTAGGGTGGTATAGCTAGAAAAATACATAAATTAGAAAGTGCAAATTCCTGAAAAAACATTATCTCACAAAACGAATGAACGAACTCTATTTTTTTTAATTGAGTGCATAATTTTCTAAATAATTTTATGATTTGTTCTGGTATGCAGAAAACCATTTAGGAGGTTAAAGCAGAAATCAAACAAAAGACGAAATATGTGTGAATTGAACACATTTCATACTTTTGCGGATAACTTGTAGAATTCTGAGTCCGAAATATAAAGATGATAAAGCTAACAAATTGTTTACTCAACAAAATTTATGTTCTAATATACTTACTTCCTATTTTCATTTCTATAACCCTTCATTTGACTCCTCTGTACTTGAAGTAAAATTATCCCGTTTATGTTTCTAGAGCTCACTGAACAATCCCCCCCAAGACGCATACGATCTGATCGGGTGATCTTAGGGTGATCATCTAGTCTCCCATTCGGATGTGTTAATATCTGTTATCTTCCGTCTGCTTACTCAGAAAGACTTGTGGTCATTAGAGCAAATACCACCCATTCGTAGGACCAGACATTGTTCCTAAGGACATAGAAAAACACTCAATAAAATCGAAGTTCGCATCTAAAAAACCAACAACACTGTGCCAACAAGACAGATTGTTGACAGAATTGAAGCGAAGATCGGCCAATCGTGTGATCTTCCGGTCCTCGTGCACTATGAGCCTCCTTCAAAAACCAGTAGTCTGCTAGCTTACAGTCATAGGAGTTCGAGGAGGAAAATGGTGCAAAAGGAAACCGAAGTCAATCATATATTCATTTCGTCGCGTTGAGGAAAGAAATTAAATCTTTTATCTTCATTTCAACACGGGGCGTTTATAGAAGAAATGAAAGACTGTTTCCTTTTCCGTGCAAGTCCCTACAACTACGATAGTGAGTGTTGTAGAGAAAGATCCTGGCTATACCTCGCCTGGGTCTGCTTATTAGATTAATAGTTCGAGATTTAATACAGATAGGCCAAATCTTTCTAGAAATGATGCATTTGGTTAAAAATATATATTGCCCTTCATAACTCCGGGGGAATGCTGACTCTTTCTGTAAGTGAGTTATAAATGGCTGAACCTTGCCTGGCCAGCTCGTCAGCCCGTTCATTCCCCTCAATGTCACTGTGACCCGAAACCCAGATAAGAGCTACCCTGACATTAATGTTCATGCTCGAAAGCTCAACCTGACATTGCCATTCAAATTTTAAGGATGATGTAGCTGAAATAATGGCTTTAACAGCCGCTTGACTGTCTGCCGTATTTCGGTTCTGGTTCGGATCTTGTTTAAGTAACTCGCATGCATTCCTGATTGTAAGTTATTCAGCTTAAAAACACTAGCAAAGTCTGGTAGCCAAAAACGATCTGTATATATTTAGAGACTCAGACAAAATCCCGAACCAACACCGCACTCCAGCTTAGACCTATCTGTAAAGATAGTTGTGTCGAAATCTTTAGTCAGCTCATTGTAGAGCTAAAGAAGTCAGTAGGAGTAGATTGGAATCAAAACCGTGATGTTGCTGTGCCAATAGGGTTTGTCAAACCAGGAGTTAGATTCTTTTTGTCTTAACGCGCTGCAAGATACCAGGTATTTAATGTGCAAATCTAGTGGTAAATGGTGCGGGTGGCAATGGCACAGTGAATATAGTGTTTGACTGCTAACCTGGACGTGTGGGTTTGAGCCCCAGTGTAGGTAGCATTCTTTTCTATATTCCCCAGTTTCAATTGGATTGCACCCGTGGAATTTTATGAGATAATAAACATCTAATTCTCAATCCACTGTGCCAAGAAACGTCTTTCCTTTCCTTCTATTCCTTCTAACTAGTGCCATGCATTGCATTTAAAAGACCTTAGGTCTTACAGGCATATAGTTAAAATTATTATAAAATTATTATTATTGTAAGAAAGGTGCAGAAAAACGCTTAAGGCATCTGGTTGGACAAGATCGAATAGCCCATGTGGTGCTAATGCTAGCTGTTCTTTGAACCTTCCTAATTTTGTCGATATTATACGATTTTCTTAGTGCAGGCCACCAAAAAATTCAACCATAAGTGAGAATAGGTCGCACCACGGCTGTGTACGTCCATAAAATCATCTTCGACTAGAGGCCCTACCTCTTAACAAAAGTTTTGCTACAGGCATAGAAAGCTATGTAGACCTTCTTAACCAGTTCTTTAATGTTTAATTTCCAGTTTAATTTAATGCCGGCAACTAGACCCAGATATTTTGCATTGGCGGAGAGCGAAAGTGTTTGTCGAGGTAGAGTGAAGTTGTGTATCTTTGTTCTGACAGTATCCGGCTGGAAAAATGCCAAGTTTCTGTCCAGTTTCAGCAATAGTCTAAGTGCCAACGGCATAAAAAGTCAAGTCATTTGCGTAATGTTGAAACCCATACCAATACATAGCTCTGGAAGGGTTCAACCAGGATTACCTTGTCTGCCTGCCCATACCCTTGACGAAGTGATGGGGATGGGGGGTTGAAAATGTAGATTTTCTAAAAATTTATCAGGGGTATTATCACTTCAATGAATTATTTGAAAATATATCATGATGCTCTGTCATTTTCCTTATTTCTAAACACCTTGATTTTGATGATCCGACTAGTGAACTCAAGATATAAGCTTTTTAAGCGAAGCTTATAACTCGAGTTCTTCTAGTCGGATCATCAATATCAAGGTGTTTAGAAGTAAGGAAAATGACAGAGCATTATGATATACTTTTAAAAATTAATAGAAGTGATAATACCCCGGATAAAAAATTAAGAAAATTTCAATTTTCAACCCCCCACCCCATCCCTTCGTCAAGGGTATGGGCAGGCCGACAAGGTAATCCTGGTTTTACCCTTCCAAAGCTATGTATTGGTATGTGTACCAACATTATGCAAATGACTTGACTTTTTGTGCCGTTGGCTCTCGGTCTACAAGGCCCTAGTAAGTTTTAAGTAGAAAAATTCTAGACGAGGAAAACTTGTCAGATACTTGGCAAGCCCTTCCTGGATTTCAGTAGCAAAAATTTAGACGAGGAAAACTTTTCAAACACTCGTGAGGCCCTCCCTAGTAAAAACTTGTTGGACATCTTTCGGTACCCCATCAGCAATGTCTCTTGTACACCAAAAACAACAATAGTATTCACTTTCGACATTAATTGTTTGTATAGCGAGTTAGCCCAGTCGGTAACGCATTGCACTGATAAGCAGATGATCGCGGGATCAAGTCCCACAAAAGCTGCTTTTTTTAACGGACGAGACTAAAGGGTTCATTATCAACGAGGCCCATGTTCTAGCCTTTTCTAACCCTTCCTAGCCCCTTGCCAAAATCTATGTAAAACTCTCTAGTGCCTTGTCTAAAACTAGAATTTTTTTTTTCTGCGCGGGTAAATAATCAGGAGTTTAGTTTTGCTTTGATTAATACCTAGTCAACAGCTCGTAGCCCAGTTAATAACCTTCCTTAAAGCCACCTCCGTGATTAGACTTATCATAGGGGTTAGGTTAGGTTAGGTTAAAATGGCTGCCAGCAAAAATCTGACACACTTAGACCATTTGTTGTTCCATTGTGATACCACATGAATCTAAAGTTTTCTCCCTACTCGTTAAAACCAATTGGAGCTTTTTACAAAGCGCTCGAGACTTTTAATGTCCGTGCCTGATAGATCAGTAGGATCATTGAAGAAGAAATCTCCAAGATGGAGTTCACGTCTGTGAGATAAGGCGGGGCACATACAGAGAAGATGAGGAATAGATTCTCCCTCCTCTTCATCCAAGAAGCTTCTGCAAAAATCATTTGCAAAAACTCCCAGCCGCATAGCGTGATGACCTATAAGGGCAGTGTCCGGTAATGACACCAATTATGGAGCTGATATGCAATCTGTTAAAATATAACAAGTACTTAGAGCGCTTCAGGACCAGCATTGGCCAGATCTTTTTAGTCGCCAGGCAAGTGGTGATGTTGTTCCACCTAAGGTTGGTTCTTCTTATAGCATCTTGCTTCAGCCTAGGGGTAAACCTATCTGACAGTAGTAGTACCAACTCATCTGTAGAACCAACACGACCGCCTTCACTCCACCCCTCTCCAACTTGACGAGGATCTCATTATTGCTATATAAATAGAAATTACATTATTTTCCAATGCAAGCTTTAAGCAAATAACTTTATACCAAATAATGACAAGAAAAATAGTAACAAATTTAGAAATGAAAAAAAAAAAAAAAAAATTGACAAAAATCAGAACTCTATTACCATTTAAAATTGATGAATAAAAATGAAACAGTCGACTATTAAAATATTTTTTGTGGGTGTTATGCTCTGTCATAACCGCCTGAAGCCAAAAATCTAAAAATGTAACAAATCACCAATATACTGACTCAAGGTATAACAGTAGAAAGCTGAAGGCGGAAAATTGTTTCTAACTTCACTTCATCGTTATTTTTGTCCATATTATTTTTATGGGTTCGAAGTTAATAAGTTCAAAATCAAACATTACTATATTTTGATTTTGAATGAATAATGAAATCATCCTCTCTGATTAATATACCCTATTATGATTAAATAGTCATGCACCCGAATGAATTTATAAAACAAACCACTCATCATCTCGTGCACCCACTTAAATTTTTAAATTTACAACTTACGTTTCTATATAAAAATTCATAAAGATCTGTCTTTGTGACTAATGAAATTTTTTGTTGGGATAAAATGTTCATTGACATCTACTTTACTTAAATATTTTAATTTGTTTTTGTTTTATTAACCTCCCCCTCTACCCACACACACACACATACTATAAATTACAACCCACTCAACCTTAAGAAACACACATTCCTTAGCTGTTGTTTTTTATTTATTTGTTAAATTTCTATGAATGATACATTTTATTATAATAATTTTGTTGTTGTTTTTAAATATATTTCAGTTCGACCACAACTAATGCAGCCGTTCCACAAGCCAGACCAAAACAAAACTACATTTCCGATATTAGTTCACCGTTGATTCAGGTAAAATCAATTAAATTTACTTATTTTAAACTGAATAATTTATTTATTTTCAATTTTGTATCTTTGTTTGCCGCTGTTGCTATGATTTATTTGAACACTTTAATGGACATTTGCCAATTCAACCCACCAATTTTTGGACTTACATACATATATGTATTTCTTGTTCTGCGAATTTACCTACCTGTAGGATGAAGGAGATAGCAAAGTACTGAAGCTGAGATTTGATGTCAGCCAATACGCCCCCGAAGAAATCGTTGTCAAGACTGTTGATCAAAAGTTATTGGTGAGTCAAAATGAAAAATTAAAATTTTTTTTTACTGCGTTCATTTTTTGTATTTAAATTTGAATTTGTTATTTAAAATTAAAAAAAAAAAAAAATAAAGCTTTTTCTTTTGTTGATACTTTTGGTAATTTTCCAAATATTTTGTTGTTAAGTCATAAACATAGATTTTTCGAGAATAATAGCTAAGAGGAGATCAAGCGTATTAGTAATATTTAAATATGTGGCAATACGTATAACAAAACCTGAATGACTAGACAAGTTATTATTTTTGGGTAGCAGTTTTTGTTTATCTTAAGCCAAGGCATTGCAATGTTTGAGTAAACTTTTTGAAAATGAATAAATTATGAATGTTTGGCCTATTTTAAAGTTTAGTGATCTGGACACTTCACTGCATGTCAACAGTTCTGTTCTTTGTATAGATCAAAATATTTATACTGTAAAAGTGCCGAAGATTCTGGAACTTATCAAGTGAATTACGTTTCATAATTTCACTTTCTTTTAAATTTTAAAAGTATATTTTTGTTTGAAATCAGTTGATTTTGCAAAAGGCGTCATGCATTATGAAAAGATTAAAATGAAAGTAGGTACCTATTATGACATACGCATGAAGTTTCAGTCACAATCGAGACTGAGATTTGAGATAGCGATAATAGATTTCACATTATTCCATAACTTTATCTCACTAAGGATATTTTCGTATCAAAAAAGAAAGACAACATCAAAATGAGTTTTAACAAGCAAGTTGTTAAGACTGCAGAAAAGTTGTTTCAGGAAATGAAATGAGCGAGGTCCTTCATATGGTTTAATTAAAATTAAATAAAACTTTTTTTTTGTTGAATTTTATCAACCCACTATGTTTCCTACTGTTAAATAAAACCACAACATTAAATGACTTTCTAGATTAATGGCCTATTGCACCAAGCTCTTTTAAATTTGTATTCCCGCGCAGAAAAACATTCTAGTTTTCGATATGGCACTAGAGAGTTTTAAATAGATTCTCGCAAGGCCCTAGCATGGCTGATTAATGGCCAAAACTAGGGCCTTGTCGATTATGAACCCTTTTACCTCTCCAGGCCCCAGACCAGCACAAACTAGATTTGTTCATATTTTTGCTAGAAACATTAAAAAAGGGTATTTTAGTATCGGTTGTGATCCGATAGTAAAATAACTCAGATCAAAAATAAAAACCCGAATAATAAAAATAATAGCTCAAATTTTTATGAATTTAATGCGATATTAAAGCAATTGATACTGGGCATTTTTGTGAAATACTCTTATTATCATAATATTTTATTTGGTATAGTGTACAAAAATGCGCTTAATTTTTGTACAATTAAGACTATACTCCTCAGGAGCATTTCTATAGTGAGTCTTGTTTTACTTTTGAAGAAAAGTATAAAAATGCGCTTTATCTAAACTACATCCCACCACAAAAACAACCGGATATGAACCGCTTGAGATGAAACATCTGGTATTAAGTAAATATAGTTTAATAGCTTTATTCTGGCAACCTCACTGATGCCTAAAAAGTCACAATAACCTCACAACTCGTGGTGAACTCGCCTCATAAAAACTTAAAAATTATGATCTGCTCCTTGGCAGATCACAACTCACGTTGTTCTTCTGAGGTTTAATATGAGGGCTTCCATAGAAAACGAAATTGTGACCGCCTTATAAGAAAACAAACTCACAAGAAATTGTGACCTGTGAGCCGCACAACGGCAGAATAGCGCTGTAAGACAGTAAATTATAATTTTTGATTTATTTCAATGAAAAGTTCAAAAAGGCTTTGACGGGGTGGGTGGTTGAAAATAGAGATTTTCGAAAGTAAATACTTTTTTTTTGAAACCAAAACTGATTAATTATAATAAAAGTTAAAATTTATTTTAAGTTAAGTTTAAGTTTATTTATTAAGTTTAGTTAACTATTTACATTAATATAAATACATTTACATAATTGATTTTACATAGGTTCTAAAAGTGTGATTTTACATATTCAATAACTTTTATTTTATATATATTTAAGTTTTTTTCATTTTCGGCATCAGCGTTTAAACTATTGAACAATTTAAATCCTTTGTATATAAGAGAATTTTGTAGATTCGCATTAATAAAATTAGGAAGCCTAAGATTATCTCCGTTTCTGAGTGCAAGTGGTTGTAAGTCTCTTATAAATTTTATGTAATCAAATAAATAATTTGGCATTAAGTTGTTTATTATTTTAAATACAAAAACTAAAACATTCATAACAATTCTTTGCTTTACTGATAACCACTTCAAAGAGTTCAACATAAAACGAATTGACATATATCTATTGCACTTTAAAATACATCTCATTGCTTTATTTTGTAATTTTTGCAGTCGTATAATCTTACTCTCGTTACATAAAAACAGAATAGTTGAGCAATACTCAAAATGTGGTTTTACAATGACATTATATATATTTATTGCACTGATAGTCGAAATTTGATTTCTTATTCTTTTTAAAAATCCTATTTTTTTTTGCTATTTTTTTACATATGTATTCAATATGATTTGCAAACGATAATTTTTGATCTAAGACTACCCCTTAATACTTTGTTTCACTTATCTTTTCAATTGATGCACCGTCAATCTTAACTTCGTTGTCTTTGTCACCGCTTCGTTCAGCACCATACGTTTTGTTTTGTCAATGTTCTATTTTAGTTTATTCTGCATAAGCCACTGATTTATAGAGTCTAAATCTTCTTGTAATTTATTTTTGCTGTTAATTTTACTATCGTCGGATATGTAAACAACACTTTTAAGGTCATTTATGTATATAGTAAACAAAAGAGTTCCTAATACCGAGCCTTGGGGAACATCATAGTCGACTTAGCCGCGTCAGATATTTTGCCGTTTACTTTAACTCTTTGAGTTCTGTTTTTTAAATAAGATTCACACCACAATAATTCATTTGTTTTCACCCCATATTTTTCCATTTTCATTAGTAAGATGTCTCTACTTACAGTCTCAAATGCACGTTTCAAATCCAAAAGGACACACAAAATAATTCTTTTTTTCGCTAGTTCTTCTTTCCACGACGTAACAACTATATTGATTGCAGTCTCACATGAGTAACCCTTTCGAAAACCTGATTGAAGGTCCATTATTAAATTATTGTTTTCAAAATAATAATAAAGCTGCTTAAATACCACTTTCTCAAAAATATTTTCACACAACGGCATAGCATTTACTGGTCTGAATTCTTCACATTTCACTGTATTTATAACTTTATAATTTGTATTTTTCGTTTCATCGATTCAATTTGTTTAGTTTAAATTTTTGCATATGTATCAATAACGATAGTGCTTAGTCTGATAGGATGCCAAAAACGTCCAACAAGTTCTTACTAGCGAGAACCTCACGAGAGTATGAAACATTTTTCTCGTCTAATTTTTACTTACTGAAAACTTGCAAAGGCTTGACTTATATTTGAAAAGTTTTCCTCTTCTAGATTTTCCCTAATGAAAACTGACTAGTGCCATGTCGAAACTAGACAGAAACTGGGCATTTTTCCAGCCGGGTTGCTTGGTTAGATTTTAAAATGACATTTATCGGTTGATCCGACCACTTTTAATTCTAAAAGCCTAATAAACGAACAATTTTAAAACCAATTTTATTTGGCAGAACCCAAAAATTAAAAAAAAAAAAAACAGTAGAAGGGTGAAAAACAAAGATGCATAAGGTGGAATTTAAATATTTTTTTTTTATATTTTGCGTGAAGTGAAAAAGTGAAAAAATACTAAATTTAAACGAATATAATAATAATATATTAAAGAACTGAAACCCAACCAAAAACAATAATAAGCTGCCGTTTTACAAACATACATATTTTTTCACAATTTCGAGTTGCATGAACCTACATATATGTATGTTTGTATTTTGTTGCTTAACATTTCTTGTATTGTTATCTCAGTTGCACTAGTTCAAAGTTTTTCGTTTAGTTTTGAAAGCAAATGATAAAATACAGGCATGGTTAATGAATTCTATTTTAACTAAAAAATCGTTGAAGAAGTTTGGTGCAACCCAAATTAATTTATCATGTCGACAAAATTAAAAAGCCTTTTAGGAAAGACCGCTTTTAGAGCATTTTGGCACAACTGGCCATAAGTCCACTTTACGTAGACAAACTAACTAATATGTTTTTACCAATTGTTGTTGAAGATCTTGGTGAGGGAAAACTTAGCAAAAAAGTTTGCTATTTGTAGGAGTAATTGAATTTTGTAATGGTACAATTTAGAATTTTGGAATAAATCAAATGTACAATTTCTAGACTTATTTTTGTACTCTGTTTTAAATTTTACACCGTTTTCAAATTAACCTTCTTGCTATGCTTTCAATAAAAAAAACGCTCACAGAAACTTATAAAAATAAAAAAAATACAAAAAGAACCATTGAGATCTTAATTTTTTATGTTTCGTCGCTCAATTATTTCACTGTTATCGCTTGAAACCATTTTGTAAATAAACTTAGTTTTTTTTTTTAGTCATGACTCATGAGATTGAGACCTTTAATTGAGACAGATCTCATGCATACATATTAATTTGAGATTCATTTAATCGCAAACGCTCTGTCTCTTGCATCCAGCTGTCTCAATTAATATTCCAGTGAGATTAAGGTATACGTAGAATATGTCGAATAAACTTAGCTTACATACATTTTTGACTGAGATTAAGCGTTTTGTTTGAAATCTATCAGGCTCAGATCAATAGACCGATAATCGCTATAACCTTATTAAAAGCCCTATTATGACTCGGGAGCCGAACGTTCGACTCATATCGAACGAAATTGAAATAACATATGTCCTGGTCTACCGAATATCTTACTGCGACGTTTAAATAAAGCAACCTCTCAATTTGAAAGATTTCTGAGATTAAGTAGAATATAGTTGGGTGAGCTCCAAACGTTAATGCCCTTAGTAACATTCGCAAAAAAAATGTTTGCGGCTTATAAGACGTAATAGGTGGTCGTCACTTGCTGTCCTGGTAGATCATGTTCCGACCTTTGTGAAGAGATTGATTTCTTGTAACAACAACCAAAAATTTGATATACAATGATATAAATTTAGCTTCAAAGCATTGCTTAAAAAAGAAGTATTGAAAATAAATAAAGGCTTTATTAAATTCTCCCATATTTACCTCTGTCTCAAATGGCTTAAATTCGGTTGTCAATGGCACAGTGGATATAATGTCTGACTACTGACCTTGAGGTATAGGTTCGAGCCCCAATAATAAACAGCATTCTTTTCTGTAATCCCGAGTTTAAGCTGGATGCCACCCGTAAATTTCATAACATAATTAACACCTAATTCTCATCATTGTGTCAAGAAAAATTCTTTCCTTTCCTTCTATTCTTTTAAACACATCAATTTTTACCCAATTTCACATTTTAAATGAATCAATTTTTCGAAAATATCTCATCAATTATGTCCATCCTCTAAAAATATAGTCGTACAAAAAAATAATTTTTAAAGTGAAATATTCTATATTTCATTTTTACCCTAATGCACTATCAGCCCAATTCTAACTCCACGGGAGATTGTTCCCGAAAAATTAAAATGCTCCTCACATCAAATATATTAACATTTTCATTTGTTTGGGAATTTATAATTCCAGTTTTTTCCTTGTAGTATTATTCCTCAAATTCGAAGTTTACTTAGAAAAAGAAAAAGGGAACAAAATTCCCGGTAATTTCTCGTTTAGAATAAGAGAATAGCGAAAAGGGAAGTATTTCCCCGGGAATTTTTTAGAATTGGGCTGTATATAAAAAAACACAAATATTAGTTCCTGCCTATAGCCATCCTAATTCAACTGACAAACTCAAAAGGAATATTTTAAGTAGGACACTATTTTTAATAAACATATTTATTATGTAAGTATCCCGATTTGTTGAAACGTAAGTTTTAAATCCGTCCTCTAAAACATAATTAACCTCCTAAAGCTACGTTTGCTATTCCCAGGACGCACGTCCATTTGATTCTATTTACTTCTATGAGCCGATTTTGTCGAATACGGGAAAGCATTCCACACGAACACAACCCTTTTGAAAATTCGATTTATTTAACTTTATTGGCAAAAGATGAAGTAGCGTTAATAAAAACAAAATGTTTTATTTCTTGTGAGCAAAGCAATACAGACTGCTAATTTATTCGATAAAATCAATGCGGGATTTAAATTAACCCAATATTAAATTCTTCGGTATGCAGGACACAAAAATTATTCACGAATACTGGATTTATTCGCATTGAATTAAGACTATATTGATTCTGGCTACATGAAATTTGGCCCCAATGAAAAATGGCCCAAACGAAAAATGACCCCAAATTTGGGTTTTTTTTCATAATGAAAAATGGCCCCATTTTCAAAATGGACAAATGGCCACAGACAAAATATGAAAAATTGCCCAAAATTAATATAAGAGGCAACAACAACAGAAAAATAACAATCGTACAAAAAATATTTTGCCTCGGTTTGGGAGAGCCTTAAAAGTACTTTGTCTGGCCCGCTTCGCGGGTTCAAGGATTTTAACTCCCTTTCCGGGTGCTCTGTCCCGCTAACGCGACTTCTTCGCTCCGTTTAGGGAAAGCTCAGTCACCTGGCGAGCGCCTATGTTGTCAGTCGGTTTGCTATCGAAGTTTTTTTTGTAAAAGTATTTTGTTTTAAGAATAAAAGTTTGGGCCATTTTTTCATAATGAAATTTCAGCCAAAACTAAAAACGAAAAAAGGCCCGAAAACCATGAAAAATTACCCCAATTTACAAATTTTAAATTTTTTTTTGTTGTTTCCCATATACATTTTTGGGACCATTTTTCATTTTATGTTTGGGGCCAAATTTCGTATAGCCTTACTTACTTACTTTACTTTTGATGGCGCTCACAGCCCAGGATGGGCTTCGGCCTCAACTAACAAGCCTTTCCAGCCGGCTCTGTCCCTAGCTAGCCGCTTCCAGTTGCGCACACCGAGTGCTTTGATGTCGTTCACTTGATTGCGCCACCTGTTACGGGTTCTTCCTCTGCTGCGTACCCCATCGGGGTTGGATTCGAAGACTCGTCGGGCAGGTGCGTTGCTGTCCATACGCTCCACGTGCCCCAGCCATCTCAGCCGCTGTATTTTCAGCTTTTTGACCAGGTCAACGTCGCTGTATATCCCGTATAGCTCGTCGTTGAATCTTCTCCTCCATACTCCTTCGATACACACCGGACCGAAAATCACACGAAGAATCTTCCTCTCAAAGCACCCTAGCAGATTTTTATCCGAATCTTTCAGTGTCCATGCTTCTGACCCATAAAGCAGGACCGGGATGATTAGGGTTTTGTATAAAGTCTCCTTGGTTCTCTGAGAGAGGGCCTTACTACTTAAATGCCTTCTTAGACCGAAGAAACAGCGGTTGGCAAGAGTAATTCTTCGCTTGATCTCTGCACTGATGTCATTCTGCGATGTAATAGTGGAGCCCAGCTAGACAAAGTCCTTGACAACTTTGGAGTTATATCTGTCTATCGTGATATTTTGCACGAGTCGACGATGTTGAGATTCCTCTCTCGATGACAGCATATACTTCGTCTTGTCCCCATTAACCGCCAATCCCATTCTAGCCGCCTCCGATTCAATGCTCGCAAATGCCCCTGCCACAGCTCGCTTCTTTCTGCAGACAATGTCTATGTCATCCGCATATGCAAGCAATTGAACGGACTTTTGATAGATTGTACCGCTGGTGTTGACATGTGCGTTGCGTACAATGGCTTCAAGAACGATGTTGAATAGGTTGCATGATAACGCCTCGCCTTGCCTCAATCCTTTCTCAACATCAAAGGAATCGGTGGTGTTCTTACCAATTTTGACGGAGCAGCGAGATTTCTCCATCGTCATCCTGCACAAGCGGACGAGTTTGGCAGGGATGCCGAGACTCGACATGGCTCTGTATAATTCGTCCCTTTTCACGCTATCATACGCGACTTTAAAATCGATAAAAAGGTGGTGTGTATCGATCTGGAATTCCCGGGATTTTTCCAAAATCTGTCGGAGTGTGAACATTTGATCGACGGTTGACTTGCCTGGCCTAAAACCGCACTGATAAGGGCCGATCAGATCGTTGACAAAAGGTTTTAAGCGGTCACACAGGACGGCCGACAAGATTTTATAAGCGACGTTTAGGAGACTAATTCCTCTGTAGTTGGTACATTTCAGAACATCTCCCTCTTTATGGATGGGGCACACTATACCGAGGTTCCATTCATCGGGCATACTTTCCTCCGACCAAATTTTGCAGATGAGCTGGTGTATGCTCCTAGCCAATTCATCTCCCGCTGATTTAAATAGTTCGGCTTGTAAGCCATCCGCACCAGCAGCCTTGTACGACTTAAGTTTGGATATCGCCAGCCGCACTTCGGTTAGGTCGGGTGGATGGAACTCTTGGCCATCATCGTCCAAGTTGAATGGAGCGTTCTGCCTATTAGCGGCGTCTTGGCTGTCTTCGCCATTAAGCAGTCTAGAGAAGTGTTCTTTCCAGATCCTCAGCACTGACTGTGTGTCTACTACCATATTCCCACTCTCATCTCGGCAGGCTTCCGTTCTAGCCTTGTATCCTTGGGTGGATCGCTTCACCCTCTGATAAAATTTTCGAACATCTCCCCTTCCGCTACAACCCTCAATAGACTCTACCGCCCGCTTCTCGTGCTCTCTCTTTTTCCTCCTGAGAAGTCGGCGTTCCTCTTTTCGTTTCAGCCCGTAGAGCTCCCGGGCCACTCTCTCAGCAGCTCTTGTTCGAGTCTGCAGCATTGCCTGGTAGGCCTCGTCATTAGCTGCATGCGCTAGCCGGCACTCTTCATCGAACCAGGGGTTTCGTTGTATTCGCCTAGTGAAACCCAGCACATCAGAGGCGGCACTTCTGATGGCTTGTTGACAGTGTTCCCACTGGTCCTCTGCACTTGATGCTGGTGGCGGACCTCCTGAGAGATTAAGAGTTACGTGGTCTGCAAAAGTTCTGGCAGTCTTGCGATTTAAGCTTCTCGACATCGAATCTTTTCACAGCATCTGCTCTGCGTTGTCGCATACGTAGTCTAGCTACCACCAGGTAGTGATCCGAGTCAATGTTGGCCCCTCGGAACGTTCGGACGTCCAAGATACTGGAAGCATGTCTCGCGTCTATCGCAACGTGGTCGATTTGGTTGACGGTTACTTGATCACGCGACCGCCAAGTCCCCTTTGTGTATATTGAGGTGTGGGAAGTAGGTGCTTGAGATGATGACATTTCGCCCCGCCGCAAAGTCTGCCAGCCTGTGTCCGTTGCCGGAAGTTTCGTCGTGTAGTCTGTGTCCTCCGACTATCGAACCAAAGATGCCCTCCTTTTCGAATCTTGCGTTGAAGTCACGAAGAATGATCTTCACGTCGTACTTCGAGCACATATCATACGTTGTCTCCAGGAGATCGTAGAATGCTTCTTTGGTTGAGTCATCTCTCCCTTCATGGGGGGCATGAACACAGATCAGCGAAATGTTCTTAAATTTGCTCTTGATGCGGATTGTGACCAGGCGCTCGCTTACACTTCGGAAGCCCAAGACTTCTTGCCTAAGTCTTCCCCTTATCACAAAACCACAACCAATAAGCCTCAGCGGCCTGTTCCTTCAAGCACCCGCCGTAGTAGATGTCACACGTTTTCAGTCTCCGTATGCCCTCTCCATCCCATCGCACTTCTTGGATGGCTGTTACGTCAGACTTTAGCCTGTCCAGGTTCTCCACTAATTGTTCGGCTGCACGTGTTCTGTATAAGGACAGGACGTTCGACGTGCAGATCCGAAATTCATTGTCCTTATTTCGTTTGCTGGGGTCGTCAACTTTAAAATCATCCATATCCGAGGCTTGTTGTTGTTTTTGAACAACTTTTTTTTACGTGGTAGGGAAGTTACCCCGACGCACAACCCCCGACCCGGAGGACCAGACCCTTCGTATAACTCCAAGGGTAGGGAGCCGGATACACCGCTCCTTATAGGCCTGACCTACAAATATGTCGTAGTAGCCCATATAAGGTGTTCACTAAGTAGTTCAACCTAACTGGAACTGTAGACGCCACCGTTGATTCCATCTAGAGAATTCGTCCGCTGCCGCCTCGATGAAAGGAGAAGTGCCTTAGTGGGAACACTCCTCCCCCCCTCTCTCGTTGGCTGTCCCCATTTCATATAGCCATTGATTCTATATTCTGTAAAATCCCGTACACTTTAAAGTCCTAGTGAACGAGCCCTAAATTTTGCTTTTAAAAATAAAAAGAATTTTTAAATTGGGAAGGTGCCATTTTTTTTTTGTTTCTACCCAATTTCAGTCTTTAAAAAGCCAAATATGGTTTGATTTGTTTTTGAATTCGTATCCTTAATAATTGATCCCAAATGTTTTCTATAAATTTTATACTGTAGCTCAAGATAAATTTGGTAGTTAGGGCTCGAAATGTAGCTTATTTGACTTTAGTGTAAAGTTACGTGACCTAACCTTTCAAATTGGGTGAGTTTGAATCTAAGCCCTTATTACGACTCGCAAGTCGTAAGAAATATTGAATAATAGTGGATTTTTACATTATCGTTTGTGGCTCACTTATGCTGTTTTCCTTTGGTTCCACTCAAGGTTTCACTCATTCTGAAATCCAATGGAACAGTCCAAGATGCTTCTACTCAATTCTGGGGAATAGTATCTGTATAGGTGAATCGTCAAATAAAAATTATTTGCTACCACACCAAAAAGTGAAATTTAAAACACGAGTGTATCAACTCCAAACTTCCAAATAATATTTTTTGTAAGATTTGTTCTTAATTTGTTTATTAAAATTTACCAAAAACTTTGATTTTGGATGCAAATTAAATTAAAATGAAAAGTTAAACAAAAACATGAAGTACGTTGCAGTTTGTTGTGATGTTTGAGTTTGAATGTATAAGTGCTTCTTAAGTGGATTCTGATTTGAAATCAAGAATCGAATATCTCTTCTCAGAATCGTCAGAAGCGTACTTTATGTGCCAATTGAATGGTTTCAGAAGACTTCCGGTCGTTTCTGGACGCTTCCGGACGTCCAAAGGAAAACGGCATTAACTACATTATGAATATTCGCCCCATATGTCAGAAATGATATCGAATTAATATGATCCTCTATTCGGACGTCGCTTCGTCGCTGTTTGCTTTTCTTAAAACCACGTTATAAGTGATTTCATAAAATACGACTTGAGTCGAACCACGTGAAAAACCACGATATAAGTGATTTCAAAAAGTTCGAGTTGAGTCGAACGTTCAAGGGAATCATAATATGACCATTAGGGCCAGTTTCACAGTCACAATAGTGGCGCTTAAGTGTGCAATATAGGATACAAAATGCCAATTTTGTGTTGGTCAATTAAGTGTCACTAACTCAGGATGCGGAAATAACCAAAAAGTACCATTATGCAAATCTTAATTGCAACTTATTTCGGTAAGTGTTCACTGTGAAACTGGGTCTAAATCTCGCACTTAAAGACCATTCACATGAGAGCGATCAACGACTGACGAATCAACACACAAAATGGTAGAATTCCATTTAAGATTAATTTTAAAATTATAAAATCTGAATTTTTATTTGCTTATTTATAAGAAATTTGAGAAAATAAATTGGTCGTAACGAATTGCGGCTATTCGCCACGAACAAATTGTTTTCTTTAAATTCTCTTGTTTTAGCAATTAAAATGAAAATTTTAGTATCGTAAAATAATCCTCAATTATATTTCTTCCATTTCGTCTAGATTTTATAAAGAATTTAGGTTTATGTATGTTTTAAATCCAATTTGTTCATTCATTCGTCGGTCGTTGGTCGCTCTCATGTGTACAGTCTATTAAAACTAAGTCTTTTATTTTGTCATTATGTTTTCTACCACCAGACTTTAAATAAATATTCTTTCAAAAAACTTTGTTTTATTTCACAATTTTCAGTTGAGCGCACTGTAATCTACACGCACTCTTCCAAACACAACCTTACAAATCCTTCCTCTTACTTAATCATTTGTTATTGGCCAAATAAATAATCCAACTAAACAATGAACAACTCCGTTTGATCCAGTTACCTACAAAATATTTGCCATCTGATATGGTCGATCTAAAACAAATCATAAGAAACTGCTTAAACCATTACTCACGTTGAATTAGCACAAAATATATTTTCTTAACTTCCGGATGTTAATGTGCTGCATATTTTGTATGTCTTCTTTTCTAATTTCTTTATTTTTTTTATTTACAGGTGCATGCTAAACACGAAGAGAAATCGGACACAAAAAGCGTCTACAGGGAATATAATCGCGAATTCCTCTTGCCAAAGGGTGTTAATCCAGAATCGATTCGTTCTTCCCTCAGCAAAGATGGTGTTCTTACTGTAGATGCCCCATTGCCAGCACTAACCGGTGGAGAAACCATGATTCCTATTGCACACAAATAAATTAATACAAACAACCCCCAGAATTAATATTAAAAAAAAAAAACTCATAAAGCATTAAATTTATGTACTAATAAATAACTTTGTTCACAAATCAATAATTAATTATAATTTATTTAACTTTTTTTTTATCAAATTAAATTGAACTATTTGAAATTGTATGTTGTGTACCAATTTGTGAAATGCAATTCAACTTTAAATGTATAGTCAAATTTTATTTCCAGAGTCAAATATTATAAATATGTAGTTTGTTAAACTGTTTTTAATTTTTAATTCCGTTACTGAATTTATGTGTACTTTTTTATAATAATAAATCGTTTATAATAATTAACAAACAACAAAGAAAACTTAATAAATATTAGATACATACATGCCCTTCTTGAAAACTCATCGTTCACCCACCAAATAGACACAAAGTAAACTCACAAATAATTTGTACGAATACATTGGTTTGAAGTCGAGGTTTTTGAATTTTGGTTGCATGAATAAATTTGAAACTGGAATGTAGCTGTCTAGTTTGGTAGAAACAAAATGTAAAAGAAATACTCTTAGACTATTACTATTATATGTTGGATGTATAGATTACACTTAATGTAAGGTAAAGGTGCCTGCAATTGCTAGCTATTAATTGTTGTACACAAAACAAAAATTACAATTTTATTTAAACATTTTATTTGTTTATAATTTGCAATACAAATAGTATTTCTCTTAAATTAAAAATTATAAGCAAACAAAAAAATATAAGGTATTGTAACTTTTGTAAACAAAATTGATAATTTTTAATAATAAAGAAAATTTGTAACATTAAATTTTTCGGTTTTCTATAAAATGACATAGGCCCCGATTGTGAATTTCGATTGCCAATCGAATCGACAATTTTCGATTGGATATGATGTTTCGTATTGTGAAACATAATCGATAGAATAACCAAAACATTTGTAGGGTCTGAATTTGATGAACACAATAATTATTGTTTTTTTGTGTTGTAAATTTATTTTTTTTTTGATGAAAATCCAACATGTGTTATAAATATGTAGGTATTCGAAGTTAATATTTTTATCATTTTAAACTAAACTAAACAAAAAATTAGTTAAAAAAAAAAAAGTTGGGTACCAACAGGATTCGAACCCGAAAGAAATTAGGACATCCTAGCGCATCGATCAGAAAATCATAATCGAAAGTTAATTCGACAAATTTCGATCAAAAATCTCAATGACAATTATATAAAAACCAGAAATTGACCATCGTTAGCTAATTAAAAAAAATCATTCATCGATCAGCAAACCGCCATCGGGTCCAAAATTTCCATCGTCTTTTTATTTGTTATTGCGTTTGACCTGCATAAAATAAATATTTGAATTTTATGTTCCCTAAAATAAATAATTTATTGGAAAAAAAAGGTTTCGATCAAAATCGAAACTCACAATATGAAATAGAGTAATCGACAATCGATAATCGAAAAAAGTCGATCATCGATTAGAAAATCGAATCTCGCAATCAGGGCCATTACCTTAAAATCCGTTTCAGTGAAAATAGATTTAAGATAATAAAACAAAGCCTTCATTTAGAGAGACCGGTCAATATGGTACTTCCACAATGGAAATTACAAAATGTAATGATTTAGAAGTAAGTTGTTAGTTGAGTTATAGATAAGTGCTGCAATCCTCATTGAGTAGAGCACTAGCTCCTCTCTCCCTGAAACCTGTGGTGGTTCTAACTTGACATTAAGACAGAGTTGTCACAAAAAATACAAAAATCTAATGATGCAGATCTGATTAAATGATAAGACCCAACTATTGGCTAGTTAAGCTGCATGATCTAATCACTAACCATATAGTGTGTCATGCAGAGTCATAAAAACTCATCCAAAGATGATGCTAAGTGGTTATAAATTTTTAAATGGCACTCTTTTATTATGTTATTCATTTATATTTATATGGATGATTGCTCATATTTACAAAAGTTTTTACAACACTCTATTTTTTTAGAACACTTAAAAACTATAGATATTTAAAATCATTTATTTATTTTTTTCGAATAAAGAATAATAACTATATACAAATTAAGGACAAGAACAAACTGTACCTTTTATTTTTGTTAAATCATTACCTGAGTTCAAGAACTGGTAACTTGATTTGTAAAATGTTTGTAATGGCAAAGTTCTTCGGTATCTAACTGCATACCTTAGAACGATGAAAGTTTGTATTTATCTCTTCTTTACTTTTAGGCAAAATGTTAGTCACAATAAATATGTTTTTGATGAGATATTTAAAAAGTGGAAAATCCAGTTACCTATTATAATTCTTGCAATCCTGTCTTTTTACGAACTTTTTTCTATAAATTTTTTTATATATAATTCTATGTAATGTACGTGTGTCTGTCATGAACTCCTCCTAAGTTGCTGGACCGATTTGAATGTTTTTTTTGTATGCGTTTGGGTGGCGCCTTGGAGGGTTTAGATTCACAAATCAGACCGGCAGATGGCACTGCAATCGGTATCTAGGTTATTTATCTATACTGCAACTAAACGGCTGGATCGACTTGAATGAATTTTTGTGTTTGCATTCATTCACTTCATTCATTTTGTGCATGTATTCATTCAATGCATTTACTTAAAAACTGAGCGTATTATAATTTCGTTAGAGCCGTTTTCGAGAAAACTTGATAAAACCGAAATCGTTGTATGACAGCTAACCGTTCTAGATGAGCTAAAACAAAAATTCGAATTTCTCCTCTAGGGAATAACATAAAGCCCAACCCAAGCGTATATGTGTGTTAGTGTATCTGAACACGAGAGAGCCGACTAGCAGGGCAAATAGTATAATATTTTTGCCTGCGAGTAGCCTGCCAGTTATCCTGCTAGTGTAGTGCATTGTTTTCATTAATTTGTTTTGTTTCCATAATTTGTATATTTTTCTGTATGAAATATTTTTTAAAAATCATACTAGTTGATAAACGCGCAGAGACCCAGCGGGAAAAATTCAAAAATTCATTGAGGAAAAATCAGCTTTTTCCTTGAGTAATGGCAGCTGCACCGTCCACTTTTCAGCTGATTCCTTTGATGAAATTAGCATGGGTATGTCCTAGGCGGGAAGCACATGCTGAAAATCTGATGAAAATTCACCAACGAAATCACTACTTCGTTGGAAGTTGTTTATTCACCAACCCTAGTGATGAAAAACATGATGGTTGCATAATCTGTGAATTCACTACATAAATGTATGTGGTTTATTCATCGGTTCAATATCTTCGATGAAAAAGGTAATGGAAATTCAATTGTCTATTCACAAGACAAGTGGTAGTTTTTTATTCAACAATTAGTTAATGCGATATTGAAAAATGTGAAGAAAATTAAATAAATGGTGAATCCATTAATACTGTTGTGTTGTGAATTTTGGATTAGTTAAAATATAGAAACTTTAAATTAATTTGAAATCATTAGGCCAGAGGTTTTTGGTTAATCACCACTTTACTTATGCAAAGTGGTGATTAACCAATAACCAATAACCAACAACCCTAAATACTTGGAGAAAATCTGGGATTACCTCATTTTGATGGAAATTCACAAGTCATGTTATAATATTAACTGTCAGTAGACAATGTGAACACAGAAAACACAAAAAAAAAATCAACTTCTATCAAAACACACAATGGTGGTGCACACTTTACAAAGCATATGAGTGGACATAGACGATGAACTGATGAACAGATGAACTTCTACATGACTTTTCAGCAGTTTTTTCATCTTATAATTTTCCATATCAAAAGCAATTTTTAATTCAATCACAGAAAGGGTTGTTTTCTAAACACAAAGCAGAAAGTGGGTTCAAATCTATGAACTGGGAAACCATGCATGACTCTTCACTTATTAAATCATTACATGTCGTTTCCTTGTATTATCTGGCTAGTTAATTGATTGCTGTTGTCTTGTTGTTTTCTACACACAAAGCAAAAAGTGGGTTCAAATCTATGAACTGAGGAAACCTCGCATGACTTCACTCACTCAATCATTGCATGACGTTTCCTTTTATTATTTAGCTAGTGAATTGATTGAAGAATTCAGCTATAAAATTCATTGGGGACGATATTTCCCGATGGGGAGCTACTAGTCACACATACATCCATAAAACTAACACTATGATACAAATGCTACTACCCAGCGGGAAAAATTCAAAAATTCATTGAGGAAAAATCAGCTTTTTCCTTGAGGAATAGCAGCTGCACCGTCCACTTTTCAGCTGATTCCTTTGATGAAATTAACATGGGCATGTCCTAGGCGGGAAGCACATGCTGAAAATCCGATGCAAATTCGCCAACGAAATCACTACTTCGTTGGAAGTTGTTTATTCACAGACCCAGATGATGAAAAACATGGTGGTTGCATAATCTATGAATTGACTGCATTAATGTATGTGGTTTATTCATCAGTTCAATAATTTCGATGAAAATGGTAGTGAAAATTCAATTATCAAATCACAAGATATAGAAGTAGGTAGTTGTTTATTCAGCAATTAGTTAATTCAATATGAAAAATGTGAAGAAAATTAAATAAATAATAAATTCATTAACTCTGTTGTGTTGTGAATTATTTGTGATTGGTTAATTAAAATATAGAATTAAAACTTTAAATTTAAGTTAATTCACTAGGTCAGTGGTTGTTGGTTAATCACCACTTCATATGCGAAGTGGTGATTAGCTAAAAAACTGAAATACTTTGAGAAAATCTGAGATTGCCTCTTTTTAATGGAAATTCATAAGTCCTGTTATAATTACTGTCAGTAGACAATGTCAACACAGAGAACACAATCAACTTCTATCAAAACACACAATGGCGATGCACACTTTGCAAAGCATATGAGTGGACATAGACGATGAACTGATGAACTTCTACATGACTTTTCAACAGTTTTTTCATCTTATAATTTTCCATATCAAAAGAAACGACAGAAAGGGTTGTTTTCTAAACACAAAGCAGAAAGTGGGTTCAAATCTATGAACTGAGGAAACCTTGCATGACTCTTCACTTATTAAATCATTACATGTCGTTTCCTTGTATTATCTGGCTAGTGAATTGATTGCTGTTGTCTTGTTGTTTTCTACACACAAAGCAAAAAGAGGGTTCAAATCTATGAACTGATGAAACTTCGCATGACTCTTCACTCACTAAATCATTGCATGACGTTTCCTTTTATTATTTGGCTAGTGAATTGATTGAAGAATTCAGCTATAAAATTCATTGGGGACAATATTTCCCGCTGGGTAGTTCTACTTGCTTGTCTAAACCCCAGGTAACATAAAGTTTTTGTGCAATGTCATGAGTATGTGTAAATTCCTATTCAGTGATACCTATTTTAGTGGATTTTACTTTTTTATAAGTGAGAAAAAAGGAGTTTGACAACAGAAATAATATAAATATATGATAATATGCAATACATCCTAAACTAACTTACAAACTAAAAAATAAAATCAATCACGAAACTGTATAGAATTGAAATTAAACAATTTAACAATATTTATACTTTAAGAGCGAAAGTGCTTAATGAAATAAGTTAATTTTGATGGTTATTAAATGAAACATTAGACAATTGTTTTTTTTTTTTGTTTTTATAACACTTTTCTTTTTAATTGAAAACTTTTTGTTTTTTTTTCTTTTAAGTTGGTCAGCATCACCTCGTCTGTGATGCTTCAAGTTGTTGGTGTAGATTGATTATCCCTGTAGTCAGATTGTGGCCCAACGGGGTTCACCAGTATCAGATGTTGCACGTTTTACATCTATCTCAATAGGCCACGATGAACGGTGCTGGTGGTAGGATGTCTTGTCTGTGCCATCGACAAAGACACTGTTATCAGTCATGTTAGGCGGCTGAAGCGGTTGCCAGGCGAAACTTGATTTCACCTGGAGTCCGTTTTAACGGGAAACGGAGAAAAGGTGTCAATTAGTTCTCTGGACTAAACGGTTGCTGGAGAATTTACTCCGGTTACCGTTACCAGGATAGGATAAAAAGGCTCCTCCCACAAAGAGCTTTCATCCGGGATTTTTGTTAAATTATATTAAAATAATTGACTGTTGCGGTTTTAATTAAAACTGTATTAAGCATGGTTGTGCAACGCACAACCGGCCACCTTGCGATCCTCCACAGAACTCCCGAGTCCCGACTTCTCCATCATCGTTATGTTAGTTTTGATTAAAACCTCAACATTTTTTTATGACACGAAACCAATACTTGTCTTATAGAGCAAGTCAAAATTTGTCTCCATACGTGATATACTATGTATGTATGTCCTTTGGCAAGTTTTGGGTTCGTAAAAAAATCAAACTGGAGATATTATATTTCCCTAACATTACGATGATAGATAACCCGAAAAAAAGTTTATGTCACAATTCTATGTCTGTAGGTAACTCGACCTGCAGCCTGAACAACAGAAGCGATTTTCTTCTCTAGGGGAAATTTTAGCTCCAAAAATAACGGTACTTGCCATACAACAAAAATATACAAAAATATATTTATAACAAAACGGCTCAAACGTTTTTGATACAAATAAATTACGAACAACTTTTTAGAGTATGTATGTATATTTTTGTTTAAACAAAATTTCCCAATAACGATTTTTTACGTAAACTGTCATAAAATCGATTTTTTTAAATTTTAAATTTAGATAGAACCAGGTTTAACTAAACTACAGTTTAAGACAATTTTGGCTCAATGAATACAGACCGATTTTAATTACAAATTGTTGGTTTTATATTTTTATAAGATAATTAACTTGGTATACTACACAAATAGCTTAAAATATTTTGAAATGATAAACTTAAAAAAATAGAATCAACGTCCGAAAATTCAACCAAAGCTATGTATAACTTAGACGCAGGTCTAAAATGGCTATGAATACGCCCCTATATCTTGAAAATGGGGTAATGAATTTAAATTTTTTTGTTTTTAAATTATATTTTATTAAATATAAATTATATTTATTATTACCTAAATAATTCCCAACATTCAAATGTTGTTTTCAATTATCAGAATTTATCTAAAAAATAATTTATTTATTTATTAATATGATAGTAATAAAATAATAAAATTTTCGCATCCCTGGTCGTAATTTTATTTTCTTCAAGATATCAATAAAATCAATTGAGTCGATGTATGCTCTTGACCCGAAAACCATTTATTCAATTAATTAATAAACAATTGAAATTGTTTATTGTTTTCGTTTTTGACGACATTTTCATAAGAAAAATCTGTTACCTACTTTATATAAAAGGAGATATTTTTCATATATTCTTCAGTTTATCTGATCAAATTTTTGAAGTTTTAATCGAATTAAATAGGATGAAGGTTTGATTATAATTTTAAGATTATGTTTAAATATTTATTTATTTTTCAAAACACTTTCATATTAAAAAAGTGGATGTATATTAAAAATGTATTCTATAAGTTTAAGTTAATAAGAAGTTTAGTTAAGTCCGTGATTCAAGATTTTCTTTTTTATTTATTTATTCTTGCGTTTTTCAGTGCGAAATCATACTAGGTAGTTTAAGAGTTAAAAATGGGTTAACCATTCGAATTTAGGGAGTTAACGTAAGTTAAACTTTAACCACGTCACTGAAAAAATTGGTCATTAATATTTTTCAAATTCAACTCCGTATAAACGATTCCGCTTAGGTCGCGGCGATAAACATCGACACTTATGTACTAAGCGGATATAAAAACAGAATACAACTAGGTACTATAACATATTATCATGGTAACAACATTATTTATGGTGTGATTATGGTGTTTTTTGTGCACTTTTATTCAAGCTTACAAAAAAGGATTCGTAAAAAACAACAACAAACCTATTTATATTATAGTAAAGGTACTTTGTAAGTAAGTTTTTACTGTGCAAATAATAAACATTTCAATGTGATCCCCTTAACTTCAGAAACTATTATTTATACCTAAGCTAAATTTTAACATAAGACTATTGCTTTTTATAAAGATCACGTCATTATAATAAAATTTGTAGGTGTGTATATTTAACAAACAATTATTTTAGAAACTTTTCTATAATATTTTAATGTATGCATGTATGTAAATTGTACATGTACAAAACAAAACATATCTTATATATTTACAGTGCATCATTTTCTTTGCTCTATTCGCTATTGCGATGGGTTCGCATGAGTCACCGGTACATCAGCATCCAATGCATCATACACATACACAACCACAGCATGTAAATCCCCTACTCCTATTATTGAGGCCTGGCGGTACTGGCGGTATTGGCGGTTCTGGCGGTTATGGCGGTATTGGTGGTACTGGCGGTCCTGGCGGTCCTGGCGGTTATGGCGGTATTAGTGGTACTGGCCTCCTTAGCGATGTCGGTCTACAATCCCTACTTGCTGCAATTAATCCCCTCTTAGCGACTGGTCCGATTTTATCTAATGTTCAAGGACACGAAAAGCAAAAATATAATTAACCTTCATAATATCTAATAAAATATTATACAAAATTTAAAACAAATTGTTAGTACTAGTTAGTAGGTATCACACCAAAATCATAAATGTTAAAAAAGTCGCCAAGTTCTTCATGTGTTTAAAGTTAGCAGGGCATTTCCGAACATTCATATTAAAAAATATATAGTCGTGAGTTGCTAATTTATTGCGCTGCTGGATTTTGAGCCAGATACGGGGTTACCTGCTAACTTGACGTGAAGTTAGTAGGTAACCCCGTATCTCGCTCAAAATCCAACAGCAACAGACAATTGATAAGAAGTGGGTGGGTGAAACGCCCCTGCATGAAAAATCTAGATTTCAACTTTTTCTTTGTATACACCTGAAAACTAACCGTTTTACTAAATTTCATAATCCTCCACCAATCGGAATGCCCTCAATATATTTAATATTAATTCTGTGAAAATTGGTGGTTGCCACGTCCACTGAATGTAAAATCTCAATTTTTTAATTTTCCCTTCGTTATAATTTTGTCACTGGAGAATATGAGGATGTCGTCGACGTAGACAAGGACATATGTTTTCTTGCATTTGTCATGGTAGACACGAGTCGGATTCCGTTGGGGCCAATCCCGCATTTTTTATCGTTTTATCAATCTCGATGTTCCATTGGCGTCGGTCTAACGTAGCCCATATAAGACCTTCTTGAGGTTACAGACAGTGGCGGATCCAGGAGGGTGGCTATAGGGGCTAAATCCCCCCCAAAGCCGATTCTTAAAATAATTTAAAATATAGAAAGCAATACATTACAACGTGTAGAGTTTTATATTCATCTAAATTATTAGGGGTATTCACGATCCGATGCAACTGGCCTAGTATCATTGTAAAAGTGTAAAATCTTACAACACTACAACAACAAAATATACAAGGTGCAATCTTACAACAGTTTCGCACTTTAGCAATACCCGAAACCTATTGCAACAGAAAAATACAACATTGTAAAATTTGTAAATTGTGTTTTTGACAGCTCACTCATTCTTGATTACGTTAAACAGAAACAAAGGTATGTTCATTTGATACATCCAATTTGCTATCTTGATTGTATTGATGTGACGTCGTCATCATCTTTTACTATTATTTTCCATTTAAAATTCGGACGATAATTAAGATTTGGTAATATTTTCTTTTTTCGTTTTTTTGGCATCTTTTTATGAACAAAATTTAAATTAAATCAAATTGAAATTTTCAGATATGTTCGAAACAAAAACAAATAACAAATGTCAAACTAATTTTGACATTTGCTTTAGTGTTGCAAGAAGATAAGAAAAGTGCGTTCACGATCCACTTAAAAAAAATAAAATTTCGCACTTTTACTAGGCTCGTTGCACCAGATCGTGAATACCCCTATTGTTAAGACATGATTTGTGATTTTATTTTCTTGTAATAAACCAATGTTACATTTGAATATGAGCGATTTTGCTTAATAAATAGAGAATTTTTGTCAATAACTTGACAACAGCGCCACCTACCAGATCCGTTCATAATAAGAAACTATTATCTAACAACACTTAACATATTATGTAAATATGACTTCAATTGGTCACGTCGTTCCGAAGTTACACGATAAATAAAAGATGCATTAACGATTAAATTGTCGTCCATAAAACCTTCCCTGCACGCGATACACCATTTTGCCCATATAATAAAAGACAGTACTCATCGAGACCTTTAAAATGATATAGGTCATAATGTGTTACATCGATAGGCCAAAATGCCCATTGTACTTTGATGGACAAAACAACGTGGTTGGTTACATGTTATGTACATTTTTTTCTAAGCCCTAAGGTTGGGGCTAAAGCCAGAAGCGAATTGGACAAAAATTCAAGTTGGGTTTATGAATAATGGACATGCTTCATCCAACGACAGTTTTCCCCTAAAAACAAAACCCAGAAAATTGGGACGAAAAAAAAACAGCTTGAGACTTATAAGGGTACTGTCAAAGTCCGAGGTTGGGGCTAAAGGTTGAAGAAATAATTAAAAAAACGTCAAACTCAACATCAGTTTACACTAATTTAACGAAAGAAACGCAGTTGAGGCTTAAACAATTGGAGAACAAAGGGGTGCCAAGCTTAGTGTAAATGTTTAATACAACAGGAATTGTTTCTTACGGCTTTGGCTTAGAGAATTTTGGGGCTTAGTTTTCAAAATATTAAAGGTCCAAGACAGTTGTACATACAAAAATTTTTTGATCTAAGCAGTTACATAGAAATTCTCTAATCAAGGAACACGGACCAAGGAGCCAAATTCTAAAAGCGTGAGTTTTCTCTGTGCACTCAGAAAATCATGCAGGTGCACAGGAATATTTGCAATCCCTATATAGACTCTAGAGTGATGTGCAAATTTATGGACATATTTTTAGACCAGGAATAGAAAGGGTATATGCTGCGTACCCGAAAATTCATTCACGCCTGCAGAAGTGGGACGCAGGTTATTTTTTAGAGCAGCTTAGTCTTATGTTCGACTAAAAGTCTTGATGTTTTTATATTTTATTTTTCAATCGGCAAAATATTATTTTCTGTGCTTTACAGTGACAGTTTGAAAAAAACAGGAAGGTACTCTTCAGCAAGAGCAAGACTACTAAAATATCATTTTTCTGACTAGTCAAAAATGGTATTCAAATCCACAGAAAATTAACAAATATACCTACATAAGGTTTGTTTTTGTGGTCCAAGGCAATATGGCTAAAAATTGAAGTAATAGAATAAGTTATGATTTCACTGGTCTACAGTGGTTTTGTTGCCCTAGATATAAGAGTGTGGGAGGGTGAGAGCAAATCTTACAAAATCATTGATAGTTTCATGAATTGTGAGCATAAATATATCCAAAATATATTTATGCTCACAATTCATGAAACTATCAATGATTTTGTAAGATTTGCTCTCACCCTCCCACACACTTCCACTGGTAGACTGTCCCGATTTCTGTGAATTTGGCAACATCATTGTTTCTGAGGGCATGCGAATTGCTTTTGAAATGTGAACAGGCCGAGGGAGTGAGGATGAGTAGGTTGTATGCGCGAGTGCAGAAGCCTAATCATGACTGGGAAAATAAATGTTATTACTAACAAGCAGAGATAACAGAGTAGATAACCTCAGGTAATCTACTCGATTAACTACGCGTAGTTTATTGAGTCAACTACACACCTGATTTGTTTCATTTACTACCTACATTTGTAACGTGTGCTACCTGCACGTTGAATTTCAAAAATAATTTGAAAACAATTAACGAGCAGACAACATTGAATGGCAGAAGAACCAAATGTGTTTGCATGAATGGGCTTAAATAAGGTTTTTGAAATTCAATAAAAGAAAAATGCTAATTGAATAGTCATCCGATTTATTTCTATCGTTAATTTTCTTAAGAGTAATATTAATGTCGATAAATATTTTTTGATATTATTTCAATTTGTCAATTTTGAGGTTGAAATGACAATCCAAACTACATTTTGACGTTTAACGCTACGTTTACTACATTTAACTACATCAACTACATTTAACTACATTTACTACCTAATTTAAGTAGCAGACGTAACAAATGGTTAAAATAAAAAAAAATTGGCATTTTTGCCATCTCTGGTTATAAGTAGTCTATTAATACAATAACTATACTCTGTTCAACAAAAATTATCAGTACATGGAAGATAGGACGTTTGTATCTCTGTCTGGTCGCATTGGCTTGCATAAGTCTCTTTCAAGTAAAAGTACTTATAGGGTTTCCGTACTTAGCATTATATCTCACCTTACAAAATTCTGTTCTCAAAAGCTTGAAAACAGAAAGTTTTTTTTATAAAAATCACTGAAAAAGCTCTTTTGTATTGCTTTCAATGCAATGGGTAATCGTAACTCTGTTGGAATATATATTTTTTTAGCTCACACAGCCAGAGTAGAAATTATTATATTCCTAGATCTGCTACTGGTTACAGACCTTATTGATACCACCTCGAAGATCTTTCAGCATTTTATGTGCATGGATTCTGAGATTTTCATCGCCATCGCTAGTTGACATTCTCTGCGACATAAGTTCCTAAAACTGCGATTTATCCATGTAGATATCCTCGTTGACTCTGCCATTCAGGTATGCTGACGTAATGTCCAGTTGAGAAATGTTTAAATTTTCTCTGGCAGCCAGAGTAATCAGAAGCCTCAACGAGCCCAGTCTAGCAACAGGAGCGAATGTGTCACTAAAATCCACTCCGGGTTTCTGCGAGAATCCTTTTGCCACTAATCTTTTACTTCTCTCCATCAACAGTCCACTTGTTTCGCAGCACTGTCCTACAGCCAATTGTCCTTGCTTGCTCAGGCTTATGCATATGCATGATTTCCCATGTGTTTTTGGGAACTAAATTTCTGAATTCTATATAAATGTCTTCTTCCCAGTCGGATTTGTCGTCGCCTGATATAGTTTGTGAGACAGGAACTTCCGAAGCGTTTATAGGAGAATCCACATCTTCTTTCAAAAAAAAAAAAACAATTAATTTCAAACCCAACGACAGTTTATTTTTTTATTTTGTGATGAAAAAAAAAATTAAACACGTGCCGGTCTCGCAAGAAAAACTGTGTTTCGATCACTGTGTCACGCGATTTTCGAAAACGCGAGTCACGTCATGTCGTGCTCTATCAATATTTTTTTTTCTTTTTTAGTTTAGCGCGCACTAAAAGGATTTTGGCTGCCCTTACAAATGTTTAAACACCAGTGCGAGCGTTGGGAAAATAGGGAAGGATTAAAGAGGAGATACCGACGCACATTGGTTTTGAACCTCTGAATATTAAAATGGTCGGGAAAGATAGAGCCGGGTACAGCAATCCACATGCGGGTAGTACGGCTAAAAAAAGAATCTATATACTTGACAGTGCATCCGAAGTTGAGCTCGAGGGTAAACTGATGTGCAATCCTAGAAGTAGGAGTATTACGGTTGAATTTTTTTAGGGGAGGAATGCAGCTGGCTATTTCACTTGAACAATGTTTATAAAATTAACGGTAAAATAACGTTAGACATAAAACATTGCGGCGGTGGTCGAGGAATGCAAATGTTTCTGTTATATTTCTGTCACCTATCATTTTCAAAGCTCTTTTATGAATCCTAAGAGACTCAATTGGGTTATTGGGGCACCTGTCCAAATATGAGAATTATAATCAAGTTTCGGACGGATAAATGCTTCATAGATTACAGCCAGATCAGAAGGGAAGACAAATTTCTTGCATCGCCAAAGAAAACCTAAGCAGTAAGCAGCATTTTTGGCGACGTCGAATATGTGATCATTCCACAGAAGGTGGTCTGTGATACACATACCGAGGACTGCAAGCTTTTCGGTTTCCTCAATACAAGTACCGCTCATGGATAGCGGCATGGCGGGTGTGTTTCGTTTTGACGACAGTAGACAGCATTGAGTTTTTGAAGCATTAAATTCTACGCGCTTTTTGATTCCCCATTGGATAATGCTGTCGAGATCAGAATTTAATGAGCTAATCATACGCTGCCGTTCAAGTTCCACATCCGAAGGACATGGGTGTGAATCTGAAAACGAGCTGAGGGTGCTGTCATCAGCGAAACAGTTTAATGGAAGTTTCAGACAAAAGATCATTTATGACTATACGGAAGAGAGTCGGAGACAAAACGGAGCCTTGGGGCACACCAGCATTTACTTTGTGAATTTCAGACTTGAAACCGTCAAATACAACTTGTATTGATCGGTCCGAAAGGTAATTTCTAATCCAACGAAGAAGAGATTCATAAATACCAAATGCGCACATTTTTAATAAGAGTACTTGATGCCAAACTCTATCAAACGCTTTAGAAATATCAAGCGCAATAAACTTACTTTCTCCAAAACGATGTAAAGATTTGTTCCACTGTTCGGTGAGATATACCATCAGATCACCAGCGGACCTATTGCTACGAAAGCCGTACTGCCGGTCATTAAGAAGCTTTCGTTCTTCAAGATATTTCTTGAGCTGAAAATTAATCAGCGTTTCCATGCCGTTGGAAAGAAGGGACGTTAATGCAATCGGCCGATAGTTTGATGGTGAAGAAGATACGCCTTTTTTAGGGACTGGCTGGACAAATGCTGTTTTCCATCCACTCGGAAAGACCCCAGTAGAATAGGACAGATGGAAAAGCTTACGCAGTGGTTTTGCCAGCATTGAAGAACACCTCTTCAGAACAATGGGAGGGTTACTATCCGGGCCAGCGGATTTGTGTATGTCGAGGTCTTTTAGAACTCAACTGCACGAGTGCGAAAGAAGATTTGTCCCTTAAAATCGTTTACGCTCTCAAGTACAGGCGGAGTTCTATCACTAGCTGGCAGCGTCGAATTAACAGCAAACTGTGCTGCAAGCGAATTGGTTTTATCTTGCGAGCTGACAGCAGGTGTGTCGTTGAAGTCGAGCGTTGGGACCAAAGACGAAGTACTATTTCGAATATTTTTTACAAACGACCAAAAATGTTTACTACTATTGGGACATTGTAGTATTTTTTTTGGCTTAATTTTTGGTCATGCAAAAATTTGGTTCGTCGAATATGAGCGTTACAGGTTTTCCTGGCTTGTTGAAACCTTTTCCGGTTTTCCTCAGTAGGGTTGGCTTTGTAACTACGGAAACTTACTTCTCTGAGCCTAATAACCTCTTTACAGCTCGAATCAAACCATGAGTTTTCTTTCGATTTGATAGTTTTTACCCTGTTCGGTATAAAATTTCTCATTCCACAAAGAATTAAGTTTGTTATCATATCTGCATTGGCATCTACATCACTATCGAGGAAGCACATAGTGACCAGTTAAAGTTACTGAAGAATTCGTTGAGACCGTCCCAGTTGGCTTTCTCGTATTCTCGTTGGTACTTTTTCTTTAACTATGCGTTGTTCTATTGATTCATATTGTTTACTCGCACCGCAATATGCGCCTGTCCTCAAAACGGGTGGAATCGACTAAGGTGATATGTGATAGTCATTATCGACAAATTCCGTCTGCGTAAGGTGACTGTCACAAGTGATAATCAAATTTTTGTGACTATTATCTGTGACAGCTATTTTGCTATCACAGAAAAAATCACAAAAATTTGATAATCACTTGTTATGCAGACGGACTTTGTTCATAATGCCTATCACTTATCACATATCACCTTAGCCGATTCCTACCCAAATTTTTTTGGCAAAAGCAACCAAGCCAATGACGAGCATATTTGGGAACATGCCAACAGAAAGCAATATGCTCCAAAAATACCATGACTTTATTTCCGTTATAGGCCAGTCAATTTTTGAAATTATGTTGTTAGGGACATAAGTTGGCGCTGATTTTTGTACAAGTACTTGGAACCCTTAATTTTTATAAAATACTAGCTGACCCGTCGAACTTCGTTCCGCCTAAATTCATGTATGTAAAGAAAATAATAATTCCGAGCATGCACAATGCTGTTTCATGTAATTCGGTCGATTAATTATTCTTATGTTTTATTAAATACAATACAAATTACTAAACTAACAATGTCGATGTGTTTCAATGAAACCAAAATGATTGGCGTGTCGGCCAACCTTCCGCTTTTTTACTAAAAAGCTTTATGGTACACATTTTTCGGTACATTTTTCGTTTTATTTCCAGGCGCGTAAATCTGGGACGAGTGCAATGGCTCACAAACGTGCATTGGAAGCCCTAATCGTACGTTGAAAGATTTACGAAATGATAAACGACATTACGGTGGTGCAATGATTTTACTGTCAGGCGAGAACCAAAGCGATGATGAATTTGTCCTTGGATCTGAATTAATGACAACAAAGTCGAATCAGATGAAATCTTTTCATAATATTCATACAATGTGGACTTGATTGAAATGAATTTACTTGAATGTGAGATTGTATTGGTGATTGTCCTGAATAACTGCTGCTCCAAACGACGTCATTTGAAAACAACCGTTTTATTGTTGAGGTCTCATCAAAAATTATCGTAATTCAATGAACGTAATGGCTCAGGTAGATCTGGTGAAGGCGGCAATTTAACTTTGCAACTCATGCAGCACAATCCAGGTGTTTCCGAAAGAAACTTCAGTCTTCAGTGCACCGCAATACGGACATAGGACATTCATAGCGCCAACCAAGACACACGGAAGTGTGCCTTATTCAATTGAGCTTTCGTATTAGAAGGCAATTCGTTGCAATTCTGTATTCTTGAGATAATGTTTCTCGAAGTTGCGACATGTTTGCACGCATTGACTTATAAGTCAATGTTCGCACGATTGTGTACATTCCGATCTGAGCGTTCGTCTGTAGTTTCGTTTGCACGAACAGTCACCATACGTTGTGCATTACTACTGCCACGTGAAAAGTTTGACCTTCTAACATGATAACTTAAACGAAAACCAAACAAAATTAACATTCTTCAAAAAATGGATCGACTTTCATAATAACCTACATATTTAATCACAAATTAGACTTGGAACTGCTGAAATCAATCCTTAATTGGCCAAATGAAAATGTTCTGCAATCACATACCAAAACACATTGAAATAAAAACATTCGAAATATCTTTGGTTTAGTTTAACTCACAAAAATCATTAAAGTTTCTACTGATTCACAAATTACCCAGATCCAATTGCACCAGAACACAATCAAAAGCGGTTTTTTAATCTCACTTTTCACAATTTTTCCAATAGCGAAATTATATAAATAAAATTGATAGAAATCACAATCGCACTTGATAAACATAGGTAAAAATACTTTGGGCACAATGAAAATTAAAAAAAAATATTAATTAAATTTTATTTTATTTGCCCGCACGCAATAGCAAATACAATTCAATTTGAAATGCGAAACAAAAAGGACACCCCATATTCCTTCCTTAGGCCAACACGAATCCATCAATCCCAAAATCTTGAATATCACCAATTTTACTGAAAATTTTCCGGAATTTTTCTCCAGTGTCCTATATGCCTCTCCCAGGGCCAATACGAATTTATCAAGGCCTAAATCGTGAACAGATTTTCCTCCAGTATCTTATGACCTTTCTTGGGCCAATACTAATTTATCAAGCCGTTAATCGTGAAAATCGAAGTAACTGTTATCGAGATATGCACTAAAAAGAGGATGATCACCGATTTCCAATGTTCCTGGAAATTTTTCGGGATTTTTTTTCAGTGTCCTATGTCCTTCCGTGGGTCAAAACGAGTTCATCAAGCCCAAAATCGTGAAAATACAACCATCCGTTCTCGAGTTATGCGCGCACACACGGACGACATTTCTCTTTTATATATATAGATTGTTATACATAATAATATATCTTTTTTTAACAACTTTGGTAGCGATTTTAAAATTTCTGAAAATTGTTCTCTGTATAAATAAAAAATGATATCTTAGAGTATTTTTGCGAATATTTTTCGAACACGTTACTCACAAAATCACTAGTTGAATGTTTTTTTTTCATTTTCGGCGAAATATGCTAAAATCTTCCACAAAAACCCCCGAAACTCACAGCCTACTGAACTAAAATGAACGTGTCTGTTTCGAAGAAGTGTTTTCCCCATTTTTTCCGGGAATATAATTTTAACTCCGCAGGTCAGCAGCTGAAAAAGCACTCAACAATGGAATGACAGACAAATTCTAGTTATAGAGTATCAATTTTTGCAAATGTTCGAATTACATTCGAAGTTCAAATTGTTGGAGCGTTCGATATACTTAGCGTTCCAATTCCCGAGGTCCAACTGTATAATGTGCACTGAATCCTTAATCGTATATAAACTATTTATATAAAACATTTGTATACAAGGCTTAATTCCTTTCCGATTTCCAAAAACCAAAAGTGGTTCATTTAAATTCTGCAATCCTTAAAAATTTTCAATACTTCATTTTCCGTATTTTATCACAAAACAATAACAAAACAAATTATTATACAGAATTTTGTTTTCCGTGTAAAAATATTGCTGAGTTGCTATGCACTCTCTTAAAAAAACACGTCTTTAAAATATTGTTTTTTAAAACAGTAGGTACCTATTTAGTTATTTTTTAAATTAAAACACATAATTTAGAATGCTGATAACTTAACTAATATATATTTAAATAAAAATCCGTTTTGACATTATTTTCGAAAGTTTCTCATCAGCACAGTTATCCGTAAGCGGGAACGCTGGCGATGCTGATAGTTTTAACGGTTTTGATACCAGGAGTTATAATTGGCCTTGGAACTACAGGAAGCAAAATATTCTTTTGAACAACAACAGCTGGGGGAAGGATTGCATTTGAGTTGACTGCAACAACGAATAGGGCAAGAAGGATAACGTACTGGAAATAGTAAACAAAAATGCATAAATTGATATGTTAAGAATAGAATGTTAATAAAATAAGTTATGGTTTCCTTGTATTTTTACCTTCATGTTGAGGATGAATTTCTTGTTGACTTGACTGATAAACGAAAATTCGACTGAAACTGATGGTGATATTGAATGCATGATCCCCTTTTATACCATTTATATTTCCAATGCAACTGCTGATTTAAATAAAAAAGTTATGGGTATTTCCGAAACAGGATTTGTTATTTTGTATGACCCGTGACCCCTTTTGACTTTATTAAACTTTTCAGGTAGTAAATCAGTTCACAAGCTTTATTGAATGTGCATACATACATATTTGTATAAGTAAAATTCCAAAGTTACTAATTGCTCGACAATAACAAGATCATATTGCATCAGCAATTACCATTATTATTTCTTATAACTCTTTGGGTCAATGTGCTCGCATCTGATAACTATCGATTTTATTTAATCACCAAATAAGTGCAAATATTAGAGGAATATATTACAAACAATTTTGGAAATGCACAGTATAACTTTTAAAAAATTACAGATTTCACTCATAGAGTAAGAATGGGAGCATTGAAAATGACTTGTATTTGCTAGATAAAACAAAAACATAACTAATTGTTTGCACTTAAACAAAATTCCATTAATAAAAATGAAGTTGACGCAAGATATGTTATATAGAACTCCTTATTTAACATAAATACACAATAAAAATAATTAATTCCATATTTTTTTGAATTTTGAAATTCTTGTAAGGAGGTGATGTTGACAACCTATCGTGATACAATAAGGTACATTATAATTAATTTAATTTGGTAAGTTTTTTATTTGTGAAAGCTACAAAAATAGTTGATGGTAACTGATGGCTGAACACAAGACTGTAACTTCAATCAAAAGTGCTTAACTTTGTATCGTACCATACATTTCTTGCAACAACTAAAACGTTATATTATAGAGCTATTCACTGTTTTTGTATCTTTTTATTTTGACAGTGATATACAAACTTCATCCACAGCTACCTACCACCATTAGACTTAACCATTTCCCAATGTGCTAAGAAGGTTGAAGTTCCAAGCGAATTAGGTACCTCTTCCTATCATTACTAATTTTTCGACAAATTTCATCTTGCCTGAATCTGTTATTCTACTTTTACTGACTAATTTCAAAAAGTTGAAAATTTCTCAATTTTATACTGCACCGAATTTTGTTTCAGAATTAACATCTGCAAGTAACACTACTGAAACTTTTTCTTGTTTGTTATCGTCATTTAATCTTTTTTTCTGTGCGCCAAACCAACTTTGCAGTCGGATAAAAGCACATTTTTTATTTCATCTTCATATGATTATGAACGGGCTCGACTGTATAATGTTTTCGTCCTTGCGACTTCGTAAATTGTACTAGCTATCTTCAACTACAAGTGAACCTGCTGCTATTGATAGAATAGATAGGGATAGTTTTTGTTGTTTGTTTCAGAACGTTTTAAGCTTTCAATAAGTGCACAGCGATGTTTGATTAAGATAAGCGCTTAATTGCTGACATGGAGAAACAGAAGATTAAAATCCTTCAGTAAAAGAAAAAATGGAACGATTTTATCATTTATCTATCCGATTGAGTGTCACAACAGCTTGTCTTTAATAACCATAATTCTAAAAGAATTAAATTTGTAATCTCTAGTTTATGTAAAGAATATGTCGACCAACGAATTAAAATTAATAATATCTGAATAATTAAGTAAATTAGGTAGGTGAAAAAAAACATTAACTAAAATTGTTTTAAATTTTTTCGAAGTTTTCAAGAATTTGTAGATTTTTTTTTTTTTGTTTAAATTTTAAGGGCAGTATTTTTAAACCTTAATCTGGAGGATCCGTTTAGAATTTTGAAAATTACGAATTTATTTTATATTAATTTGTTAAATTAATCAACAATTTTTTTTTAACATTATCTTATACCTAATCGTAGGAGGTTTAAGTCAATAAGTCAATATGTGCGTGGGTTTTGTTTTAAAAATTTGTAAAATTTTGTATCAACTTTTCAATTTTATGCGCCAAAAATCGAAACGCCTAATAACGCAATCACATTTATAGAATGAATTTGTACAACATTTTACCATTAAGTTTGCATACAAATTTAAGTCATCCCTGCTTTAATTTTTCACCTCATTCATAAAGATCTGATATATTTTCCTTCTTCAGAATTAGGTACATGACTTCTTGTGACTATAAGTTGCCTCTACTGTATATTACTTCTATTTTTCCAGTGGTACGAGCTACAAAATAGATTATTTCATTGAAATCTTAGAAAAAATAAAGTTAGGAACGATTGTACCTGTCCGTTGCGGTGTCACAAAATGTTCATCTTTTTTAATCATAATTCAAAAAGTACAAAATTTTAAATTTTCTATTATATCTACAACTATTTAATCCTCTACTATATTTAGAGAATATGCTAGCAAGAATCTTAAATTACAACTTTTGTACCACATCAATTTTCCGTATAAAGTTTTGAATAATAAAGTCAATTAGGGAGGTACAAAAGCATTGACTCTAATTGATTCTCATTTTTTTTTAAGTTTTCAAGCAATTGTAGATTGTTTTTTTTTTTAATTAATCTTTTATGTCTGGCTTAATGAAGAATTTTAAAATCTTAATATCGGAGACTAGTTGGTTGCAGGACCCCAAAGGCGCCCGTCGAACATAATTATGTAAGCCAGGGCTGAGCGCAAATATGTATAAAGTTGACAAACTCACCGTTCACTTTCATAAAAAACTTAATTCCAGAAAATTGCCAACCCTTAACATTTTCGTTTACCCTGCAAACCAAAACTCAGTAGTTTCCCTTGAAACACAACCACAAACAAAACGCATTCTATAAATGTATGTGTTTCTTTATTTACCAAAAACTTTCCATTAAAAAAAAAGTACTTTTGTTTCTCCTAAAAAAATAAAACTCTTCTATCGTAGAAGGGAAAAAAGAGTGCGATGTATACGATGCACAAAGTTTTGTCTCATTTCGAATGTGCACAGCATGACAAACAAAAACATCGGCGAGCGCGTGTTATAAATGGTTGTTGTTTATATATGAAACAAAGAATTTAATTATTGTCATTAAATTTAAATAGAAAATACAAAAAATGTTTTTATTAGTGTTTTATACTTTGTTATTACTGCCTTTCAGATTCATCAGGGTCAAGGAAACCATTTTCGACGATCGTCGTGTATTTTGAGATTGCAGCAAATTGTTCAATTATTGGAACGGCTCTCTGAACAATTTTTTTTATTTATTTTGATAAAACTAGCAATAAACTGGTGAAGAAAACTATTTGTAAAATTAAATTAATCATATTAATTATTTCATATATAATTTCAAAAGGCTCAGTTTCAGAAGAAATAAACTACTTATTTTACGTACAAGTTTCACCAGTTATGTACATATATCCGTACTTATAGATTCGAGAAGAGAACTCAGTACGTTGTAGTACGGATATAACCGGTGAAATGTATAATCATAAGAAGTACTTTTAAAGGACAAGTTTCGGTGCTTTCGCTATGGTTTAAGAAACTACTGGCGAATAAACATTAGCAGCCGAATCTATAATGACATTTTAAATGCTTCTTAACTTTAAACTTCCTCTAAATATCATTTAAGTGTGAAAACGATATCTATAATCAATTTTCACATTTAAGCAACGTAACTTAAACCCCTCGTAACTTAAACGCCATCCACCGCGTTTAAAGGCTGCCCAAAGCCAACTTAAATATATTTTGACACATGAGAATTGCTTTTTTTTTTTTTATGAAAACAAATTGTGCGTAGGTTTAGTGTGCACTGTGTCTGTGCTTGTGATGGGCGAGTTTTAATGGTTTTTATTGTTTTTTTTTTTTTTTTTAAGAAAATAATATAAGAGAATGATGGTTGGTTCCATTAAAATGAGTTGATGAAAATTGTTTTATTTGTTTATGTCCCCACAAACTTGCTTACCAAAGAAGGAACAAAATTTGTGAAAACCAAATAAAAAAAAACAAACCAAAATGGAATGGTTTCATTTCTTCCGTCTTCTGTGTTAGACGATGCAAACAGTTGCTTCTCTTTCTGTCTTATTATTTGTACGCTATTTATTGTATGCTTTTTTTGTTGCAATCTGACAGGAATAGCCTGAGAGTGAAAAATGTACTAGAAATTTGTAGCAGTTTTGTCAATTTTCTTGCGTTACGTTACATTACGGCTGTTTAGTTAAGTAAGAAAGGAATATTGGTTATAGATACAAATTTAAGTAACGTCATTTAAAGGAAACTTAAATATTTAAGCAAGCTTAACTAAATAACCTCTAAAAGGCATTTTTAGATAATTTTATAGATACGGCTGTAGAAGTACTTCCAGTAGTGCTTCGCTGATATACATTTGAAGTACCTTTGTCAGTACTTTAATGGAGTGGAAATTCACTACATTTCATGTATTCTCATGTATAGGAGGTATATAACTGAGTTTTTAACCGAGCCCCTATCTTTTTTGAGTGGAAAAGAAGAACTTCTATTACTTACATATTTCACCGGTTATTTATGTAGTTATACGTTTGCTGGGTAGGAGCAGGAGTTTTTTTTTTCTGATTTTACCATCATAGCAGCGTTACCCAGTTAGTGAGTCAAAAAAGAGCGTTAATAATATATGCATATTTTGAATGTATAATTTATAATAGAAATATAAAACATAATTGAATAATTTCCCATCACTTTTGTGCAAGTAACCAAAGATATTTATTTTTACAAGAAATTTAGTTTGAAAAAAGTTATTAATTTTTTTGTAAACAAGTTCATTTTTTTTGTAAAAACGTTATTTTTTTTGTATTTAATTTGTTTTTGTAAAAAAGTTAATTTTTTTTTTGTAAAAGGTTATTTTTTTTTGTAGACAAGTTACTTTTTTTGTGAAAAAGTTATTTTAAATTTATTATTACATTGATACATTATAGTAAATAGGTTACAAACTTTTGTAAACTCTACTGCGGTAAATTTCGGATGTATGCATGTATCCCTTTATCCTCCGTTCCTTTTCTAGCCCCCAACCTTGTAAACACGCACTGTGACTGTATACAGTGATGGTACATGAAAACAAAATAAATCCCTACGGTATCCACAAAAAATCCCTACTTTATGAACTTTATCCCTACACCTCAAAAATCCGAAAAATAACACATTTAAGGCTCTCTCAAACCAATGCGATACATTCGTTGCGGCGAAGAAACATTCGCATGTCAAAATTTATTTACATGGTTATATATGAGAGTGCCCACACCAACGCGGCGGAGAAACATATGAATTAATTTTGACTTACAAATGTTTCTTCGCCGCAACGAATGTTTCGCATTGGTTTGGGGGAGCTTTTAAGGAAAGAAAAATAAGATGTAGGTTTAATGATTTTATTTAAATTTTTTTTAAGGATTATTGCAGTTTATAATAATTGTTAAAATAAATAAGGGGAAGCTTCAAAAAATTTCAAAAATTTAAATACATAAATGCAAAATAAAACAAACTTTTACACTTTTATGATCAATTAATAATAATATTTTTTTCAAACAGCAGCGTAGGCTGTTCACTAATACTAGTATAACTCGATACTCGAACACTAAGCTGAATTTGAGAATTTAAATTATGACAATTTTTGTTGGAAATTAGATATGCTATCAAAATAAGTGGTATAAGAAATAAAAAAAAGCAGGGCCAATTAACAAAAACTAACCTACAAAAAAAAAAAAAAACCATAGATTTTAATTTTTTTTCTACATTTCTCATAACTTTTTTTTCAGCAAAGGCTTGCGCAAGACATCAAGCCTTTAATATGACGGAATATGTTTGATTAAAATTGGTGAAAATATATCCTTTTAAAAATAATCTTTGTTTAGATTTGCTTACAGTTTTTGCCAGGCGCGGATCCAGGATTTCGTTCAGGGGGAGGGGCAATTTTCGTGTAATTTTGCCTACCTTAAAACAAAAGTCGTCTATCGAATACTTACGCCTTTTTTAATGATTCTCTGTAAGTCTGTCTTAAAAAAATTAAACTCAAAATCAAATATAAAAAAAAAACAATTTTTTAATTTAAATGAAGTTAGCCACTTTAAATATTGCTTTGTATGCTTAGCTTAAAGCTATAAATAGGAACTAGTATAGTACGCATTAAAAAAAAAAATAACAAATAAATTAATTTAAATAAAGTAAGGTATGTACATTGTACATGATATACAGTTCTTGAATAAATAATTCTATGTAATCTTTTGGAGGGGCCGGTTTTTGAAAACCTAGTAATTACTTTTTCGACATCGATCGGGAGTTCTCTGTGAATATGCAGGAGTGTCAGACCGTGGAGGCAGTTCTCACCCATTATTAATCCTAAATATGTTGTAAGGCGCCGCAATGAAGAAAAATACTTCTCTGCCGAAGAATTTGTTACCGGAAGAGTTGCAGGAATACGCAGAAAACTTTTTATTGTTCCAAAAACATCCTTATTGCATTCATTAATCAAATCCAGAGCAGTAACGGTAAGATGATTGTTCTGCTCCTTTTCTTTTACCAATTTTTGGCGCCATAAAGTAATTTTTAAGCAAAAAAAGGAAGTTTCTATATTTAAGTCTAACAGTTGTCCAAAGGGATCCAATAGGGACTTAACGGCGCGGCGGTGGTATCAAACTCATCAGTAGTTTATCTGACTGTATTTTCCGGGACGAAAATCGTAAGTTAAAACACATCTAAGGTTTCGAGTTGAAATCTTTCACACAAATCGGTTGGAACAAAGTCAGGTAGAGGTGCATATAGGTAAGGATATTCTGTAGTACTCTTCAGCTGAATTAGTGTAAAAATTGGGTCGGTATATTTGGCGCCCACCATGACGTGGGATACGAGGAATTTTTAACTCATCATTTAATTGATCACCTAAATTTTTTTGCACACTGCCAGATGTTGTTGATATTAGTATATATGTTCTCTCGGCGACTAGAAAGAACGGAAATCGTGCTCTTTAGCAGCATCGCGCTGCTTTTAAGGTCAAGACCTGTTCTTTGTAGCAATTTGCTCAAGGACTGTGTTAAAGACAACATATGAATTAAACACAATGGCGCAAAATTTTAGACGATTTAGTACGATGTTAAATCATTTTTAGTCTGATACTAAGTTCAAAATTGTGTTTTGCTAATTTTAAACGAGTTTAGCATCGTACTATCACCTAACATTTTACTAAAGTTAAAATCACCAACTGGCTATTTTATCTTTTTAGTATCGTACTAAATCCATATGAGAAAACCCGAATGTTCCAGGTTCGAGTCCTGGTGGTACCCAACTTTTTTTTCTTTTTTTCTTTTTTTTTGTTGTAAATAATGAAGTTAAAATGATAAAAATATAAATATGGTATACTTATTTGAAGCTCATGATAGGTTTCCATCAACATATTATTAATTTACAACGCATAAAAACAATAATTGTGTTCATCAAATTCAAACCTTACAAATGCAGTGTACTAGTTAGCAAAAGTTTTAAAATTTTGGAATAGATAGTAAATTGCTAAATACTTAGCAAATTGTTAACTAGTAAAGTGTTAAGCCCTTAACACTAGGTTGTTTAAAATTTTGCGCTAATAGCAATACTGGTAGGATGAATTGTGTAGAACATAAAGTCGTTACAAGGGAAGAAGCCTTGCTAGCTGTACTTGGGTCACTGTTGAGCTTCTTCCTTAACTGGGACAAGATAATTTGGCCAATGCAGCCAGATTTAACATTTCCATCCAACTTGTCTTCGGCGGTCAATATTTTTCTGGTTTCTCTCCAATAATTTTCTTCATCGGACTCGTGTTCTTCAACAGTTCTTGAATTAGCTAGTTCCTCAAATGAATCCACTTTTTGTTGGCAGCAGTAGCACTTACAAAATATTTTGGGACTGGATGTAGAACCAAAATCTGAGTATGAGGGTTTGAAGTGGCATATTATGTGATATCGAAATCAAAAGTCTTCCAGGTTTTTTGTTCAGTCTTTGGCGGGGATTGGGGGTTGAAAATAGAGATTTTCGAAATTTCTTATCAAGGGTATTATCAATTCCATCAATTTTTTTTTTTTTAAATGTATTTTAAAAATATAATTAAAGTGATAACAAACCTAATAAGAAATTTGGAAAACCTCTTTTCAACTCCTTGCCCTCTCCAAATGCTGAGAAAAAAGCCTGCCAGATTTTTGATTTCGATATTACAGAATATGCCCCTTTAAACCCTCATACTCAGATTTCGGTTATACATCCACTCCACAAATTTGCTGTTGGCTCTTTTACTATTATGTATGTACCTACTACATGATATTTACATAACCAGAGTAAAAAAAAAATGAGTAGTGCACCCTCAACTTCTATTCTGGCAGGACTTACCGAAAAGAAAATAAAAAAGTTGTTTTTGGTACGCTATTTTAAGAACGTGCCGCAATTTGGAGTTTAGAGTGCAATAAATTGTAGTTATAATTTTGATGTTCCTATCTAGATACCTTACATGAAAATGAAAAGTGATGCGTTTGCCTGTTGGTTTTTAAAGCTTAAGGTGATTGAAGTAGGTAGGCAGATAAAATTTTAACAATAAAAGAAACTGTTATAAATATGAAAAGAAGAATTGCCCAGGGGGTGGGGCTATTGCCCCTATTGCCACCCCCCTCTCTGGATCCGCACCTGGTTTTTGCTCATAAGCAACTTTTTGATCTGCAATTCATTGGTAGTACATGGCAAGTTTCCCATTCCTGAATAACTTGAAGTCGAGATTTTGATGATGATTATCTACTATTTATATAAATATAAATGTATTGTTTACATATATATTTGATTGTCATTACGATAATAAAAAAATCGAAAATAGCGAAGGAGCGGGGCCCAGTTAAAAACGAAGGCTGTCGGAATGGCAGTTTGCGTGAAGGGCCATCCTGAAAGGCGCCGCGTTTGGATTGGCCTCCCTCACCAATAGTGACAGGCAGAATTGTAGGGGAGAAGAGGGAGACTTGATCCCTTTTGCATATTTTGTATCATAACTTTTTATTTACGTTTTTAAAAAAAACTTTTTCTATGTTAAAATAAAGACACATTTATTAGCTTCCATTTTTGCATAGAAAAAGCACTTAGTTGTAAATATTTAAAGCGCTGTTTAAAAAAAAACTGAAAGGAGTCAAAAGGATCAAGTCTCCCCAAACTATGGGAGACTTATTCCTCCCCCTATGGGAGACTTGATCCCTATGTTGAATTTATCATATGTATATTTGTCTTAATTCATGTGAAAGGTCCAAAGCTCATGGGTATACACATTTTAAATTGAATAAAACTCAAACCCTGTGCAAGAGTTCAACAATTCAAAATACTGGGGAGACTTGATCTCTTCGGGGACCCATGATCGAGGGGATCAAGTCTCCCAGTTAGGGTCATAATCAAACTTTAATTGCATACTTCATAAAAGAATAGGGAACACACAAAATATAAATTGTGATACTTACAACATAAAACAACAGCCCAGACAAAATGGACAAAACCGCAAAATAAAGACTACGAACTAATAAAAAACTAGAAATCGTCTTGAGGTCTCTCACTTTGAGTTCAATTTTGACTAGTATACGGATGCGTTGATATGATTTAAAAAATACTTGTCAATGCTATGAAATAAGCTTTTTTACCTCTTTTGGGTCTGGAAATTTAGGGGGGATCAAGTCTCCCAAGGGATCAAGTCTCCTTCTTCTACATTATTCATTTAATTTCGCGTTTAGGAAGATTAAAAAATCGATTTCAACTTAATTTCTATCAAAATGCAAAACATGAGCGGTTATACGTATCCAGATCTAAGGCTACAATAAGTCCACAGAAGTCCAAAAAATGTTTAGAAAACGCATCTCCCTTTGCGCGAAGTCATCAAAATTCATATATGGAAAATCTTTGGTGATAAATTATAAATTTGTAATTTGCGGCTCAAATGCAACTAAAGTTGGTTAAAAGCGGATAGATAATTTATAAGGTTGTCAAACATTCGAAATTCATTTTATCGACAGCATCGAAGACAAACGAGATTTATTTACGAAAATAGTCTAAGGATTTACATTTCAACCCCGATCGAGCAAGATTGAATTCCTCAAAATGTTTGCTCTTAGAGTTTTATCAGATATTTCGAAAATGTTTGACAAGAACAACATAAGGTTTGTTTTATTGGGAAGTATTAATCCTAGCGCAGTCAAATTTTACTCAATGAACAACATCAAAACCAAGAATGTATCAATAAATGGGCCAATCTCTTCGTTTTGTTACTGTTTTGTTAGGAAAATTTTGACAGCACTTGCTAAATTTTTCCTTATTTTTTTTTGTTGTATTTAAAGCCCACGCCTCTCTCCTACCAGATACCACACGCATCGGGGTCCATTTTGACACTTACGATTACAAGTCATATCGGCACTTATTTAAATTATTTGATGTTACTTTGTCATGTTTACAATAGCACAGGACTTGTCTTACAGCGAAACGAGTATTAACGGAAGGAGATTAGGCTTGCTTAATGCAAACAGTTGAACAATTTTAAATTTAAAAAAAAGTCTATTAAAGAAATAGGATCATTTAAGCAAATACCTTAACAAAATTGCAAAATATAAAAAATAAACAAAATACAACATTTAGAATAACAAAAAAATAAAATTAAATCCATCACGACAGCGAAGCACTGGTTCGAAACAATTTTGTCAGTCCTACTTTAAAATCAATTTAAACACACTTTAATTATAGAGTTTAATCATTGGGTCAAGAGGTTCATGCATTTCACAGTTAATTCTATGAAATTATAGTTCTAGGTGAAAAAGTTTAGATTCTCGAAGGTGGTAAGAACCCCGCGGCAGTTCAGGCAAATCAGGACGATTAATAAATATTAAATCATTATTAACCCGCCTCTGATACAAAGTTTGGACCTGCAGAAGCTGGATTATATGTATCATTCCAGGATAAACATTAAACATGGGTACAATTATAGTTCAAACCCTGGACTATGTGCTGTGGAATTTGTTCTCATTTCTTTTAAGATTTACTTATGTAGACTCATTGAAGGATTGATCTCCTATCGACACCACATGACAAATAATACCCGACAGACGACTTTTTATTTCATTGTCGTAAATTTTACTTTTCAATTGAAACAGTTTTGTCAATTAAAATTAATAACCATATGTAAATTTATAAAGTTGAAAATAAAATAATTACTACTACTAATACTACTACTACTACTACTACTACTACTACATGACAAATAATAGTGGTAATTGCTGATGCAATATGACCTTATTATTGCCGAGCAATTTGTTACTTGGGTTCTCGTGACATGTCAACTTATACCATTATGTACATACGTACAATACAGATTGTCAACTTATTTATTAGGTATCTGAAAAGTTTAATGCACCTGTTAGCGTTGTACGTACGTACAAAATCAAAAGGTATCATAAGAAATAACAAATCCTGTTTCGAAAACACCTTTTATTTGCATTTTAAATGAGCGTTTGTATTCGAATTATTAATTGTATAAAAGGGGATCATACATTCAATATCACCATCAGTTTCAGTCGATCTTCGTTTATTAGTCAAGTCAACAAGAAAATCATCCTCAACATGAAGGTAAAAATACAAGGAAACCATAACTTATTTTATTAACATTCTATTCTTAACATATCAATTTATGCATTTTTGTTTACTATTTCCAGTACGTTATCCTTCTTGCCCTATTCGTTGTTGCAGTCAACTCAAATGCAATCCTTCCCCCTGCTGTTGTTGTTCAAAAGAATATTTTACTTCCTGTAGTTCCAAGGCCAATTATAACTCCTGGTATCAAAACCGTTAAAACTGTCAGCATCGCCAGAGTTCCCGCTTACGGATAACTGTGCTGATGAGAAACTTTCGAAAATAATGTCAAAAACGGATTTTTATTTAAATAAATATTAGTTAAGTAATCAGCATTCTAAACAATGCGTTTTAATTTAAAAAAATAAATAAACTGGTGTCTTCTGTTTAAAAAAAAAAACATTATTTAAAAGCCGTGTTTTTTAGAAAGTTCATACCAACTCAGCAGAATTTTAAAACGGAAAACATTAACAAAATTCTGTATATAATTTGTTTTGTTATTGTTTTGCGTGTAAATATTTTGCTGATTTGGTATATACACTCTCCGAAAAAACACAGAAAATTAAGTATAACAAATTTTTAAGGATTGCAGAATTTAAATGAATCACTTTTGGCTTCTGAAAATCGGAAAGGTAAAGCAATCACGATCAAGGATATAAGGCAATTCCATTACCGCAAATGCAGCATTAAAGACACATTTGTTCGCTAATACAGTAGGACCTCGGTAGTTGGAACACTCAGCTTGCACTTCGGTGAACTATTTACAGTTCAATAATGTTTAGTCATGTGTTAGTAGTTTAGGTATAGTCATCGTAGTCATCGTGTAGTCATTGTGTGGCAATTTCATGTTTGTATGTCGTCGACTTGTTTCGTTTGTTTTTGTTTATTTCGTTTGTTTAATTATTTGGGTTTAGGTTGAGGTAGGTTAGCTACACTACATTAGGAAAACTACACCATGGAATAAGAATTTTCTGGGCTGAAACGTTAACTCCCAGTTAGAAAATATCAATTATGGTGTCCCTCAAGGTTCAGTCCTTGGTCCTGTCTTGTATAATATCTTCTAATTTTCCACAACTTCCATATTGTGAAACAGGAATTTATGCAGATGACACCTCCATACTTTCATCGCATGAGATTGGTTTCAACATTGAGACCAATATTCAAAATTCACTTGAAATTTTAACGAAGTATTTTCACAGATGGAAGATAGAACTTAATGCTGGAAAGATAAAATCAATCTTTTTCACAAGAAAAAGAAGCGATTATATCTTCCCCGTAATGAGCTGAAAGTCAATGGAATTTCTATAAAATGGGAGTCTAGTGTGCAATACCTGGGAATCAACCTTCACAAACGACTTATTTTCAATGAGCACATTAATAAAACAATTAAAAAGGTTAGTATCGCTATCAAAATGATATACCCACCAATAAATCGAAAATCTCTCTTGAGCATTGAAAACTAAATTATAATACACAAGGTTGTTTTCCAAGCAATTTTGTTATATGGATGTCAGGTCAGGTATGGCGGAATTGTGCAAAGTGTCACATTAAAAAACTCCAAGTGTGACAAAATAAGATATTAAAAATGATTCTGAATTTATCTAGGTATCATTCCACTCTTGATCTGCAAACAGGTGTTGTATTGATTTATAGAAGAATTCAAAAGCTAAGCGACCGCTTCTTAACAAACTGTGATACTTCTGATAACCTTTTGGTAGTCCAATTAAACTTCGCCGTCGTATAACATATACCATAATGTTTTGTTTTCTGTTGTCTATTTATTTATTTAACAATATATTTATTAATTTTTTATTGTTTATTCATTTATGTATTCATTAATTTATCAATTAATTTATAATATTTATTTATTAATTTTTGTTTTGTTTGGTTTTACTTGACTAGCTACACTTATTATTCTTTTGTATCCTTTTTATTTATTTATTTATTTTTGTCTGATTGTGTATACATTATGCATACAGCAATTAATTCTGGCCTTTAACATAGCTTGTTATCTTTTCATTATAATATGATTTATTTCATTTGATCTTAGCTATTATTTGCTTATTTATTATAATTTTTTTTTTCTTTAAATTGAAGATTTTTATCATACTTTCCCTCAAATGTCAACTCGTAATATAGTAAAAATTAATTATTCAGTAGAAAGATATATTACAAAAATATCAAATCTCTGTGTAAACTGAGCGGTAGCAACCAAACTTGTATATGATTTGAAGACTCAAATAAAATATCTATCTATCTATCTATCTAAAGGCAATTGCCTACTGCTACGTTTGAGTCCGGAACATTCTTATTTCATAGTGTAATTTTCCTAAACACGGGAGTTGAAAAGGGTGAATATGTTACATCCATACCAAAATCTTACTTGCGTGGACTATAAGTATTTTGATTGTTTTTTTGTTAGTTCAGACCCCTATACGTCCAAACTGACAAGAAAACAAAAATAGAATTTTATATATTAGTTAAGATAATAATGGTAATTGCTGATGCAATATGATATTGTTTTGTTATTGTCGATCAATTTGTAACTTAGGGGGCATTTCACGTGAAGCGGGCAACCCACCACTTTGGGTCAAGAAATTAGTTCATCTTTGGATTATTAATACTTCATGTGGTTCTCAATATATGCAATATATGTGCAAAGTTATTTTGTCCTAACAGGCATAGTTGTGGATTTATGGGCTTGCTAAATTCGCTCAAGGCAAGGAATAGGGTTTTAAAGAATAATGTTGCTAAGTTAACTGAAGAGATAGAAAAAAAATTTCAACTGTGGAATATATGGCAAATTAGGTGTTCTTTTCATTTATGAAATCAAAACCGGAAATTGATTTTTTTTTCAGGTAGAAAACCGGAAGTTAGCATTTCAAATCAAATTTTGGGCAAGTTCGACCATTTTAATATTTTTTTTTCGGAAATAGTATCAAAATGGTCGATAGTACCAAAAAATTGATTTGAGTTTTTAAAATCACGTTTTTCTTACAAAAAATCAGGTTCTCTCGAACTAATGTATCTTCTAAACGAAGAGAGATCCCATTTTGAAACTTGGCACGAAGTATCTATATTATAAAAGCTACATTTAAAAATTTTAAAAATTAGTATCAAATAGGTCCGTAGTACGACAATCTTAATTTGACACCCAGTTTTCTATACAAAAAATCAGGTTCTCTCGAACTTAAAATTATGTATCTTCTAAGCGAATAAAGATCCCATTATAAAACTTGGCATGAAGTATCTTATCTATATGAGCTACATTTTGAAACCGAAAAAAAAAAAAATATTAAAATAGTCGAACTTGCCAAAGAATTTGATTTGAAATGCTAACTTCCGGTTTTCTACCTGAAAAAAAAAAATCCATTTCCGGTTTTGATTTCGTTTATGAAAAGAACACCTAATTTGCCATATGTTCCACAGTTGAAATTTTTTTTCTATCACTTCAGTTAACTAAGCAACATTATTCTTTAAAAACCTACTCCTTGCATTGAGCGAACTTTGCAAGCCCATAAATCCACAACTAGGCCTGTTAGGACAAAATACTTTGGCACATATATTGAGAACCACATGAAGTATAAATAATCCAAAGTTGACCTAATTTCATGACCCACCACTTTTTTCGTTGTCCGCTTCACGTGAAATGCCCCTTAGGTACTTATACAAATATGTACGTATTTATTACCTAAAAAGTTTAATAAAATCAAAACGGGTCATACAAAATAACAAATCCTGTTTTGGAAATACCTAAATTTTTTGATTTAAATCAGCATTTGCATTCGAAATATTAATTGTATAAAGGGGATCATGCATTCAATATCACCTTCAGATTCAGTCGATCTTCGTTTATCAGTCAAGTCAACAAGAAAAACATCCTCAACATGAAGGTAGAAATACAAGGAAACCATAACTTATTTTATTAACATTCTATTCTTAACATATCAATTTATGTATTTTTGTTTACTATTACCAGTACGTCATCCTTCTTGCCCTATTCGTTGTTGCAGTCAATTCAACTTTCATCCTTCCTTTTATTTCCCCTGTTATTGTTCAAAAGAGCATTGTTGTTCCAGCGCAATCGCAAGTGATAGTTCCTGGAATCAGTGTCGTTAAAACTAAGACTAAGACCATTTGGGGATAACTGTGCTAGCGAGAAACTTTCGAAAATAATCTCAAAAATGGATTTTGATTTAAAATAAATATTGGTTAAGTTATCGGCATTCTAAATAATGCGTTTTAATTTAAAAAAATAATTAAACCGGTACCTTCTGTTTTAAAAAACATTATTTAATAGCCGTGTTTTTTTTTAGAGAGTTCATAGCAACTCAGTAGAATTTTCACACGGAAAACACAAACAAAATTCTGTATAATAATTTGTTTTGTAATTGTTTGGCGTTTAAATATTTTGCTCAGTTGTTATAAACTCTGAAAAAAACTCGGAAAATGAAGTATTGAACATTTTTAAGGATTGCAGAATTTAAATGAATCACTTTTGGCTTTTGGAAATCGGAAAGGAAAAGCAATCACGATAGGGTTACCATTTCTGAAAATGAAAAACGGGGGATTTTGAGTTTTATATAGCGGGACAGCTGGGTTTCAGGGGGGGCAAAATTTCAAAATCCTCTACTTTTAATTTAAGAAATAAATACAAAACCAACTTGATTTTTTATAAACTTTTATTTTTGAATTAAAAATATTAATTCTTTTTAACAATGGTTCATTATATACATACATACATTATGTACCTACCGACATAATTAAATAAATAAAAAAAATATAAATGATTTAAGAAAGGAACATAAGCTCAGGTATTCATGTTATCGTATACACATTCGGTGAGATAAAGGTAAGGATAAGTTCAAATCCTTCATAAATTATATTTATCGCCTGGTTTTATTTTTTGCAACAAACTGCCATTTTCATATATAAATTTGTAGAAATCATTATAACTAAATTTATAGTTAGGTTTAACAATCAAAACTGATTCGACAAGTTAACTATTTCTGTCTTTTCACCAGGTGTTAAACCTTAGACATGTATTCAGTTGTAAAAACTTTCAAAGTTATGATGGAAGTATCCACAGATTTGCTTAAGAAAACAATTATAAGATTAAATATGAAAAAGAAAGTAGTTTTTGAATGGAAAAGTTGAAAAATTGAGGATGTGTAAAAAAGGGGGACATTTGCGTCCCCCTTTATCATTTTCTATGTTGGGGGACAAATTTCTTGATGAGATGAAAAAGTGGGACTGTTCCCCCAAAAGGGGGACGAATGGTAACCCTAAATCACGATCAAGGATTTAAGGCAGTTTAATTAGCGCAAATGCAGCATTTAAGACAAATTTAATTTTGTTGGCTAATACAGTAGGACGTAGGACCTCGGTAGTTGGAACACTCAGTATTGAGACTTGATAAGTTGCGTTCAACGCCGTCTGCATGTCACAAAGAGTACCCTGTATGTGATATCAATTTTTTTTTCGATTTAGCTTTCAATGCATTTCACATAAGAGAAAACCAAAAATGTAAACAAACCCGTGTTGTTGTTTTCTAAAAGGGATGAATGTCGCTGTCAAAATGATATTATGTGCGTAGAGGGTAGGGCTTTTAGGGAACTAGAGTTACCCATGGATTTAAATGAAATATTATTTTTACATATTTTGTCAGTAAAGGTAGAAGTAGAATTGCGGTAGATGCACTTAAGCGTTCGCGCGAAAAGAAGCGAATATTAGGAAATTATACAGGGTGAGTCACCTAAGATGTGACAAATTTTACGTTTTAACGAACGCTGTAAAAATATAAACAATAATAAATAAATATTAATACAAAAATATTAAAGCTCTGTGGGTTTCTGGTCGGGTGTCTAATGTCAAAATCTGAGGGCGCCAATCGATTTAGGAGGGTGGTATTGCCTAGTGTTTCGGCCTGTGCTTTAGCACCAACAGAAATGGAGAAATTTCACTTTGAAATTTGACAAGTGTCGAAATGTCAAAATCTGAGGATGTCAATCGATTTAGGAGGGTGGTATTACCTCGTGTTTCGGCTAGCGCTCTAGCACCAACAGAAAGCGAGAAATTTCACTTTTCAATTTGTCAGGTGTCGAAATGTCAAAAATCGATTTAGCTGGTGGATTTTACCTATTGTCACGGCCAGCACTCTAAGCGCAGTCGAAAACAAAAAAAATTCCAATCGACACTTTGACAGTTGTTGATAGTCCGAAAAATCACACCTTTCACTTTGACAATTAGGGGCAAGATATAATAAAACCGTGAAAATCCCAAGATTATGGCGAGAAGTCAAAAAACCGATGCGTTCTAACTCCAAAAGAAAATGCGCAAATTTGCACTAAAAGTCTTCACTATCCTTAATGTAGAAATGTAAAAATGTATGGCAACTTGACATGAACAAGAAATTAAATTTGTATTTATTTCGTTTTCATTTGGTAGTCCAGAGCTACTCTTGTTTTTATTGTTTCTGTTGCATTCCTATCGAATATTACAAATCTGGAGAAGAAGGAGTAATTCCAAACCGTCAACACGAAACCAAGATTACGCTCATCTGTTTCATTGCAAAAACTGCAGTAAAAAAATTTTCATCTATTCAAATACATAACTTAATTTTAAAAACTAAAAAAATATGTACGAAACAAACAATTCATATAAATTATTAATAATCCTAACTACGCCTCTGTCTTGATTTTTCTCTAGCCAAGCATTATTGTTGTTGTTTCTCGTTGTGAAAGTAGTTTGTTTACATTTTTCATCTACAAAGTAAAGCATTTTATTTATCGGTTTCGATATATATTACGCTTGATTGAACTCGCATGTTTAATTTTTCTATTGCAATTGTAATATGAATACCCTTTCATATAAAAGTATTAAGAAAAAGTAATGTTATTGAGGACCCTTTTTCGTTTTCTCATATGGGAAATACATTGAATGCGAAATTGAAAAAAAAATTATATCACATACAGGGTTCACGCTTTGACTGCTAGGTGCCGTAGTACCAAGTGTCAATATCGAACGCTCCAACAATTCGAACTTCGAATGTAATTCGAACATTTGCAATAATTGGTACTCTATAACTCGAATTTGTCTGTCATTTCATTGTTGAGTGCTTTTTCAGCTGCGGAGTCAAAATTATATGTGTCCTCTCACAGGCACAATGGTTTATAATTCATGAATAGAAACACGATTCACCTACTATTACATATGTGTTGCCGATGCCACGTTCGAATACAGAATACATTTCTTAATCGGAAATAATATGGCTGCATTTTATTCTTTGTACACTTAGGTTAAAAACTAAAATTGGTAGGTAGGTACATTAAGAACTAACAATTGGTACATTATAAACTAACAGCCCAGTTCTCCCCAACATCACTGATACATCAAATGTCACAGCAAGAGGTGAAACTGATTTTGTGACTTTTTCGTATTCTCCCCCATAGTCACAACTTGTGATTGTCATAAAATTAATCGAAATTGTGATCTCCTTCAGAGCAGGTCACAACTCACAAATTGTTTAAGTTTTGTCATTTCGATTCGGATAGGTTTATTTTGTAAAACGAATTTTCAATATTCGAAGGTATTTTGTCTGTATTAAATAAAAAAAGTGGATTTGATTCTGGTGCATGTTTTATTAATGAAGGTGTACCCGAAAACACAAAACTAAGAATTTTACAACAGCACAGAATTTTTAGCAAAATAATCACATGCAACACACAATAGATTATTATTCATTTGCTCTCTAGGACAGCATTTTAATTTGTTTGTTTCCCGTAAGCTTATTGCTGAGCCCAAACGATATTCACCCAACTTCCTTGCCTTTTTCTTATTTGCGGCTTGATGTTTTCTGCTGAAAATATGTTCTATTACTGTATAATACAGTAACTATATACCTTCACGTATGCGTCAAATATGGTATTTCTGATTTTTTGCTGAGTTGTTCAGGATATTGGCCTAGTAAATGACCTCGACCGGCGTCCGCTTCATGGTCAAAAATCAGAAAACCCGCGATTTTTTCGCGCTTTTTTAGTTATTAGTAATTTTAGTCCCAAATAATTAATTTTAGATAAAAGCATTGTTCTACGAATTCAAAGAAGATTAATTTGCTTCAACTTTAGACCAAAGCCAACTCTGTACACCCAATGGTTGCCAAAATACATCAATTCAAAATTTAATATAATAAGTAGTGTTAACAAACGGTATAATAGAAAATAAAGAATGGTTGACATAAATGCATCAAAGCACTGGAGCGTGTAGATTGGGCCAAGAGAATAGGTCAATCATACCGGAAGGGGGATCTATATACCCCCGTTAAGATGGCGCGAAAAAAACGCGGTTTTTCTGATTTTTGACCATGAAGCGGTCGCCGGTCGAGGTCGAAAACTTAGGTTATTTACTAGGCCAATATCCTGAACAACTCAGCAAAAAATCAGAAATACCAGATTTGACGCTAACGATGCCTTCCATACAAACTGGCCTAATAATAATACATTATAATATATACAATATGTTACCTGGCACTTGCTTAACATATTTATTTATGTATTTTTAATAATAAAGTTAATAATCCGGACTGGTCCAATTTCAATGTATGTTTTGTTTTTACTAATCAGCTGCTCGAATAATGACACAAAACAATTCACCTTTGCTGTGGTGAGTTTCGTTGTGAGTTTTCTTGTGAGGATTGGGGGAGAATTCGATATTGTGATCGAGTCACAACAATCCTCACAATAAATAGTCACAATCACAAGGGCTTTACGCAACCTCAGTTCCATACAGCGACAACTCAAAAAATGGCATTTCGAGAAAAAAGAACCCTTAAATATCGAGAATACTTTTTACCTTGTAATTTTTTACAGCGAATACAAAATTCTTGTGTTTAAACGGGTTCATAAGAACAATACAATTAAAATTCAAATTTAAAATAAAGTTTTTAATAAAAACGTTAAATTCAATTAAATAATCAACATTTTTTAATAATTTTACAGCAATGAAAACAAAATTTTAATACAATAAAGTGATAAATCGAGATGTCGCTATTTTGCACTTGAAAATGAAAATTATTTGCCACTTATCACTTTCTTGATTCGGAATGTAAAATAATCCTATGTGATATTTCGAAATGCTTCTTTCTTGCACAGGTTTTATTTAAAAAACTAAAAATTAAAATGCGTGTTGCATTGGAGCAATTGAAATATTTTAATTTATTTTCATATTTATTGAAATGATTTTATTTTAAGAAAAAGTGGTATAACTTGCGTGTTTCTTTAAGCATGGCCCCTTTTATTAAATGTAATTTCACAACCAACAATTCCTCATCCTTAACTCAAAACTGCCAATTTTTAAGTTGTCGCTTTATTGTACTGATGGTGCATTATGCGTTGTGACTCCTCACAAGGGGGAGAATCGGGCTGTAAGACTAACTACTGTTGGTAAGGATGTAATGTAAGACAAAGTAAACGCGCTGATTAAATGATGCGCTACATCACTCCCCATTACAAAAAGATTTATTAACAAATTTTAATTTTATTTTTCGAGTTAATCTTTATTATTTAGTCTACAATTGTGAAAAATAATTTTTTTTTATAGTTATGAGTTAAAGTATAAGTATCTATATATATAATTAAAAACATTTTGGATGTATTCTATAAATATTATTTTTTTTTTTTCAAATAATGTTTTTTTTTTTGTATTTAATGCAATTCTTTGAATTGCTTTACATTCTAAAAGAAACTTGTGGTTTAATTTTTGATCTTGTCATGATTTGTGATTTTGTTTCAAAAGCTGGTTTTAATCTATCTTGTAGAGCGAGAGTCTCTTTCCTCTTCTTCTGTCTTTCTTTTTAAATAAAAGACTTTCGTTCAGATTCGGTTCCAAAATGTATTAAACAAACAAAACTTATTGAAATACAAAAATAACTTCATCTGATAAATCAGATAAAAACCTCCTAGGTATAGCCTTAGAGTGTTCTTCTCTGATTCCCTGACTTGACTGAATATAATTATTTTATAAAGCTCCTTATATACTAATTTTTGACAATTAATACAAATAAAAATAAATTAATGAACAAGACAAATTAATAAAACGCAAAGTAAATAATCATTAATTAATAACGACCTGCTACATTCTCCCCCTTTGATGACAAAGTCGTCCCGACGAGTTATCAACATCTAATATGTCTTTATAGGGTGTCCTCTTGTTCTCATTTTTATCAGGGGGCTTTGATTGTTGACCCCCCGGTACGGTGTGATATTTGAAACATGATAGTTGCCAAGTGAAATGTTTGGCTGATCTTCACTGGCTATTTCAAAACCGCTAGATCTTCTTTTTAATGATGATATATGGACCATCACGTTTAAGTACAAACTTTAAGGTAAGCTTTTTACTTGCGTTACTTAGGATGTGGGTCGTCACCATTACCTTAGTACCGACATCTAAAGTTGATTGCATTCTCCTTGTTTTATCGACATGGTTTTTGTTTTTATCTTGTCGTTTGATTTCGACTTCTTTACGGTGGCTGGGGAACGAAGTTTTCTGATTCAATAATAATTGTTTTCACATCATGATTAACATCGTCCAGTGTTCGAAGATCTCGTCCAAATGTTAAAAAAGCTGCTGAGTACCCCGTACTGTCGCATAGGGCTGTATTCATGGCAAATCTGATGGCTGAAAGATGTTGAGACCATGAAGTATGATTGTTTTCTACCAGAATTGAAAGTTGAGTCTTCAGATCTCTGTTTTTTCTTTCCACGGGATTGGCTTCAGGATGATAGACGGGTATGTATGTTTGTGAATACCCAAGCAGTATGTTAACTGCTGCATAACTGAAGATATAAACTGCACACCGTTGTCACTTATTAATCTTCTAGGTAGTCCATATCGCAGAAAACCTTCATCTGTCAGTATTTTTGCACAGTTATCAGCTGTTGCTTCTCTTAATTTAAAAAGTTCTACCCATCGACTAGCCAGATCTTCCACTATATAGATCCACTGATATCCATCGGGTGTGAGTGGTAATGGTCCAAATAAATTTATGGCAACAATCTCAAAGCGTTGACCACTGGGAATGGTTTGCAGTAATCCGGCGGGTTTTAAGTTGCTGCTTTTATAACGCTGACATTCAATACAGTTTTTCATATGATTAGTTATGTCGGTACGCATTCCAGGCCAAAAATATCTACTAGAAATTCTAGTAATTGTCCGTTCTACTCCATAGGGGCCAGCAGTTGGTTCATCATGGTATGTTCTTAGAATAATTGGACGTTCTTTGTCTGGTATAACAAGTTGAGCGTCGTCATTTTCGGGGTCACTGTCATTGTAGCAATAAAAAACTCCATCATTCAAAAGGAATCCTCGTTTCGTCCATCGAATGAAATTTTCATCAGAATTTTCAAGTGAGTTGATAATAGATTTAAGAGAAACATCTTCCAGCTGCCCTTCACGTAATTCCTTGGATCCCTTTCTTGGCAAATCAATTTGAAAAGAGCATACTTCACAATTTTCTAAATGCTCTTCTGTACATGGTGGCCTTGAGAGCGCATCGGCAATAACGTTCGTTCGACCAGGATTATATTTGATTTGGATGTTGAATGGTTGAAGCTGGAGAGCCCATCTAGCTAATCTCCCTACTTAAGCGGTTGGTGATCTGTTATGAGGGTTAGTTCAGAACCTTCAACATAACCTCGGAATTTTATTGTAGCCCATAAAATTGCCAGCGCTTCTCTTTCGGTAGTTGAATAATTCCGTTCTGCATCACACTGGCAATTCAATCGGATGTTCTTCGGGACCCTCCCCCTGGAGTAAAACTGCACCGAGAGCATAACTGCTAGCGTCTGTTTTCAGAAGAAAAGGCATATATGCGTCTACTTGTTTAAGGATAGGAGCTGAAGTCATCAGATTTTTTAAAGTAACGAACGTCTTTTGATGGTGTTCTGTCCATAACCATGGTTCATTCTTCTTTGTCAATTGACTTAGGGGCTTAGATACATCAGCGAAGTTGGGTATAAAACGTCTATACCATGAGCACGTTCGAAGAAAGGATAAGACTTGTTTGACATTTCGGGGCTCCGCTCGGTTTTGTATGGCCATAATTTTTTCGGGATCAGTTTTGATGCCAACACTTTCAAGAATGTGACCCAAGTACTTAACCTCAGCACAGCAAAATCGGCATTTTTATTTGTTCACTTGTAGTTTAAATCGTCGAAGTCTTTCAAAAACTATTCTTAAATCTTGAAAATGTTGCTCGAATGTTAATGAACATATGATGATGTCGTCCAAATATGCAACAATAAGAATATCTCCCAATCCTGAACGAAATCTATCTATCAGCCTCTGGAATATTGCAGGCGAATTCCTTAAACCAAACGGCAAGCACTTAAATCTGTACATACCGAATGGAGTAACGAAAGCTGTTTTGTTTTGATCTTCTTCCTCCACTCCTATCTGCCAGTAACCAGCCTGCAAATCCAATGTAGATTTGAATTTGGTGCTTTTTGCTTCATGTAGTAAATCATCCATCCTTGGCATTGGATATTTATCAGGTATGGTCAACGCATTTATGTAGACGCCGATAGTCAACACATACTTTTATATCACCATTTTTCTTGGGTATCATCACAACGGCTGCAGCCCATGGCGATTCACACTCCTCTATAATGTTGTTCTTGAGCATTTCTTGAATTTCATCATTGAGCTGTTCTTTTTTGGGCGGCGAGAGTCTATAGGGTGGAAGAGCCACTGGACTACTTTTCCCAGTAAGAATACGGTGAGTTGCAAATGGTGTGACACTCTCTTGTTGCTTGAATATGTTTTCATATGAAATTAGTAATTCATCCAGCTCTTATCTTTCATTAGCTTCGCGGTCAGGTCCATCAGAATTTTTAAGAAACTTTATATTCAGAGAATTCAATGGAAGAAAGAATTTGTCCATGTATTCCTTTTCATCTATTGGGATCGGAGGACCGAATAGCTTTCGATCTATTTGACGTTCTGGTGTTACTTCATTTGTGGGTATTGCATCTCTAAAAATATTTTGAATCGAGTGCGGAGAGTAATAGTTATTTTGGGCGTTGTCATCATATTGATATTGTTTGAAGTCTGGACCACAGTTGTTTTCCTCGACAAAGATTGGTGGAGACACAATAGGGCATTGGATATTTATCAGGTATATATATGCTCTTTTTTTCGAGCCAATATCTAAAGTTCCACACTTCATTCAGTATGGTAGATGGCGATTTTTCATTCTGCCGCTTTCTCGAAATTGCTTCAGCCGGTTCAATTTTTGAAGAAGTTATTTTAAGGTAATTAGCTTTGATGGGCATAGGATCCACGAAATGAAATTTGGTTTTAGAATCATCCCCAAAATACCAATATTTTTGACCCATATTCAACACCATTTCAGCTTGTTGCATGAAGTCAGCTCCAATCAGCGTTCGATTTTTCGTTGCATTAGGGAGTGCAATGAATCGAATTTGTCGTTCCCTTCCACCAATTTTTATGGTACAGATTGTACAAAGCACCATTTGTTCCGATGACGTTCCATCTGCAAGAGTGATATCAGCTTTAACTTTTTGAAATACACAGTTGTTGGCGGTCAGTCGTTTTTGCAAACTTGCACTTGCGATGCTGGTGCGAGCGGCTGTGTCAAGATTCGCCTCACCTGTCAGTCCAAATAAACTAATGTGGGCGATTGGAGCATTTCTTCCAACTCGTGTTGTTGCTATTGAGTTGAAGTCAAGGTACTGAGGGCTCTCCTTCTTAACGTTCGAGCAAGTTTTGCAATTTGCACGAACCACACCTGGGGCTCCACATCCATAGCAAGTTATCGTAGGTCTTGCATTTTGGGACTGAACAATCTGTTCTACACCATTCTTGTTTTTGAAACATTGATCAGCTGAATGGCCTTTTCACCGAGAGAATGTACAACGCTTCTCAGATTTTTTGGATTCATTCGACACCGTAAGTGTTTTTCGTACTTCAGATATTTCACGTTCCGCCTCTCTCCCAAGCTCAAGGAGTGCTGAATAGGAGCATGCTTTTTCTCTAGACACGCGATCCCTTAAATCTTGCCTGATAAGTCCGTATAGCATGTTCAGCTGCATCTCTTCACTAATTCTATCTGTCAGTTGAGAGAAAAGTACTCGCTTCTTGCATAGAAAGCTGTCAATAGACTCGTTCGGAAGTTGTTTATGACTGGTTATGTCTTGAAACACCCTCCAAGCTGGTTTGGGTGGTGAAAAAACTGACCGTAAGAGTTCTAACAAGTTTTCAAATGTCGACACTGTTGTCTTCACTCCCAGCCACCAAGATGCTGCATAGTCCTCCAGAAGCATAGGCATTGCTTTAATAGTGTCCACATCACTTACGTTTTCCAGGTCTTTGAATGTCGTTATCGCCGCGATAAACTCTTCTAATTTTCTTAAATCCTTTTCTCCGTTAAATCGTGCTGAGCAGGTGGTTAATGATCCAACCTGGATGTTATTCCTTCCCATAGCTGCGAGTAACTGGTTGAATTCTTCTTTAATCTTGAAGCCATAAGTTGGGTGCCAATTGTAGAGCGAGAGTCTCTTTCCTCTTCTTCTGTCTTTCTTTTTAAATAAAAGTCTTTCTTTCAGATTCGGTTCCAAAATGTATTAAACAAACAAAACTTATTGAAATACAATAATAACTTCATCAGATAAATCAGATAAAAACCTCCTAGGTATAGCCTTAGAGTGTTCTTCTCTGATTCCCTGACTTGACTGAATATAATTATTTTATAAAGCTCCTTATATACTAATTTTTGACAATTATTGCAAATAAAAATAAATTAATGAACAAGACAAATTAATAAAACGCAAAGTAAATAATCATACAGTATTAATAACGACCTGCTACAATCTATACTTATTGTTTCGTATTTATCACCTCTTTGGACTGTAAAATGTTTTTACGGATTTTCAAATAAATTTAAAAGGTCCTTGATATACAGGATTTAGACTACTGTTTTTTATTTCGTCGCGTATGAAAACAAAATTGCATTCTGTCGACTTGAAGAAGGTCGAACTTTTTAAAAAGCGTTTTTAATGTTTTGAGCTGTAGAAGACTTAATTATTGTGTCTTTATCCGTCCTTCCAGTGACTAGCTCACCGGGCAATCGAAGTGCTTGTCCAAAAAGTAGTTCAGCCGGGCAAATTCCAATGTCATCCATAATGGTAGAATGCATTCCTAATAGGGTCCAAGGAAGGTTATGATACCAATTGGCTTTGTCTTCTTGGCACCGCAACGAATCCTTTAGCTGTCTATGGAACCGTTCTACAAGACCGTTAGCTTGGGGATGATAAGTTGTTGTGCGAATTCTTTTTGACCCCAGAATGTTTGAAATTTCTTTGAAAAGTGAGGACTGAAATTGTAACACTGATCTGTTGTAATTGTCTCAGAAACTCCGAAACGTGAGATCCAATTATGTATGAAAGTTGAAATAACGGTAGAGGTTTCGATATTTTTTAAAGGGAAAGCAACAGGCCATGACGAGAATCTGTCTTTTATTGTTAAAAGGTAAGTATACCCATTGGATGGTGGTAGTGGTCCAACCATATCCACGTGGATGTGACAAAATCTGCCTTACCATATTTGCTTTTAGTATGTCTTGTTATCTTGCACTTTTGACAAGAAACACAACTTTGTGCCCATCTATTAATATCACGATTCATGTGAGGCAAAAAATATTTCGCGGTTATTTTCTCGTTGCCCTTATACTTGGATGACACATGTTATAATGATTATTAAAAATGGTACGTCGATAAGCGTGTGGAATGTATGGGCGTTCTACTTTGTTGGTTACTTCGCACCAAATTTCAACATCTTCAACTGGTATTAGAACTTTATTAAGGACTGCCGAAGAGTTGTTGTTTGTTATGAGATCTTGCAATTCGTCATCCTTTCTTGTTCTTTAGAATGAGTTTTTAAATCTAGTTGCTTGAAATTGACTAGCTCAATATAAGCTCTTGAAAGAGTGTCTGCAACAATATTTTGTATGCCTTTTGCATACCGTATATGAGACGTGAATCGACTTATATACTCCAAATGACGCGTTTGTCTTGTGCTTTTTTCCGTTTTAGAAACAATTGCATTCGTTAGTGGCTTATGGTCGGTAAAGACTGTGAATTGTCTAGCTTCCACGAAGTAACGAAAGTGTGTAATGGCTTGGAAAACTGCGAGAAGCTCACAATCAAAAGTGGAGTATTTCTGTTCAGCTGGATTCAAACGTTTTGAGAAAAAACCAAGGGGTTCCCACTTATTTGTTCTATGTTGTTTTAGAACAGCACCCATTGCGTCACTTGAAGCATCAGTCATGCTGCTGATGTCAGCTTTTGGGTCTGGGTAAGAAAGAATGGTTTGTTTGGCCAGTTTGTTTTTGAGTAAGTTGAATGAGTTTTCGCATTCATCTGACAAGTCCATTTCATCATTCTTTTTGGTAGTGTTTTGATGAGTTGATATAATTGTTTCGCGATAACTGAAATGTTTGGTATGAAACGATTATAAATATTGATCATGCTGAGAAACCTTTGGACTTGCTTCATAGAATTAGGCCTGGGAAAATCGTTGATCGCTTTTACGCAGTCCAAAGTTGGCTTAGTTCCATCTTTTGAATAGGTATAGGTATAGGTATAGGTATAGGTATAGGTATAGGTATAGGTATAGGTATAGGTATAGGTATAGGTATAGGTATAGGTATAGGTATAGGTATAGGTATAGGTATAGGTATAGGTATAGGTATAGGTATAGGTATATGTATAGGTATAGGTATAGGTATAGGTATAGGTATAGGTATAGGTATAGGTATAGGTATAGGTATAGGTATAGGTATAGGTATAGGTATAGGTATAGGTATAGGTATAGGTATAGGTATAGGTATAGGTATAGGTATAGGTATAGGTATAGGTATAGGTATAGGTATAGGTATAGGTATAGGTATAGGTATAGGTATAGGTATAGGTATAGGTATAGGTATAGGTATAGGTATAGGTATAGGTATAGGTATAGGTATAGGTATAGGTATAGGTATAGGTATAGGTATAGGTATAGGTATAGGTATAGGTATAGGTATAGGTATAGGTATAGGTATAGGTATAGGTATAGGTATAGGTATAGGTATAGGTATAGGTATAGGTATAGGTATAGGTATAGGTATAGGTATAGGTATAGGTATAGGTATAGGTATAGGTATAGGTATAGGTATAGGTATAGGTATAGGTATAGGTATAGGTATAGGTATAGGTATAGGTATAGGTATATCCTAAAAAATCTATTTTTGTAAGTCCTAATACGCATTTGGAAACATTAACACTGTGACCGTATTCTTCTAATCTTTTAAAAATAACTTTGAGATGTTCCTTGTGTTCCTCGGTGGATTTGCTAGCGATAAGTATATCGTCAACGTAGACGAATGTAAAAGTCAAATCACCGAGAATACTGTTTATGAAACTCTAAAACGTTTGTGCTCCGGTTTGAGCATTCGGAGAAATTCAAATAATCCAAATGGAGTTATTACTGCGGCCTTGTATATGTCCTTTTCTGCAACAAGAATTGTGTGATACGCACGTGGTATGTCGATTTTTGAGTATCTGTGTCGAAAAAGACACGTTCATTTTAGTTCAGTAGGCTGTGATTTTCGAGGGAATTCGTGGAAGAATTTAGCATATTTCGGCCGAAAATGAAAAAAAAAAAAACATTAATCTAGTGATTTTGTAAGTAATGTGTTCGAAAAATATTTGCTAAAATGCCCCACAACATCATTTTGTTTTATTTACAGAGAGAACAATTTTCAGAACTTTTAAAATCGCTAACAAAGTAGAAACTGAATAACTTCTTGTTCTCATACAAATATAGCTTTATTTAAAACTAACGTTTTCGAGAATATCTTCTCATCTTCAGGTTTTTAAGCCAACGTTTTCGAGAATATCTGCTCATCTTCAGGTTTTTAAGCTTAAAACCTGAAGATGAGAAGATATTCTCGAAAACGTTAGTTTTAAATAAAGCTATATTTGTATGAGAATAAGAAGTTATTCAGTTTCTATTATTTATCTATAAAAGAACTCATACAGTGCCAAAAAGTAATTTATTACTATATTTAATTTAAGCTACCAAAGTTACTAAAAAAAAGAAAATATAATATTATAACGATATTTTATAAATGTTAAGGGTCAAAAGTCCTTGAACAAAACACAGCGCCAACTTTATTTCTAAACAACATTTCAAAAAAAAAGTAGAACTACATCACGCTTTGCAATTTTACCATCAAAACTAACTGGCCTATAACTGGAACAAATTCATGATATTTTTGGAGCATATTGCTATTTATTGAGATAATCCCAAATATCTCGTCATTCTCTTTGTATTGGCTTTGTTGATTTTGTCAAAATTGTGGAATTCGGTTATTCTAAGTTATTCAACAAATATTGCATATAAAATTTGTATGAACAATTTCGTTTACGAAAAAATAAAATCTTAGAAAAAATAAATTCTTTTATTTTTGACTTTTTTCCAATTTTGTTGGTATAAGATCAAAAAATTTAAAAATTGCAATTTCTTAATATTTTTTCAGTAAATATATAAAAATACATAATCAGCCCAATTCTAAATAAAAATTCCAGGGGAAATGCTTCCCTTTTCCCTACTCTCTTATTCTAAACTATATATTCCCGGGAATTTTGTTCCCTTTTCCTTATTCTAAGCTAACTTTGAATATGAGAAAAAAATACTAAGAGAAAAAAGCTGGCATTCTAAATGTCCACAAAATTGAAAATGTAAATATATCTGATGTGACGAGCATTTTGATTTTGGGGGAACAAATCTCCCGGGGAGTTATTTTCCCGGGGAATATTTAGAATTGGGCTGAATATCAAACCATCACTTTACGCCATCAATTTTTTAACAGACAGACTACAAAAAAACACTAAGGAGAACACAAAATGAGACAATCAAGAACAAAAACATAAAACAATAATAACACAAAAATTGTGACTTATACAAACATTTATGAGCGTGGTATACTGGTCTTCAGTACACTTTTAAGTTTAATTTTATTAATATTGAAAACAAAAACACCTCCATTTAAATTTAATAGCTTGCACATACGGGTTAACGGTTCATGCATTCCATAATTAGTACGATGCTGGGGTAAGTTCATCAAATCCAGACTGCGAAGGCTGTGGGCCCCTCCACGAAAGTTGAAACTTAAGCAATTTAATAAATCGAGCGCATCGATAACACCACTTATACTGCCGTCCTAAGTAAAAAGGGCACATCTCCATTTTTGTAGTTTTGAGATAAATGCGTTTTTATGTTTTTGGTTTCTTTGAAAACCATACGAAAATGGATTTATGCCCATTTTCAATCGTGATTTTGAGCCATTTGCACTTGAAAATATGATTTTTTTTGTTCACACAAAAATAAGACACTTTAAGGATTCCAAATATACCTCAAACTCGATTTTTGATTTTTGGCGCTTATGCCCTTTTTACTTAGGACGGCAGTATAAGTTGGTGTGCGAATACAATATCATTACTGATCCTCCGTTGAGACAAAGTTTTGATCTGAAGAAGATTTATTCGATGCTTGTAAGGCGGAAGGTTATAAGGATCTGCCCATTGTAATCTCTTCAACGCGAAACGAATAAAATTACGCTGTACTGCTTCTACCCTATTTTTATGAAGTTCTTAGAAAAGAGTCCATATCTGAGATGCATATTTAAGGTGGGGATCTTGAAATTCCTTAGCCCATCGCTTTACAAATCCCAACATATAGATGGCTTTTTTAACAATAAAATTGATGTGTTCCGAAAAATCAAGCGTTGAAGTAAAATGAACTCCAAGGTCTTTAAAACATTGAACACTAAGTAAAACATGTTCGGAAATTTTATAATTATATGAACTTGAAATCCTTTTTTAAGAAAATGAGTCGTGGCTGGGGTGATGAATGCCTTCTTCCAAATGCTGGGAAATTTTCCTGATCTTAGAGACAGGGCAAAGATATTTAGAAGAGAGGATGCATAGATTGATTTACATTTTTTTTAAAAAATTTGAGGGATACCGTCTGGTCCTGGTGAGAAATCTTCATGAAGTATAGAGAGATAATGTAAAACTATGTCAATATCGAAATGAATATTCTTAAATGCAGCCTGCGTAAATAACGGAAGCAATCCTCATCAACATTGGTTGGAGTGTCAATAAATGATTGACGAAAATAATTAGCAAATGCCTCACAAATTTCCGGGGTACTCTTTAAAATATTATTATTAAAAGTAAAATTGAGTGGATATCCATCAGATTTCTTTTTTAAGTAACCAAATTTCCAAAACTTTCCATAGTTTTCAGGTATTCGTTGTATTAATGATTGGAAAGGTTTTTAAATTCTTCAAAAGGTGAAATATAAATCTCATAGTTTTGCAAAGACAAACTTTTTATGTAATTTTTTCAAGTCCTATTTCTTTTGTTGCGGAGAATTTTGAGCTCTTTTGTATACCATGGATGGCTTATGCTTGAGTATTAGGATAATTTTTGGGGAACTATGTCATTTAAACAGTTTTCCAAAACGAGATCAAAATAAGAAACTGCATCGTCAATGTCACCTGAGATTGGTATATTATCAATACCAGAAGTACGTAATCTATCAGATAGCAACTGAAAATTTGCCTTACGAAAATCTAAAGCATATGAGTGGTCTTGAGTATTACTATTGCTGGGTAAATGACCGCTCAAGTCAAGAAAGATGTTCAAAGGAGAATGATACCTATTTATGTTAGATATAGCAGAAGTAGATTCTACCACTACTGTCTGCCTTATACCGGTCAAATAAGAAATTGACCCTGCATAAATTCCCAACATGCTGAAAATGTGCATGGACGTTAAAAATACCATTATAATGAAATTGTCAAAAGTCCCCAAAGATCCCATGTATGAACAGTTTTGTATTCAAGGTTGAATGTCGAAAATATCAGTTATGACTCTAAAACTGTAAATGGTATCGAAAAGTATTTTATACAGTGGCGAGGCGTCATATTGTTCATTTCGTTCATGAACGCCTAACTTTATAAATTTTCTCATCATACTAAACATCCACAATACCTAATTGTCCCCCAAATCCTAATATGTGTCAATTTCACACTCTGAAGTCTGTTCCCCAGTTTACCATTACCACTCGTGCAACCTTTTCCATGCACTCAAGTTAAATGAAAACAAATGTGCAAATGTTTTTTGCAGTGTAGCAAGGCCAAAAACTTTACATTTACACATCAACTCGTTCACCTGATTTGAGAACGAAATGAGTATCCACCCAGCGGGAAAAATTCAAAAATTCATTGAGGAAACAACAGCTTTTTCCTTGAGGAAAGCTAATTCCTTTGATGAAATTAACATGGGCATGTCCTAGGCGGGAAGCACATGCTGAAAATCCGATGAAAATTCACCAACGAAATCACTACTTCGTTAGAAGTTGTTTATTCACCAACCCAGGTGATGAAAAACATGGTTGTTGCATAATCTGTGAATTCCCTAAATAAATGTATGTGGTTTATTCATCAGTTCAATATTTTCGATGAAAGGTAATGAAAATTCAGTTATCAAATCCCAAGATAAGTGGTAGTTGTTTATTCATCAATTAGTTAATTCAATATGAAAAATGTGAAGCAAATTATATAAATAGTGAATTCATTAATTCTGTTGTGTTGTGAATTTGTGATTTGTTAATTAAAATATAGAATTAAAACTTTAAATTGAAGTGAAATCACTAGTTCAGTTTGTTTTTGTTGGTTAATCGTTAATCACCACTTCACTTATGCAAAGTGGTGATTGACCAACAACCTGAAATACTATGAGACAATCTGAGATTTCCTCATTTTGATGGAAATTCACAAGTCTTCTTATAAAATGTACTGTCAGTAGACAATGTGAACACAGAGAACACAAAAAAAATCAACTTTTATCAAAACACACAATGGCGGTGCACACTTTACAAAGCATATGAGCGGACATAGACGATGAACTTCTACATGACTCTTCAACAGTTTTTTCATCGCATAATTTTTCCTATCAAAGCAATTTTGAATTCAACGAAAGAAAGGGTTGTTTTCTAAACACAAACCAGAAAGTGGGTTCAAATCTATGAACTGAGGAAACCTTGCATGACTCTTCACTTACTAAATCATTACATCATATCGTTTGCTTTTATTATTTGGCTAGTGAATTGATTGCTGTTGTTTTGTTGTTTTCTACACACAAAGCAAAAAGTGGGTTTAAATCTATGAACTGAGGAAACCTCGCATGACTCTTCACTTACTTAATCATTGCATGTCGTTTCCTTTTATTATTTGGCTAGTGAATTGATTGAAGAATTCAGCTATAAAATTCATTGGGGACGATATTTCCCGCTGGATACCAACCGATGTGATGGGAATAGTGTGGGCACAATAAGAATGCCCAGCGGGAAATATCGTCCCCAATGAATTTTATAGCTGAATTCTTCAATCAATTCACTAGCCAAATAATAAAAGGAAACGTCATGCAATGATTTAGTGAGTGAAGAGTCATGCGAGGTTTCCTCAGTTCATAAATTTGAACCCACTTTTTGCTTTGTGTGTAGAAAACAACAAGACAAACAGCAGTCAATTCACTAGCCAGATAATACAAGGAAACGACATGTAATGATTTAATAAGTGAAGAGTCATGCAAGGTTTCCTCAGTTCATAGATTTGAACCCACTTTCTGCTTTGTGTTGAGAAAACAACCCTCTCATGTAGAAGTTCATCAGTTCATCGTCTATGCCCACTCATATGCTTTGTAAAGTGTGCACCGCCATTGTGTTTTTTGATAGAAGTTGATTTTTTTTTGTGTTCTCTGTGTTGACATTGTCTACTGACAGTAAATATTATAAGAGGACTTATGAATTTCCATTAAAAAGAGGCAATCTCAGATTTTCTCAAAGTATTTCAGTTTTTTGGTTAATCACCACTTCGCATATGATGTGGTGATTAACCAACAACCACTGACCTAGTGATTTAACTTTAATTTAAAGTTTTAATTCTATATTTTAATTAACCAATCACAAATAATTCACAACACAACAGAGTTAATGAATTTACTATTTATTTAATTTTCTTCACATTTTTCATATTGAATTAACTGATTGCTGAATAAACAACTACCTACTTCTATATCTTGTGATTTGATAATTGAATTTTCATTACCATTTTCATCGAAAATATTGAACTGATGGATAAACCGCAAACATTTATGGAGTGAATTCATAGATTATGCAACCACCATGTTTTTCATCATCTGGGTCGGTGAATAAACAACTTCCAACGAAGTAGTGATTTCGTTGGTGAATTTTCATCGGATTTTCAGCAAGTGCTTCCGGCCTAGGACATGCCCATGTTAATTTCATTAAAGGAATCAGCTGAAAAGTGGACGGTGCAGCTGCCATTCCTCAAGGAAAAAGCTGATCTTTCCTCAATGAATTTTTCAATTTTTCCCGCTGGGTGAGTGGGCATAGACGATGAACTGATGAACTGATGAACTTCTACATGACTTTTCAACAGTTTTTTCATCTTATAATTTTCCATAACAAAAGCAATTTTTAATTCCACGACAGAGAGGTTTGTTTTCTAAACACAAAGCAGAAAGTGGGTTCAAATCTATGAACTGAGGAAACCTTGCATGACTCTTCACTTATTAAATCATTACATGTCGTTTCCTTGTATTATCTGGCTAGTGAATTGACTGCTGTTTGTCTTGTTGTTTTCTACACACAAAGCAAAAAATGGGTTCAAATTTATGAACTGAGGAAACCTCGCATGACTCTTCACTCACTAAATCATTGCATGACGTTTCCTTTTATTATTTGGCTAGTGAATTGATTGAAGAATTCAGCTATAAAATTCATTGGGGACGATATTTCCCGCTGGGTTATCATGCATCCATACATACATACATTCACTTTAAGAATATTCTTCTCAAAACGCGGAGTTCCCTTTTAAAATTGGAAATAAAAACCGTAGTAAACTGAGTTTTAAAATTTGAAAATTGACAATTCGTTATAAAGAAACAACTTTGCTTTCGGGCCAAAAAATTAGTTCCTTATAAGGAGAATTTCGCTATAGAGAATTTCGTTATAAAGAACCTAATTCTTATGGGATATTTCTTAAGGGGAAGGGGAACAAAATGAAATTCGCTATAGAGAGAATTACGTTATAAGGAAGTTCGTTATAAAGAAATTTGACTGTATATCATAATGTTATGGAACCAATACATATGTACGTTGACTATTTCAAGCTACGTTAAAGTTGTTAGCTACGAGAGCAAGATTTGTGCGATCCAGTCGTGCCCATTTTTTAATTTCGATAAGTCATACCCCCCCATTTCCCCCTCCAAAAAGCACCTGTGGGATACAGATATTTTTATGGACAATTTTGATTCTTTATTCTTATGGTTAATCCGACATTCCCACCAAGTTTCAAAAATGTAAGAATTGTTTTCCACATGTTTGTCCTATTTTAACTGGTTGCTGAAATGATAATTTAGCCGGATTTGTCTTATTTTTATGAAAAAGCTAGTTCATTTACTTTTTAATATCTTAAAAAGTAAAAGTCCTAAAACCATCCGGTTCTCAGTTTTTGACTACAAATTGATAAGGGCATTGAATTTTTGAAACAAAAATAGTACTTAATTACGTGAAATCTTGCGAAAAAAAATATTTTTTACCATTTTTTAAATTTTTTTTTTTCAAAATTTTGAGTTCAAGCATTAATATTTCAAAAACAATTGATTGAAAGAACTTTATTTAAAAAGAAAATGAAAGAAGGGACTTTTGGCCTTTCACGAAAATATAACAGGGCATTGTACATGTTACCGTTGTTTTATAATAATGTTTTTTCTGTTCTAAGTCAATTCATTTGAACAATTTTATGTCACAATTATTTGATACCTATAGATAGTGTTTATTTTCTCATAAATACTGGGCTTGTTTTTGGAGTACAAAAAGTAAGTTAACTATTTAAAAAAAAATCAATGACATTGTAAGACATCCACACGATCGGGATTCCAGCCTCTGTGACTTTTTTAGCTCAACGCCAAACCCAACAATTAGCAAAATTGATAAAGGAAACGATTTTATTATTCCACAAGCTCATTTGAACCTCCTAGCCTAGAGATTATCTCATCAATCATCTTAATTCGCGACTCAATTAAGTAAATGCAGTTAAAATACACGCGACCGACCACATCACTATAAATGTACAGTACCATTTACTAAAACAAATAATACCCGCAGAAGCAATCCAATGGCAATTTTTCTATTACCTTGTTTTTCTCACGCAAGACCCATAAATCTGCACTTGCCATCCCTCAAGTTGGTACAACACTCCTCGGCTTATCGTTAGCTCAAAATGGACTTTTCAATGCAAAACTATTAGCCAAACCATACACACCGCGGAAGCAGTTTCAGCCGACATAAGCATCAGTGTTTTTATGCTCGGCGGTCGCGTCGCGTCGGTCGTCGTCGTTGTATAGTCTCGTCAACCAAAAACCTGAAGATTCACTTGGATTTCATAACATTGCCACAGGGAAAGGTTGTTGTTGCAGCACATCTCGCATTCGCATCTCGCTAACCATCCTCCATCTATTCGAGATCTAAGACCATTGTAAGTACACGGAGAAGATAATGAAAATGGATGTATTACTGTTGAGCTTATCAAGTATCAACGATGACATAATGTGACAAAAATAATATTTGAAGCTCAGTTATTTGAGAATTTGAAATTGTATTCAGGATCTAAGGTGTTTCAAAAACTGTAAAGGTTATAGCAGTCATAATGCTAAAAAAGTGTTATTTTATTACCTACAATCAGTTCAACAAAAATTGTCAGTACAGGGAAGATAGGACGTTTGTATCTCTGTCTGGTCGCATTAGCTTGTATATACCTTTTTTAAGTAAAAGCTCTCATAGGGTTTCCGTACTTAAAATTATATATCACCTTAATTAATTCTGTTCTCAAAGGCTTGAAAACAGAAAGCTTTTTTATAAAAAACAATGAAAAAGCTCTTTTGTATTGCTTTCAATGGGTAAGGTAACTTTGTAGGAATTTATTTTTTTAGCTCACAGCCAGCCAGAGTAGAAACGATTATATTGATCAGTGTGCTTTGCTTTGGGCATGCAATGAGGACGGTCATGGTGGAGTGTACGATAATTAGCAGGGCATTACAACAACAATTCTTGTACGTTGTTCAGTGGGTTAGAATCTTTTTTATTGGCAGTTTTCTCAATTCAGTGTGTGATAGTATACACAGGCGCCACTGTTTTGAAAAAAAGTTCGCCCATAAGCGAGAGAACAGAGTACTCTGTTCAACAAAAATTGTCAGTACAGGGCTTATGGGCGAGCTTTTTTCAAAACAGTGGCGCTTGTGTATACTCTCACGACACTGAATAGATCTCTTTGCAAATCTGTCAAACTCAAAAGTTACAGCCAGCACTTTGTCGACAATGTCAAACAAATGGAAATTGAAAAATTGATATTAATTTTTAATGAGGTTCTGTGTTGATAAAAGAAAAGTGATAAAGTGGATAAATATAAAATAAATAAATTTAAAGAAATATCTAAAGATTTTACAAGATTTAAAAGTTTTTTGATTTTATTGAAATAATTTTACACAATTTTTTTTTCTTTGTCTTCTTTGTTATGACATTCCCCACAAAGTAAAATGAATGAGACAGCCATATATTGCCATTTGGTAAAGAGCTCTATTGAGAAAACTGCCAATAACAAAGATTCTAACCCAATGAACAACGTACAGGAATTGTTGTTGTAATGTCTTGCAAAATATCGTACACTCCACCATGACCGTTCTCATTTTGCATGCCCAAAGCACTAGCACACTGATCATATAATCGTTTGTACTCTGGCTGGCTGTGTGAGCTAAAAAAAATATATATTCCAACAGAGTTACCTTAGGGGCCAGTTATAGCTATCATTGAAAACCATCATTGAAAATATTAATTATCAATTTTGAGAGACTTTGAAGAAAAAATAAATGATTATTTTGATGTCAAAGTAAAGCTATTTGACTTAATAATTATTTCTAGGTAAAACAAAATTCAATTTGGAACAACTTTAAATAGTCGTGAGATATAATTCTGAGTTTAAATATTCAATGATTAAACATTCCACGGACCTTAAAATCAACAGCTAACTTTTTCAATGATGGTTTTCAATGGTAGCTATAACTGGGGCGTTACCCACTGAAAGCAATACAAAAGAGCCTTTTCAGTGGTTTTTATAAAATAGCTTTCTGTTTCAAGCTTTTGGGATCAGAATTAATAAGGTGAGATATAATGCACAGTACGGAAACCCTATGACAGCTTTTACTTGAAATAGGGATATGCAAGCCAATGCGACCAGACAGAGATACAAACATCCTATCTTCCCTGTACTGACAATTTTTGTTGAACAGAGTACAGTCGACTCCGCTTAAATGGAACACCAAAATTGCAGAACATTTATTTCAATTAAGCGGAGTTTTCAGTTAACCGAACGTCGGATCGGATTCCTCTTGCGAGGAATTGACAAATCTTCAAGAGTATCACTTGTCACGAATAAATGCTTCTCGTCTAGCCGTAAGGATTCGGCATAAAATTGTAGGTCCCTTCCATTCCTGTCGAAAGGCGCACACAGGAATGGTTGCGAGTTGTTAGTCACTAGGCCCTGGTTCTTTATGAGCCGTTGTGCCACCCGATTTATTTATTTTTAGAACGTCGGATAACTAAAACTTTGTTTAAATAAGCGGAGCTTTGTCAAAACAAATTAAATTTCATTTAGGCTGAAAATCAAAAAAAAAAATGTGGGTTTGATTGTTGTATTGTGTCAAAATAGTTATATTTCCATATGAAACAATTCAAACAACAAAGGTATTTACATTTTAAATCACAAATATTGCGTCAGCCATACGTTTTCTGTCGAAAATTTTTGAGAATAAGCCCAAAAATTCAAAAGAAACGACGGACACTAGGAGGTTATGATAAGAAATGAGATTTTGACATTTCAAATTGACATTCCAAATTGAAAGGGTGTGTTCGGTTTAAAATTTGATGGCAGCAATCAACGGTCTTTTCACTTATGCGGAGTTGAATAAATGAAAAATATTCATTTGAGACAAACTATTTTGTTTCAATTATCCGCAGTTTGCAATTAAGCGGAGTTCAGTTATGCGAAGCAGTTTGGGTTTGAAAATGTGTACCCCACATTCATACATGATTATTGAAACTGGAAAATCGTCGAATGTTTATTTTGTTGATCAAATTGTTTTCAAAAAATCCAAAGTATGAGTTCCTAATCATGGATATCGCTAATAAGCCATTTTTGGTTGATAAGCGTTAGTTTTCGAATGGATTTTGGAACATTACTACTCCTTTTTGATTCCAATCGAATTATTTTCTCATGTTCCGAGACGAATTTGCAAAATATTTATGTGTGTGTGAGTAAATTCTCTGAAATGTATGTACATTTTGCACGTTCAGTCGAGTAGAATAACAACATGACACACAAGACGTCATTTTCAACTTTTGGTTTGCATTAGAACAACTTTGCATTTGAGTGTGAATATGTTTCTTTATTCATTCTAGATATACAAAATATTTGGAATAAGAATTTTGTGTTTCCTTATTCAATAAAATACTCGGTATAAACCATTATTGCCGATTTTTTATTTATTCCGAATAGAGTCAAAAGATTACCAAGAGAAAAAATCAATGCTCATGCGGTCCTCCATCTAAGTACTAACCGCGCCCGAAGATGCTTGATTTCGGTGATCGGACGATAACCTGTTTTTGTTTTTTTAAACCGATAATTTCCGTAACGTCTTTCGTCAAAAGAGCAATGAATCCTTTATTAAATAAAAAAAAAACATAAATGTCGTTGCTTTTGAGAGGCGAGAATGATAACATCATCTTCGCTGTTCCAAAAAGATGACGCCCAATTCTCCCAGAAGTAGGTTATTTGCACGAAACATTTTTTGTTTTATTATTTCAATTAAAACAGAGCTCTATTTTTATTTAATTATTATTTATTTTAAGATTTTTTTCCTTTCGAAGTCAAAAGCGAAAAGTTTACACAACTAAACAAGAGTTGAAAATAAAAAGTTGAAAACGTCAACTTCGAGTGAATAAAAACTATTTCTGAAGTTGACTGTAAAAATCCCTGAGTTAAGTTCAACTTTGAGTGAATAAATTAGGCTTAGGTCGTTTTCAAATTGCCGCTAGTGTATCGATTTTTTTTTTATAAAGGGAACCATCGTGATGTTGGCTCATAGCAGTCAAGGTATAATAGGTCGATTGTGTAGTAATGTGCAAGAAGCTTAATACAAACGTCAAAATTTATCCACTTGTTAAAATTTAAACGAGCTCCTGAGCAGGTTAAATTTTTGACGGCTGTATTCACCTCAGTCATGTCAAAATTTAGCCATGGGATCAAATTTAACGCACTTTTAACGCAATTGACACACGGCCTAAAGATCAACAACAAAAAATTATAAAAAAGTGGTTTTGGTAATTTTAAATTTTCTCAAAAACTAGAAAACTTACAACCATCTAGTTCTTACCATTTTATCAACACTTAATAATACTATTAAAAAATTAGTTATTAATTACGTAAAGTTTTGAAAAAAAAAATCATTAAATATTTTTTTTCAACTTTTTTTTTCAAAACTTTGACTTTGAAAATATTTTTTTCGAAAACTTAATATTGAAAAAAACTTGATTTAAATACAATATAAGAGAATGAAGTATTAGCTTTAAGAAAAGCTATAACATAATTTTGTAGGTATTGGCATTTTTTTTTTTTAAATATTTTTTTTTCCATTTTAAGTAATTTTCCTAACAAAAATGCCCCGCCCACCTGAAGGGACGGATATAACAAGTATCATGTTTTTGCTAGGTACGAACTATGATAAAAATTTAATGCTTATATCATAAAGTGCACAATAAGTCTATATATGGGTGCTATGCCACTCCACTATAAGATGTTACACCGTCAACATCACCATTGGTGATTACTTCTCGACTCGCTCGCTTTTTTTTGCAGTGTATGATGAGGGATTGAGGATCTGTTTATGTGCAAACTGTTTTTGTAAATTGCTTATGTGCAAATTGTTTGTTGCAGTTTTCCTAGGGTAATACACTGAAAACTGGCATTATTGCCTAGCAGATATGTTGAGTCTATTTGAATATGGGTGAACAACAACATATTTCGGAGTCGAGTCGAGTCGAGTCTATTCCAGAAACATCAAGTTATGTCCAACAAAGCCGCGAACCCTGAGCTGAGAGTAAGCATTATCATGAATCATGGTGCTTGCAGGTGTCTACGGGTTGCAGAGAGTTGGTGGCTTACATCTGGAAAACGAAAAAGAAATATGTACTTTCATTTTCGTCGATGAGCCAGCAAACACATAACATCGTAATGCATTTAATGATGTGAGGAGACCCATCTTCAGCGTCATCATAACAGACACCAGAAGTAAAGAGTTATCGTTGTTGTCGGCAACCTTCCACCACCCCAAGACATGGCCACCTCCAATTTTGCAGAAATTTCCGTCTGCGGGATCCATAGTTAAAGGTATAAAAGAATTGGACTATAACCCAAAAGCCATCAGTTGGTAAGTTGCGAAGGAAAAAATTAGTAATAGCCAAGGAGGAAAAGTTTGGAGTACGCAAGAAGTTTATTACATTATACTCGAAGATGAAAGTACGTTTATGGATTACGTGATATTTTCTTGGACTAACGATTACGGTCTTTTTTTATTTTCATAGGCTTTTATGTGTCTGGTAGTCCTTGGAGTTGCCAGCGTGGCTGGTAAGCCAGGTGGAGGCGGATGGTCATCAGGAGGAGGAGGAGGTGGAAGTGGAGGAGGAGGTTGGTCTTCAGGTGGAGGTGGCGGTGGAGGAGGAGGAGGGTGGTCATCAGGAGGAGGGGGTGGCGGAGGAGGATCGAGTGGAGGAAGTGTTCAAATAATAAAAATTATCTCGGAGGATGGTGGTGGAGGAGGCGGTGGTGGAGACTGGGCCTCAGGCGGTGGCGGTGGAGGTGGTGGATGGTCATCGGGAGGAGGAGGTGGTGGTGGTGGTGGTTGGTCTAGTGGAGGAGGAGGTGGTTCAGGTGGTGGCGGAGGTGGAGATATCAAGATCATTAAAGTAATAACTCTTGGTGGTGGAGGAGGTAGTGGTGGCGGCGGCGGTGGTGGAGGCGGTGGCTGGTCATCTGGAGGAGGCGGTGGAGGAAGCAGTGACTGGTCATCAGGTGGAGGGGGTGGTGGAGGAGGAGGTGGTTGGTCATCTGGTGGAGGAGGAGGCGGTGGCGGAAGCTCAACGAAAATTATTAAAATAATTAAACTTGGTAGCGGAGGAGGTGGTGGAGGCGGTGGTGGAGGTGGTGGCTGGCAATCCTCTGGTGGTGGAGGTGGAGGGGGTGGAGGATGGAAACCATCTGGGGGATGGGCCTAAGTCAATGCCAATTCACAATTCAGTGGTGGATATGTAAATATTGAGTGTAGAATCTAGATTTAAAATATAAATTCTTGAAATGAAGTTTTGTCATTATAATTTATGTCAACTATAACCTGTTTTGCAAGCCATTAATAAGATTGTAAATATTAAGTTTGAGTAGGTATTTGTGTTTATAAATAAAATAGTTATATAAGTTTAATTCTCCTTAAGTGTCTTAAGAATGAATAGAATAAAAATGTGAATTGTTATATTCAATTATAATTTTTGTTTTGTGTTTTTAAATTTTTCAAAAATTCAATTAGGTGTGATTTATTCCTAAATAATATACCTGAATCTCGTAATTCGTTAACAAAAAATGTTTAGATCTGAGCTTGTGTTGCTTTGCAAGGCGGTCTTCACATTGGTCTCACTTTCTACAACTTATTATGACTTGATTTTAGTTTAGTTTAGCTTATTTCATCAAACAGATTATTCATTAACATGTCAATCCTTAAGACTACTACATACAATTTATTTAAAATTAAGTACCACCAAAGTTACCTTAAGTTAATAACAATTGTTTTTTGAATGCATCCCTATTGATACAATTGAAGAAATCTACATAGTTCTCATTCATCTCATCTCATTGAGCCTATAATTGGTTTTATGAAAAGGTTCACAAAATAAACTTCTTGTTATAAAATCTCTAGAGGGAGCATATATCTCAACCAAAGATAATAAAAAGGGGCAATTGATATGATTATTTAATAAATCTCTAACAAAAATTATTGAAAAATTTATTGGTACCTCCTTTTTATGACAAGTAATATACGGATTCGTAAGAAAAAACGTGCATTACGATGATAGGGAAGACGAAAAAAGTGAATCTCGCAATTCTGTCTGTTAGTTTGTGTGTCCACGCGCCAACGCAGCCTATGGCTAGATGGATATCTTCAAATTTGATACCTAGTGTTTTTTGGGAAATATACCCGCACTTTAAAAAAAAAAATTAGGACCAAATAAAACGATTCTGATAAAAAAAAACTGTTTAGTATCTAATAATACAGGGTGCTTCGCATACGGTGTGACAAAAGAATAGAGCGTGCAGGTTGAGTCAAGAGAAAAAAAAAAAACATAGACAGAGCGAGTCTATTCCCCTTCTTTTTATGCCAAGGGGCGGAGGTGTAATATTCTAAACAAACAAAATAAAACCAATTATTAAGAACTAAAGGTAACACTAAAATTGACAAGTTATACCTTTTCGTAGAGCCCTTCTTTTAATTATTTTAAAATGAAGTTGGTTTGGTGAACAGTTTTTGAAGTTATTTTTTTTTTTAAACTCAAAATTAAAAAAAAAATTAAAAAGAAAAAATCGTAGGTATAAATTGTACGTAACCAAAAACTATTTTTGTTTTCAAAATTTAATGCTTATTAATTCTCAGTCAAACACTTAAAACCAGATTGTTCTAAGACTTTCACTTTTTTTTACCTTACTTTGAGCAAAGTCGTGAAAAAAATTAACTTTTCTACAAAAAAAAAATTAACTTTTTTACAAAAAAAAATAAACTTGTATACAAAAAAAAATAACTTTTTTACAAAAAAAAAATACTTTTTTCCAAAAAAATATAACTTTTTTACAAAATTACCTTTTCACAAAAAGCAAAACCTTTTTCTTACGAAAAAAATAGCAAGAAAATCTTACATTTTCATAAACAAAGAATAACTTTTTTACGAAAAAAACTTTCTTACAAAAAAAACTTTCTTACCAAAAAAACGTAGCAGTTTACACTGGGCGAGGTGCAAAACTTGTTTTTGTCGTCTTAAAGTTGAATATGGTCAAAAAAAGTCGTTTTATACTTTTATTTAAGAACGATCAAAGTTGAAAAAATGGGAAGAGGTTGAGAAAAAATAGGAAATAATAAACAAGACAAAATTCTGATTGCGTTAAATTTATTTATAAATAATTCACTACCACTTAAAAAATAGATTTTTTTACAAATTAAATCATTAACTTTTTTTGAATCGAATCATAAAATAACTATAGCTTACGTTGGGAAAGAAAAAGAACGCAACCACTGTCAGCTTGCCAACATGTTGACTGTCAGTTTTGAGTTTGACAATTTGGTAAAAATCCCAATAGACTTTATACCAACATCTCTGGCAATTTTGTTTATTTGTGTGAAAGGTACAATGCAATTAAAGGAAAACTTCAAAATAATCTCCAGTAGAAGGGGACTTAGTTTTTGACTAAGAACTGATAAGAGCATTGAAAAAAATATAGTTTGAAAACAAATATTTGTGATTTTTTTTTCAAAACATTAAGTTTGAAAATAAATTTTTCAAAAACTATTCACTAAAACAACTTTAATTAAAAGAAAGAGGGGTTTTTTGGGCTAAGAAATAGGTATTACTATACATATTTGTTGTTGTAAAAGTAATCGTTGTTTTTTTATAATTATTTGTCTGTTTTATCAAGTATTTTTTTTTTAGAAAATTGTCCCCCCCGCCCAAAACGGGAGGGAAAAGACTCGCGCTTTATTTTTTTAACACACCTTATTTTAATAACCATGTTATTATTATTATTTATTAATTAAAGCTTTATTCGCCAAATTTTAAAGTTTTGCACATAGTTCTTTAAAATAATTTAAAAGTAGATGATACATTTAATACATACATTTAATTAAATTTAATTTATATTATATATATATATTTTTTTTTTCATTGTTCTTTTTAAATCGATTTTTAATTCGGATCCGTTTTATCTGGCATAAGCCTCCCCCATTGTTGTCCATATAGCTCTGTTTTTGGCATCATTATACCAATTATTGTTGAAAAGGTTGAGATCGTCAATCTCTTTTTTGGGCGCCCTCTTGGTCTGATCTCGTCAAATAAAGTCCATTTAGTTACGATTTTTGTCCTTCTTTGGTCTGCTGTTCTAGATATATGTCCTGCCCAGCTCCATTTTAATTGTTTCGTCCGCTGTATCACGTCAACTAGGTTTGTTCTTCTTCTTATTTCTTCGTTGTTTAATCTTTGTATTTGTCGTATGTTCAAAAGATTTCTTTCCATTTTTGTTTGGCAGATTTTCAGTTTTTCATGATGATTTTGGGTTAGTCCTAGGGTTTGCAGCCCGTACGTCAATACAGGTAAAATTGTCGAGTCGATTACGTATTTTCTTGTGTCACTGCTTAGGTTCGATTTCAATATTTCCTTCAGACTACAGTACTGTTTCCATCCATTATTTATTCGTTTATTTATTTCCTTGTCTTGTTGTTTTTCAAACGATTTTATTTGTCCCAAGTATACGTAGTCCTCAACTTAGTCTATTTTGTCATTTTCCAGAAATATATCTTCTTTTATGTGATTGGTCATTACTTTTGTTTTTGTCAAGTTTAAACATAGTCCATCTTTTTTCATTTGTCAATTCTGAGAATGACATTACAATTCTCTTCAATGAAACTGACGTATCATCAGCTATAGACTGTTTAAAAGCCGAACAAAGTGCAGGATGTGACGAAATTAAAGCCGAAAGGCTTAAATATGGAAAAGACTCTCTGACACCAATCTTAACAAAAATATTTAACGTAATTATGACAACCCAACGGATACCCAAACAGTGGCAACAAAGTACCATAATACTGTTACATAAGAAAGGAGACAAGGATAACATAAACAAGACCGATAAGCCTGATTTCTACAATTTACAAGCTTTTCTCGAAGACAATATATAATAAAACTTAACAAGCACTTAATGACAAGCAACCTAGAGAGTAAGCAGGATTTAGAGAAGGTTTCTCAACTACTGACCATCTTCAGACAACAAACCAGCTTATCGAGAAACATAACGATTACCAAAAACCGCTTTACCTTTGTGTTATTGACTTCACAAAAGCTTTTGACACCGTGGAACACAGCAGTATAAGGACGGCACTAAGTAATCAAAACATTCATCCCACCCTTTCAAGACGTTTAGGAATATATACAAAAATAACACTGCCAAGGTAAAAACCGACAAACTTGGAAGGGAATTCCATCTAAAAAGAGGAGTTAGACAGGGTGATCCTATGTCCCCGCCATTATTCTCTGCTGTCCTCGAGGACATCTTCTAAAGAATGAAATGGAGAAACAGGTATGGTATTCAAGTCTGGGGAGAGTACCTAAATAACTTAAGATTCGCAGATGACGTTGTTCTTGTGTCGAACTCAGCTCAACATATGCAGTCAATGCTAAATCAACTCTCAGTTACCTGCAAAAAAAAAAAAATAACCATGTAGAATCGTTTAATAAGAAATGTGAAATTTTATCTCACATTTAATTTCTTTTATAGTCGCGATTGTTTTGTTATGTGAGCGACTCATAAGGCAAGGTAAAAAAAATCAGTCAGATCACAATCATGACTAGCAAATAAATTCGAATTTACAGTCCTTATATGTGCAAACTATTTTGGTTCTTAATTATTGATTTTTTTTTTGGAAGAAAGTTATTTATTTTTGGAAACAAGTTATTTTTTTTTGTAAAAAAGTTAATATTTTTTTTTTTGTAAAAATGTTAATTTTTTTGGTAAAAAAGTTTATTTTATTTTGTAAATAAGTTAATTATTTTTGTAAAAATGTTATTTTTTTTGGTAAAAAAGTAAATTTTTTTTTGTCAAACAGGTACTTCTTTTTTGTGTAAAAAAGTAATTTTTTTTTGTAAAAAAGTTTATTTTTTTTTTTGTAAAAAAGTTACATGTATTTTTGTAAAAAAGTTACATGTTTTTTTGTAAAAAAGTTACATGTTTTTTTTGTAAAAAATTTTTTTTTTTTTTTAATCGCAGTGCTGCGTTATACAATCAGTGAACCAGTGAACAACCACACCATCCATTCTTCTTCTAACTTTTATTCTGTTTTTAATACTTCATTTACTTTCGTCGTGATTTGTGATTTTTGTGTGGTAGTGATTTTGGTAACGAACATTTTTTTTCGATTTCTCGTCTTCCTTCTGTTTCGTCTTGGTGTGGTTGTGGTGTATACCAAAAATCACATTTAAGGCAATCACAGTTTATTTGTCACAGGTACTGATAGTGATTTTTCACTCACAGGTCCGAAATCACAGGTCATGATTTTTTGCTCTTCTCTATTTTTTACTATGCTGATGATAACCGGTTGTTGAAATGATCTTTACACTTTCCTTTCGTCATTAACTTTGGTAGCGATATAAAAAGTTCGAAAAATGTTCCCAAAAACTTTTCACCAAATCATTTATTTGTAAAATTAACATTTTGTACAGTCGATCAGATACATATTTAACAGTACATTAAAACAACAAAATTATTCTCTGAGTATTAACACATATAAACCTCGACTTGTAAGGGCCAGTTTCACAGTAAAAGTAGTGGCACTTAAGTGTTCAACATAGGCTACAAAGCGCCAATTTGCTGTGCACACTTACCTAGATAAAGTGCCCAGCACTGGACACTTAAGTGCCACTAATTCAAGCTGCGAAAATTAACAAAAAGTATCAATAATAAAACTTAAGTGCAACTTATTCCGGTAAGTGTTCACTGTTAAACTGGACTCTAAGTATAGTAAGCGTATGCTTACTTACTTACTTACTCAAACTAATTTCACTATAAAATATATTATATAGACTAGCTATATACTAACACAGGGCTATAGACTAACCCAGGGCCACCAGAAATACGTTATTTTATTAAAGCTAAGATTTTTTCTGCGAACAGATACTATGGTAGCTAAGAACAAATGGATACTAAGAATCTTCAAGTCGGGTGCAATCAAGAGGTAGCGAGTGTTAGGCTTTAACTTTAACTTTCAGCCACGAAACAGTTTGGTTGCTAAAATGAATCCCATGCTCTTATATGAGAGTCCTCGCACATGCAGAAACTATTAAATCACCGATTGAAGCAACTAAACAGTTTGGGGCGTATTCATAGTCATTTTAGACCTGGGTCTAAGTTAAACATAGATTTGGTTGCATTTTCGGACGTTGATTCTATTTTTTTAAGTTTATCATTTCAAAATATTTGAAGCTTTCGTATAGTATTATACCAATTAATTATCTTATAAAAATATAAAACCAACAATTTGTAATTCAAATCGGTCTGTATTCATTGAGCCCAAATTGTCTTAAGCTGTAGTTTAGTTAAACCTGGGTCTATCTGCGACTATGAATATGCCCCTTTGTGTTTTGACACAAACTAAACGGTCACCCCAAATTAGTTGCATGTGGGCGCTTAGGCTTAAAGTTCCATACAAATGTTTCAACATTGCGTTATATTATTTTATCAAAGCTTAATTTTTTTACATGTCTTAGGGGATGGTGTCATTTACTTTATTTGACACTTGCCAGACATCGACAGTGGGGCCTAACGTGAGCCAGACACTTAAAATCTGTCAAACTAATCGTGCTTTTAAAGCTAAAGCTAATATTTTTAATAAGTTTTAAAGCTAATATTTATATGTTCAATGGGCAACTGTTTAAATATAATTCCCCATCAGCCACACATCTACAGTGGGGCGAATTCTTCAGCCAGACATTTAAAAACAGCTAAAATAAGCGAAAAAATCACGTTTTAGTAGCAAATATTCATTATTTTGACAGTTTTAAGGTGATGTAAGGCCCCGCTGTAGGTGTCTGGCTGATAAGAAAATATTATAGAATAATTTCCCGAAGAAGATATAAAATCTTGATTTGATTCTGTTATGTAAATGGCACGATTTGTTTGACAGATTTTAAGTGTCTGGCACAGTTTAACAAAGTGCGAGCATTTAGGAAGCAGACGGAGGATTGAAAAGTAGATACAGATGTGCATTTGTCTTGAACGCTTGTATATTAAAATGGGAAGAAAAAATAGAGTTGGGTAGAGAATTCCACATTCGTGTAGTACGGCTAAAAAAGAATCTCTCTATTTGACGGTACGACCGAAGTTTGATTCAAGGGTATACTGATGAGCAATCCTAGCGGAGGAGTTGTTACGATTGAAATGTTTAAGGGGAGAAATGCAGTTGGCAATTTCATTATAGCACTGTTTGAAAAAGTAGCGATAAAACAGTGGTAGGCAAGAAACATTTCGACGATGTTCCAGTGAAACAAATGTTTCCGAAACTGATTTCTCACCTGTCAGCCTTAAAGATCTATTCTGTATTCTATCCAGTAGGTGCAATAGTGTTTTAGATGCACACGAGCAGGTATGGGATTTATATTCCAGCTTAGGGGGTATGCACGCCTTATAAATGGTTGCCAGATCAAAGGGGATAAATAGTTTTTGCATCGTCCTATTACTCCTAAACATTTAGCTGCATTGTTTGCAATATCTTAATTGTGATCGTTAACAAAATGTGGTCAGTAACGCACATACTACAGTATGCGCACAGGCTACAGTAGTAGCCCGTAGCGTAATGGTTAGTGCGTTCGACTGTCACGCTGGAGGTCAAGGATCGTTTCCCAGCCTTGTCCACCTAAAAACTAAAAAGTTTTTTTTCAGGGCTACTGCCTCTTGCGAGGAATTGACAAATCCTCCTCGTCTAGCCGTTCGTATTCGGCATAAAGTTGTAGGTCCCTTCCATTCCTGTTGAAAGGCGCTCACAGGAATGGTTGCGAGTTGTTAGTCACTAGGCCCTGGTTCTTCATGAGCCGTTGTGTCACCCGATTTATTTATTTATTTAACGCACATACCTAGAATCGAAAGCTTTTCAGTTTCCTCAATGCAAGAACCATTTAACGACTGTAAACAGCTATATGAGTTTTGAAAGCATTGAATTCCACTCTCTTATTGATAATTCATTTAACAATTCTATTGAGATCGGAGTTCAATGAGCTCATCATATTTTCCCGTTGTTGTTCCACAATTAAAGAACGGGGAGGTGAATCTGGAAATGAGTATGTATCGAACTGCATGAGTATTGGTACTCTGCAGTCGATGTAGAAGGCTTATATATGATACTTATAAAAAATGATTGTAAAACTTAACGAAAGAAAGAGCTTGGTTAACGTAAAGTTATATTTTTAATTCAATTGCTTACCGTAAGTTATAGAAGGTGGATGTACTTGTGCTTGAATAAAAAGTGTTTTTTTGTATATTTTTCCACTGTAAATCGTTTGTTTTATTTATTTAATTGTATGGAAAGTTTTTCTTGCTAATTTGGTTAATTGGATGGTTTGTATGATACAAATAGAAATCTCACTGGGCTACGATACAGAGTATACAAAGCTGAGGGTGCTGTCGTAGGCAAAACAGTAAAATGGATAGGACGTATCAGACATGAGATCATTTATGAAGATAGTAAACAAAGTCGGAGACAAAACGGAGTCTTGGGGTACATCAGCATTTATTGTACGGACTTGAGACTTAAAACTATCTAAATCGACTTGGATTGAACGGCCAGAAAGGTAATTAGGTACTAATCCACTGAAGAAGTGATTAGTCGATATCAAAAGCACGCATTTTCGATAAGAGAGCTTGATGCCAACCTCTAACAAATACTTTAGAAATATCGAGTGCAACAATCTTGCTTTCATCAAAACGATGTAAAGATTTCGGTGAGATATGCCATCAAATCACTGGTGGATCTGTTGCTACGAAAGCCGTATTGGCGGTCATTAAGAAGCTTTCGCTCTTCAAGATATTTCCTAATCTTACGATTGATCAGTGTTTCCATGACACTGGAAAGAAGCGAGGTAAGTGCAACCGATCGCTTATATTAGAGGGTGAGGAAGATTCGCTTTTCTTAGGAATTGGTTGAAAAAAAAACTGTTTTCCATCTAGTTGTAAGGAGCCCTGAAGAAAAGGATAGATAAAAAAACTTGCGAAGTGGTTTAGCCAACGTGGAAGAACAGCTCTTCAGAACAATAGAGATATGCCATCCAGGCCAGCGGATTTGTGTATGCCGAGATCTTTGAGTACTCCTGCGACTGTACGAGTTCGAAAATGAATTGGTCCCATGGAAATGTTTACGGTCAAGTACGTACAGGTGATGTCCTGTCACTTTCTCGCGGCGTAGACTTTGCTATATGAATTGATCTACAATTACACTGGCCTTATATAAAGAACTAACAACGGGATTGTTATTGAAGATGAGCGTGGGAACCGATGAAGATGTTGAATTTTGAATGTTCTTATCGAATGACAATTTTTACTGCCCTTGGGATACTGCAGTATTTTTTGTCTAATTGTTTGATCAAACCAGAATTTGGTTCTTTTCATCTTAACATTGCAGGCATTTCCAGCTCGTTTAAAGTTAATTCGGTTTTCCAAATAAATTGTTACAAGTTTTGCCAAATCTTGTATAACAAAATTTAGGGCTGTTTATTACTTTATTTTTGTTTAAAATTGTATTTATTAAATAACTTAAACAAATATATGTCCAACAAAAAAAAACATCGTTTGAAAATTATTCTCTTGGTGTATATACAAAAACTATCTAATAACGTATAATTTACAAGAAGTTAACTAGTATCATTCAAACAGACTCTCTAAATAATATAATTGATTTTGACAGCTCGTGGCGGAAATATTGTTTTTTTTTACTTTCCGTCAAAATATCGTCTTTCAATCGTTACTAAAGACAAATCATCATGGTAAGTTACAGCATTGAGCAACACACGTACAAATTGTGTTTTGGAGCAGTTGAAAGCAGTAGATCGAAAAATCATCTTTAGCGATGAGGCCCATATTTGGATGAATAGGTTCGTGAATAAGCAAAATTGCCGGATTTGTGACGACACCAATCCACGCGAGATTCACGAGGTGCCAATGCGTCCAAATATAGTTACTGTTTGGTGTGGATTTTGGGCTGGAGGCGTCATCGGTCCGTACTTCTTCGAAAATGATGCTGGCGAGGCCATCACCGTCAACGGCGATCGCTATAGGTCGATGATCACCGATTTCTTGTGTACTAAATTGGATGATATGGACACCAAAGGCATATGGTTTCGACAGGATGGCGCTACGTGCCACACAGCTCAAGAGACAATCGATATTCTGCACGAGAGGTTTAATGGCATGGTTATCTAGCGCCGAGACGACGTGAATTGACCACCAAGATCGTGAGATTTGACCCCTTTGGACTTCTTTTTTGTGGGGCTTTCTAAAGTCGCAGGTCTATACGAATAAGCCGCAAAACACCGCGGCCCTCAAAGACAACATAATCGATGCCATCGGTAAAAATCAGCCTGATTTATGCGTCAGAGTCATCGAAAACTTGACCTTTCGAATCCGCGCCACCCAGCGAAGCTGCGGTGGGCATTTGAACGATGTTAGCGTAAAGACTACAATTATTGACACCCCAAATTTATTACCAAAATATTGGCACACCATCATTCAACAGTTATTTTCTCAGTAATCCGTTGTCCGAATAAGTCAATTTATTTTTACTTGCGATATACGTAGTATAGGGCAAGTTAAGGATTCGTGCAAGAAAAAAATTGAGATAATAATTTTCCCTAACATTACGATGATAGAAAATGCGAAAAAAGTGGGTCTCGTAATTCTGTCTGTCTGTCTGTCCGTCTGTCCGTCTGTGCGTCTGTCTGTTTGGCCTCGACCTGCAGCTTAAACGGCTGAAGCGATTTTATTCAAACTTTGGACTTAAGGTTCTTATGTGATTCCCTAGGGGGAAATTTAAATTTTTTTTTTAGCTCAAAAAATAACGGTACCTGTCATACAACTAATATACAAAAAGCGTTTTTTTTTTAAATTAATTATTTTTATATAAAAAATCTTGAACATTTTTTTAAAATAAAATTTGGTGTGCCAACTTTCAGTATTTAAAAGAATACAATTTTTTTACAAAATTAAAAAAAATTCATTAGCCCTTTTTCAAGATATTGAATTTTCAAAAAAAAAAATTCCATATTTTTTAGAAATCCAAAAACTTTTTTTTTGAAAATTTTTATATTCAAAATTGTTAGGATTGTAAGCGACCTTTTGGACAAACATTTTGGTTGAAATCGGTGTAGTAGTTATCGAGAAATTTGAAACCCAAAAAATCGGTTGTATGACAGGTACCGTTAATAACCGTAATAATTTTTTTTTTTTCTATCAAAATATTTATTTTAGTAATTTTAGTACCCCGTAATTTTTTTTTTGAAAATCGTTAGAGCCGTTTTTGAAATAATTCAATTTTTGTATATTGGTTGTATGACAGGTACCGTTATTTTTTGAGCTAAAAAAATAATTACAATTTGCCCTCTAGGGAATCACATAAGAACCTTAAGTCCAAAGTTTGAATAAAATCGCTTCAGCCGTTTAGGCTGCAGGTCGAGGTACAGACAGACAGAATTGGGAGACCCACTTTTTTCGCGATCTCTATTATCGTAATGTTAGGGAAAATTATTATCTCAAATTTTTTTTTGCACGAATCCTTAATTTGCCCTGCGTATACGTATATCGGAAGTAAAAATAAAAAATCTTCGAAATTTCTATTGTTTTGGTTAAGGACATATATAATTTTGTAAGTGTTTTTTTTAACTGTTTACTTTTATATATTTTAATAAGTTCTTTTTTTTAATTTATAAATAATACATTAAATGAGCCGTTTTGAAATAAAGCTTGTTAAAAAGTTTATTTAATAAAAAGGGTGCCAATAATTAGATCCAAAAAAAACTAGGGTTCAATTTATTATTGGCAGCGGGGTGCCAATAATTACATCGTATGCAGCTACAATGATTAACACTGCCAATAATATTATTCTTTTATGAGTGCCAATAGTTTTATAATTCAATCGTTATTGATTTCAGTTTGAACAAAATGCCGGAATACCATATTAAATGTTTAAAAGCACTCAGTGTAACGTTTCTTCCAAATTCTTCTTGTAAGGTTTGTTTGAAAAAAAAAGACAGTAGCGCTTTAAATTCTATACTATAAAATAGTTAGGTAGATGTACCAAAACCAAACCAAAATTCAAGAAACTGCTGCCGTTGGATGGATAGTCGGATGGTTTCAAGATTGAAGGCTCTGTTTTGTCTCCGAATCTTTTTTTCTCATTTTTATAAATGATCTTTTTTCCGAAACCACTTAACTATTTTTCTGATGACAGCACCCTCAGCTTTTCATATTCATTTCTGATTAAATTCCTTGTTCTTCGAATGTGGAATAACAACGGCAATATATATTGAGCTCATTAAATTCCGACATAAATTGCATCGTTAAATGGCGTATTAATAATCGTGTTGAATTTAATACTTCTTAAACCCAGAGCTGTTTTTTGTCCTTAAAGCGGATTATTTTCCCTATGCCATTGTTCATCATGGATGGCACATGCATCATGGAAACTGAAATGATGTCAATTCTTGGTATGTGTATTGCTGATCACCTTTTGTGGAACTACAGAATCCAGAAAAGAGCTTTAAGGCTGATAGGTGACAGAGCAATTTCCGAAACAACTGTTTCGTTGGAACATCGTCGAAACGTCTCTTGCCTATTAATGTTTTATCGTTATTTTTTAAACAATGTTCTAGTGAAATAGCGAGTTGCGTTCCCCCAATAAAAAAATTTCACCGTAAAACTCGTGCCGCTGGGAATGCTCATCAGTATAACCTTGAGTACAAATTCCAACGTAATAAAGTACAGAGATTCATATTCCTTAGCCGTACGGCACGAATGTGGAATTCCTTAACCTATCTCTATTTTTCCTCCCCATTTCAATGTCCAGAAATTTAAGACGAATGTACATCGGTTTCTCCTACTCAATCCTCCCACTGTTCACTAAATGCTCGCACGGTGTTTAACCAACATAATGCCTTGAGTGCACGTTAATTTATAAACAAAAGTTGGGCAAAGTTAAATCCAGTTAAAAGAAACGAGACCAAAAATAATAAAAACGAGAAGGTAGAGAAAACGAGAAAATTAACTCTTAGTTTTTTCGACTTTAAATGACCTCAACAAAAACATAATTTTCGTCTAGGCTGGTGACTGTGGGACACCCTGTACATTTATTTACTAACTTACTATATTTATTTATTATTTTTAATTTAAAATAAAGTGTTCTTAAATCATAAAAATGAAATTATAAACCATTTATCAAAACATCACGTTCTTGTAGGGTGTCCATCTTATCTCTTTAAAAGAGAACATGTTCTCTTTTTTCACTCTGAACTTTTTTACACTATCTTTTTTTCTATGGATCTATTTTTGTTCTCTATTTTTTTTTAATGAAATTCGCTTTTGATTTATTGCAATAATTTGTATTTTAATGTCAATTAGTAGACTTAATGGCCCTATTCTGCCGTTGCGAGGCTCACAGGTCACAATTTTTTGTGAATGAGGTTTCTTATGAGGTGGTCACAATTTGGTATTCTGTGGGAGCCCTCATAAGAAACCTCACAAGAACAACGTGAGTTGTGATCTGCCAAGGAGCAGATCATAATTTTTACGTTTTAATAAGGTGAGTTCACCACGGGTTATAAGGTTATTGTGACTTGTGAGGCATCAGTGAGGTTGCCAGAATAAGGCTGTAAGATTTCGTTGTTAGGTAAATTTTATAATAAAATAGGAGTATGTTGTCAAAGCTTCTATACAATTTTTAAATGACAGAGTTATATAAGAAAAAGTACATACAAGAGAAAAATAATAAGAGGATATTATTGATGATTAAGGCAACTCTAGCCCATTATTAAAATGAGCAGACCACATTTCTTATACCTACTAGTTGTATTTTGTTCAGCAATTCATACATCTACCAATGTGTGTATGATTCTTGATAATTTGGACGCTTGATTCTTTTATTTTGATATTTTTATTTTGTTGTGTTCTCTTTTTTGTTCTCTGTTTTGCTCCAAATTGTTCTCTTTTTTATAGATTTTAGAGCAAAATGTCCTCTTTTTGTAAAGTACCTAGATGGACACCCTACGTTCTTGATCAAAGTTGAAATTTCCTTAGGATGGCCAATAATTGTAGTCGTTACGCTATATTTCGCACATAATGTCATTGATAGGGCTTTCAAACAAAGATAAAACCTTATTGATATCTCATATACAACTTGTTTTATTCAATTTTAAAATCGACCCGTTTTTAATGGAAAACCGTTTATAAACATACACTCCGCTCCAATTGAATAGACTGTCGGAGCGTGTAGCGCTTTGGTAAATTTATAAATTCACCATTTGGTTTAAGTTCCTATAAGAGGAATCTATTCCGAATAAAACTGCAGAGACAGAATTCAGGAAAATATCATTAGGTTATTTTTTATCACTTTTCTAATTATTTCATTTAAAACACTGTATTTTTTTGTGCCACTTCAATAGAAACATTCTCTTCAATAAGGAAATAAATTGAAAAAGTGCAATAAAAGTGGGTAGTTTTCTATTTGTAATCATAATTTAATACGTTTGCTACCATCTTCATTTGAAATAACTTGAAAAACCCATTTGTAGACTGAACCATGCAGTTATTTTATATAATTTAAAGAAATTGCACTTCATGCTTCTTTGATTGCAGCAGTAAGTGATTCTTTGTCCTAATATTGTCGGTCAGAATCGTAAACTTTACGAACCATCCATCCTCATACGTTTTCAATAATATTTAGGTCCGGAGAATACGGTGGCCATTGAAGTAAGGTAACATTTGTCTCGGATATCCAACTGTTAATGATCCTTGAGTTGAGAATTCGCACGTTTTCTTGTTGAAATGTCAATGGTATTGGGCCAAAGACATCGGTAAACTTAGAGAAAGCTACTTGCAGTATTTCTTTGAAGGAGTTTGCCGTCATTTTCAATGTTCAAAACCAGAAAATCGCACCCCACGTCATTACACCGGCTTCTCGGCTATGGTGGCGCTCCAGAAACCTGGGTTCCTCCCTTATAACATGAAAATAGTAATAATATCCGTCCGGCCATCATAATTGAATTTTTTTCGTCAGAAAATACCACTTTTGTCCACTCTTCTTTCCACGTCATATTCTTGCTGCAAAAATCTTTTATATTCTGTCTTCGTATTGGATTCAACGGTGGTTTTCTCTTTAGTTTTAGTGTTGTGACCCACAGTAGCGGATCTAGGATTTGGCTCTGGGGGGGGCTTGGAATTTGGAAATCCAGTTTGAGACCTTAAGTAATAAAATTTGCATGTCCTAAGATACATTTTATAATTTATAACATATAATAGACAGTTAAGGTTTAATGCAAGACCGTACCAGCTTCAGCCGAACTACGCTTCACGACAACGCGGCAAAACATAATTTTTTATGAAATTTTAGGAGCTATGTCGCACTAAGCGGCAACTGAACTTCATACAATTTCATACGAATTTGTGTAAAGTGTAGTTCCCATGCAGTGCATTTCCGAGTGCAGTCTAACCTTTAAGGTTCAAGAATTTTTTTTTTGTGAAAAAGATATATGGAGATACATGTGTAGTTACATAAAAGACAACTTTGAGATTTCCACTTTCATTTTAATGATATTCGTTTTTTGTGTGCCTTTATATCCGCTCCTGTCGCGCTTTAAAATGTTTTTAATATCTACAAAGTACAATAACAATTATTCGTACATAATTGCTGTAGCGGAGATAGAAGCAAATTCAAAGGTGCACCAAAATAATAATTTGAGCCATATATGCTTGAACCACGCGTACAAATTCGTTTATTTATATTATTTAAAAATTGATTAGGTACCTACCTCATGTAGTTATATTTTTAAATTAGCTGTGGGTATGTTTTGAACTTCCCATTTTTGACAAGATTTGAAAACTGTTTATAATTGGCAAGTTCAGAAAAATTATAGTTAAGTGTTCGTACTGACAAAAGATCATATTTGTGCTTTGACACGGTATCAGTCCATTGAGATCTCATTTTTTCTGAATTAGCCAAATCAACGGGAAACTATTTTGTTCAAACTGACACTTTAGGACGAAAGACAAAGCTGCTCTAAGAAATAAGCCGTGGCCCAATTCTGCCAGCGTGAATTAATTTTCGTGTTTATGCTGCATACACTTTTTATTCATGCTAAAAAAATATGTCGACAAAATTTGCACGTCATTCTAGAGTCTAGAGGAATTGCAAATATTCATTTTCTTTTGCATCAATTTCTGAGCGCGCATAGAGAACATTCACGCTTTTGGAATTTGGCTCCTTAACTAGAGAATTTGTATGTAATTGCCTTGTACAAAAATGTTTTGTATGTACAATTATTGCCTTGGACCTTTCAAATTTTGAAAACGTAGCCCCGAAAATGTCTAAGCCCAGCCAAGGCCGTAAGAAACAATTCCTGTTGTATTAAACATTTACACTAAACTTGACATCCCGTTGTTCTCAAATGGTTTAAGCCCTAAATGCGTTTCTTTCGGTTTTTAGTATTAACAGTTGGGGCATTTTACACGTTAATGTTAAGCCCCGGCCATTTTTATCTCTTTTTACTTATCTCTTCAAACCTTAGCCCCTAGACCTGAGCCCCCAAAACTCTCTGGAATAAGGTTAGTTTTTCGGAAGTAAGTTGCTTAACCCTGGCTAGGTTTTTTGTCCAATATTCCCAGACCTTATTGCTCCAAAACTGTTTTTTTCTGCCCAATTTTCTGGGTTTTATTTTAAGGGAAAAATTGTCGTTGCATGAAACATGTCCATATTCATAGCCCCCAACTTAGTTTTTGTCCAATTCGCTTCAGACTTTAGCCCCAATCTTAGGGCTTAGAAAAAAAATTACATAATATGTATGCAAATAGTTCAACCCCAACCACGTTATTTTGTCCATCAAATTTCAAATCTTAACAATATTTTAGACGGAATATAAAATTCTACAAGTTGTAATGTATTGCTTTCTATATTTTTAATTATTTTATGATTCGGCTGTGAGGGGGGGGGGCTTTAGCCCCAATAGCCACCCCCTGGATCCGCTACTGGTGACCCACGAATAGCATGTTTAATAGTGTTAAGACTCGCTTTAACACCACTCTTCGCCTTGATTTTAGCAGTAGAGTCGCTTGAATTTGAAGCCAGTCTAATTATCTTTCTTCGGTCTGCTTCTGTTGTGGCTCTTGATTGCCTACCTGACACATTTTTTCCATAGTTTTCTTTATTTTTAAGGTTCGACCAAACAATTTTCACAATAATTTTACTTAATTTTTTGGCAATTGTGCGTAGGGGAAGCTTGTTTTCCGCGTGTACTTCTATTTTGGCTTTTTTTGCATCAGGGTTTAATGGTTTTCCGCGGCCCATCTTTTCTTTGATCAAACAATTATTATTTATAATCTACACTACTATTATTAAATCAATATTTTTTCTTCTTACCGTAATCTATAGAGACAAAACGCACACTGTTTCTATTCAAGTGGCGCAAAAAAAAAAGTGTATTTTGTGAAGTAATTAGAAAAGTGGTAAAAAAAATAACCTTATGGTATTTTCCTGAATTATTCTGTCCCTGCAGTTTTATTCGCAATAGATTTCTCTTTAAGGAACTGAAACCGAAAGGAGAATGTATGAATTTACCAAAGCGCCACACGCTTTGATAGTAAAAAAAAAGTTTGTTTCTATTCAAGTGGAGCGGAGTGTATAAGCAAGAAAATGGGAAACAGTTGTCTTATTAAAATACAATTTAAAAGCTTATTTTCAAAAATAGAAAAGGGATTTAGAAAACAACAATATTATCAGCACTATTTTACTAAAATCTGTTCTTTCAAAGGAAAGAAACGACCTGTCAAACAAAATCATCAACCTTGATTATAAAAGAACTTTTTTTGCAAATTTGGTAATTACTTCAACTTTTTCTGCAAATTTGGTAATTAGTTAAATTCGATTGTAACGGCTTGAAATGTTTTCTGTATTATTTATCTAATACAAAATTCTGTAAATGTTAAAAAAAATTGCGAAATTTTTTTTTTTAATACAGGATTATGGTTTTACAGAATTAAAAAAAAAAAAAATATAGGATTTCCAGAATTTTGTATTTACATCATTTTGCTTGAATTACAATATTTTGAAAACCCAATTGTGGCACAGACAAAGCTATGACCACATTCCAAAAAAAAAAACAGCAAACAATTTAATTTTTTTGTTGTCGTTTGACTTATGTTCAGGATGTATGTAAATAGTTATTGATATTTTAGTTACATACGACAGTTTTACAAAATAAAAATGCTTAATATGAGCTCTGCTCGGAATCTCGATATCCTTTTAAGTTTCAAATATTTTTGGTCTTTGGGGTCATATAAAATAATAGATAATCTTACTCGTGTTGCCCCAGGCGAACTGGTACCCTATCAATACCATCTTCATCACTATCACTTTACGAAAATTTCCATAAATTTCCTAATATCATTAACTACTTCTTTTATTCAAGATTTCCATTTCCGATGCATGATGCGGCCTTCATAAATTGATCACTTTAATAGCAAGGTCATGTGCATGCCACTATGCCACAACATTCACAAGTCTGCCACACGGCACACACAATTCTCAAAGCTTCATCCATATCCAATTAATTTCTAGCTACCTATATAGCCAATAAATTTACACATTAATCGAACTATTTGAATGCAAATTGTTATCTATGGCTCTAATAAATCCAAATATTCTCAACAAAAAAAGGAATTTAAACAAAACAATCTAAAAATAACCATCGTCTTTTTGTTTCCATTTTGAAACTTGATTTGTTAATCAAACATTTCAATCAAATATTTCATATTCTCATCATCGCCATCACCGTAGTCAGCCTAATTAAAACAAACCACTGATTTATACCCAGTTTTAAATTGTTTGTAGGTCAGTTGCTTTCAATCGAAATTATTCATACATAGTTTATTAGTTTTTGCAACATTTGATTATTTAAATTTTAACAAAAAAAAAAAAAAAAACGATTGTTTCACATCCAATACAAAAATTGTAGCTTAGGGATTAAGCTTCAGGAGCCAGTTTTTTAGTGTGGTATTAAAGCTAATCCCAGGATTAACTCAAAAAATGCTGCTGATATTTTATCTTTCATAAAAATATGTTTTATAATAATATAAGCTATATGTATACGTATGCCTGTTAGACCTCAGGTCTTTTAAATGCAATGCACGGCACTAGTTAGAAGGAATAGACGGAAAGGAAAGATTTTTTTTCGAGTTTGTTAAGTCATTCTGTAGTCACCCACCACTTAAAAACTGCTCTGGGTTTAACTCACCACTGACAAACTGGGCCTAGGAAATATTGGAATTTCTAAAAAGCCTGGCGTGATGACGGCAAAGCAATTTTGAGGTTAGAATGGAATTTGAGTGCGTTCCAACTTTGAACGGATCCAAGTAAAAATAAAAAATGCAGCGTATTATTTTTTTTCAATAACTTTTAATAAATGATTTTTATTTTTTCCTACCATAAAAATAATTGCATGAACATTTTTAAAATAATAACAAAAAATTCGCTAATATGACATGGGATTTATGCACATTATAACTACAGTCATCGATGAAATAACATCTTCGTATTTGGATTAAGTAATGTCTACGTATGTATATCGAGGCTAACATAGTCTCTTAAGAATTAAACACAAAAAATGGCTCGTAACTTAACTAGAACTAAGGTACCTTGGTTTTAAAATTAACGTGATTGTGAACTCGCTTCTCACACAAACTAATAACTTCTACGAAACTTGTAAATATTATTTGTTTCGATATTTGATGGTGGCAAATAGTCATTGTTTGTTGGCTTTGACGTCACCACTTCTTTACTATCGTCAAAGATTTTTATAGTGTGATGGATAACTTGTGGGCTGGGAACTTTACTTATAACGTGCAGAACTTTGTGCTCACCCATGGGAGTCTTATCAGATGGGCCTAAGATTTCGATTGTCCTCTCGCCAGCCTGGTTGGATGAGTCGTGAACTCTAATATTCTTCACTGAGTGATCGTGGTGGTTTGTTATTTGAATTGTACGAATGTGGCCCTGAAGCTGTTCCATTATCTGGGCCATTTCGTCATCCTGGACGCCGAGAATATTAGCTAATGGGAATATGTTACTGTCGTGTCCCACTTTTTGGGTCAATTCTTTCTTGGTCTCTTCATTCAGCTCAAAACCAATTGAAGATACATATTCTGTTTGGGAATCTTTAGATTTGGATGATGTTGCAACTGCTGATGGTGGTGGCAGATAGCCAGCCTGACTAAATGAGTTAAATGGAACATTAGATGGAACCTTATAGGCCATTCCTGGAGCATAAGCTTCGACGGCTGATGGCTTGCTAAACATTATGGGGGGATTAACAGGTGGAGGGTTACTCTCGGTTGCATGTTGTGGTTGAAATTGTAAAGAACCATACCTGTCATTGGGGTTAACATTGTCCATGTAAGTTTGGAGATTTGTCACTTGATTGTGATGATGGATCTCTACATCTGATTGTTTTTCATTGTTATAAGCCTCGAGATTTTGAAAGCCTTGTTGTTGTTGATAATTATTGTCGATTGGTGGCAAATAGCCATTATTGTTATTGCTTGATAGCTCCAAAGGGCTGCTTATCTGGTTTTGTTCATAATTACTTACACCATGAACTGCCGATTGAGCAAAATTTCGAAAAGTGTTTGGTAATTGATCGCTCTGCTGATGAGTTAGTTGAACATCATTCTGGTTTTGTACCAATTGGTGCTGATTCTGATTAATAAATTGATCTTGTTGTTGTGTTTGAATAAACGGAGGAAAGTTCTGCTGTTGCCCGACTTCGCGGTGATTTGAATTAGGCGATGCGAAATTGATATCGATAGCATGTTGATGTTGACTTACAACTTGACTTGGTGTTAAATAACCTTGACTTGCTATTTCTTGAGCAGTTTGAACTGATGGAATTATGCGAATTTCCGATTGTGATGGTCTGAAGTATTCAGTTGAAGGAATTTCATTTGTTGGTAGTAGTTCTTGTTGCTCGAAGTGTTGGTATTGGTGCTGTTGGTTTTGTTGTTGATGACCTTCAAAAGCTGGTATGTTGTTCGCAGAGGTAAGACTAGAAAGCTCTGTCATTACTGCAGGAATGAAATAATACCCAGCTTGAGGAATGGGGAGGGGCACATTAATATGACTTGTTTCAGGTTGATTTATTGACTTCTGTATTGGGAGTCCAAGCTTGGAAGGAGGAACAATATGCAGAGTATCCGAGGATTGGGGGAGTTCCAATGCACCGATTGGTGGAAGATAACCACGGTCATCTCCTTGATGAGCTTCTTCAGTGCCTTGGTTTATGCTTAAAGTGTTTGTGTGCTCATGAATCGATGTACTTGGAGGTAGATAGTCCCGAGAGTCTTGTTGATGTTGGTCCTCATTATGATCTGTATTCAATTCTTGGGATTGTAAATGAGATTCTACACTCGATTCATGGTGGTGTCCCTGGTGTGCCACTTGATGTGATGACTCCACAGAATTCTGGAAACTATTCTGACTAGATGGGACTGCAACATTGACAGCAGGTTGTGGCCCACTAACTATTAAATTATCATTTTGTTGAGCTTGATGGTGATGGTGTTCATGTGATTCTTCGAAGCCCTGATTTGGAGGAGAATAGTTATATCCATGTGAATTATCTTCGTATTCCTGGTTGGAGTTAGAGTTCTTGATATGATCATGAGCAATTTCAACTGATGGTTGTTGAGAGATTGCGTATTTATTGTTGTAATATGACACTTGTAGATTTGGATCAACGTTAGCTTCTTGGTTATATTGTTGATTATTATGATGGTGATGGTGGTGATCGTGTCCTTTATAAGGTGGCAAATATCCTTGATCTTCTTGTGCATGTGATTGATCCTGATCTGGTGGTAAATATCCCTGATTTGTATCCAATTGTTGTTGATGATTATGAATATCATTATGTGACTGTTCTTGGTGTTTAAGTGTTAGTGGTGGTGGTGGTGGTGGTAAATATCCATGTTCTTCCTGCTGGGAGTGCTGATGGTGTTCATGATGGTGGTCATGGTGGTGCTGATGGTGGTCATGATATTGAGAGTGTCCTTGATAAGGTGGTAAATATCCCCGGTCTTCGTTATCAGACTGTTGTGAATTTATTCCATTGTAATCCTGTTCAATGAATAAATTATTATGTGCTGATGTTTGGGGTGGTAAATATCCATTGTGATTGTGGTCATGTTTAGACAGATGCGATACGTCAGCTAATCCATTTCGAATAAGTAATCCAATCAAAACTAATCCAAGCAAGTTCTAAAATTACGAAACAAAATTAAAATCAGAAAATTATTATCACACAATATTATTTGATACAAAAAAAATAGAAAGGTACCTTCATTTTTACTTCAGCCTTATATATTATGTAGGTCTACGGCTTAAAGTGATAGAAACGGTGGCGTTGGATGTCCAACAATAAATGATAACGAGTTAAATAAGCTCAACAGACTTTATACTGAAATTATAATTTCAGTTCGAATCTTTGCATCTTCATTAAAATTAGTTGCGTACCATCTACTAAAAAAAAATAACTAAAACTATACACAGAAACTTTGGGTACAGCCAATGTGAAAGGTCCAAAAATCAAATGATACTCATGTATGCATATTTTTGTTGATAGTGACCTCCAATGAATCGTCTCGTCGTCGTCGTCGTCGCGTCGTCGATGGGAGATACACTTTCGATAATTCAAATGAAAAGTAGATAATGTGGTGTTTGAACGAAGGGATCAGGTGGCACAGCAATTTTATCACCCAAATGTTGAAATAATTACTCTATTTAGACATCTGGCAATCATATAATTGCAGGTAGCAGGTACTTTCCTTTTTATATGGATATTATTGTATGTGCCTTATAAAATACCTATATGAGAAAGAAGAACCGCGTTTATTCACCTAACAAGCACTGAGTGATGACGTTGAATATTCAAATTGGAAATGCGATAATGATTTGATGTCAAAGAAGTCCATCAACATCAAATTAACAGAATTAATTTCGTATACAAGATGTGACCAAATTATGCAAAATAATGCTTGAGACAAAGAAAAAAATAAAAACCAACAACAAAAGTATAATGAGATGTATTTTGTGAATTTGATTAATTGGGAAACACAGCAATCACTTGGAACGGAAATGACAATCTAAGGCTAGATGCAATGATAGTGCAGTACCAGTAAGTATTAAAGTTGGTGGTTTATCTACCAGGAAGTATTCTATAGGTAATATGTATCAAATGGGCCGCATGTACTTATAGTAGAAAAATTCCAAAGCAATATAAACAGCGAAAGCATAAATGTTAAAAAAAAACAATTGCATCTACTTAAATGTATATGTACAAAAACCTGTGCATATATAGTTTACCAAGTTCTAAGTTTATTAATATTAAATATCAATTGCATAAAGTGGTTCCCGGAATTCTGGTATGTGTCTGCAGCTCGATCGCAGCCTTAGCAGGCAATTTTCTTTAAACTTTGGACTCAGGAGAAATTGGGTTTAAAATAACCTGATGCCTGTTTTGTATCTCAAAATGGCTCTAATCAATTTTATAAAAAAAAATACGAGTCAATTTGTCTTTAACGGTTATTAAACCTTTTTTTGATTTTCAAATTCCTCGTATACAAGAGATCTTCTAAATTTGTAAGAGTTTCGCATATAAAAATATTTCAAAAAAATATGTTTTGATTTTTTTTAAATATTGATGGGTTGATGATTTTTTTTTTAAACTTTGTTTAAAATTGTATTTCATGAAATAATTAAATTTGGCATACCAAATTTAAGCATAAGGGATTAAGCATAGTGATTAAATCTATTTTGGGGATGCTTTAAGGCGTTTCTTGGAATCGGCTCTTACGATTTGGATACAATTTCTGAATTTTTACTTGCGATATATAGTCATTATATGGTAAGTAATCGATTCGTTAAAAAATCAAACTCGAGATAGTAATTTTCCCTAACATTACGATGATAGAGAACGCGAAAAAATTGGGTCCCGCAATTCTGTCTTTCTGTCTGTCTGTCCTCGCCCGTACGCCTAAACGGCTGAAGGGATTTTCTTTAAACTTGGTGTATAGTGTTTTTTGACTAATATGCCCAGACGTTTTTTTAAATTTTTTCTTGTGACCAAAAATAACGGTACCTGCTATACATTTTTATTCGACAAAAAGGAAAATAAAATTTTTCTCAAAAATGGGTCCGAGGATTAAAAAAAAAATCAAATAAATAAAGTAATGCTACATTCTAGTAGTTTTTTTTTTGTTTTCATAAATTGAATATTGTTGGTACCTCCAGTACAACTAGGTATATTGTTTTGATTTTCTCGAAAATAGTTAAGTTGAAAGTTTTCATTTTTTTTATGGTAAATGTTCTAAAAAAATTTTTTTTTTGAAAAAAAACTACTTGGTGTAAGATAGTTTTTTTTTATTATTTTATAGAATACTTCAAAAAAATTATCTTTCTAAATTAAAAAAACTAACGGTACCTTCCATACAAATGTTGAAAAACCATAAGAAAAAAAAAATCTTTTTCTCGAAAACGGCTCCAGAATTTTGATAAAAAAATGTGCATTTACTATTTAAGGTATGATCAAATCATCTCGTTGACGGCTGCTCCGATTTCAACCAAAATTTTTATACAATAGCTCCTTCACAATGCAAATAATTTTGAATATACAAATTTTCAAAAAAATAATTTTTTGATTTAAAAAAAAAATATTGAATTTTTTTTTTTTTGAAAATTCAGTAAATATACTGGGCTAATGGGCTAATGAAACTTTTTTTATTTTGTGTAAAATTGTATTTTATTAAATACTAAATGATCGCATACAAGATTTTATTTTTCAAAATGAGCAAGAAATTTTATATATAAAAAATTAATTTTTAAGAAAACCGCTCCAACGATTTTTTATTTTTTGTACATAAATTCATCTATCAAAAAAATCAGATGGCATACTCGATTTTGAGATCTTACTCTCAAAGCCATTCAAATAATAAATTTATAGTAACTTATAGTAATAATTTTTTTAATTATTTTTTTTAATGCTATCATAATATTTTGGAACCTATAGCTTTGTGTATGTATGTACTTGTACATCATCAATTTCTAGCTTAGTTTTTACCACTTTTCTAATTACTTCATTAAATACACTATTTTTTTTGCGCCACTTGAATAGAAACAGTGTGCGTTTTGTCTTTATAAATTACGGTACGAGGAAAAAATATTATTCTTATAAAAGAAGTGTAGATTAAAAATAATAATTGCTTAATCAAATAAAAGATGGGCCGCGGAAAACCATTAAACCCTGCAGACGCGGAAAACAAGCTTCCTCTACGCACAATTGCCAAAAAAATAAGAAGTGAGAAAATAGTTTGAAATAAAAAAAAAAACTATGGACAAATGTGTAGGGTAGGCAATCAAGAGCCACAATAGACGCAGACCGAAGAAAGATAATTAGACTGGCTTCAAATTCAAGCGACTCTGCTGCTAAAATCAAGGCGAAGAGTGGTATTACAGCGAGTCTTAACATTATTAGTCGTGTTATTCGTGGCTCACAACATTTAAGGCACACGAAGACACAATATATAATAGATTTTGCAAGAAGAATATGACGTAAAAGGAAGAGTGGATAAAAGTGGTAATTTCTGACGACAAAAAAATAAATTTAAATGACCCGGACATACAGTGGACATAGGCGCCCGAAGGATTTTCTCAATAGAAAATAATGATATGATATGCTCGGAAAGTGTAAAAGCGATACAAAATAAATATACAATTTTTGAATTCGATGTTTTTTTTGTATTAAAATTTTATTTATTCTGTGTAGGCATAGGTCAGTTGTAAGTGATTTTATTTTAGGATTAGAAAATGTGACATTTTATTCGTGTTGACGTTAAATAATTATTAAAGGAGGCAAATATATGATTTTTCTTCAACATCTGTTACTTAGTAAGTAGCAACTGCAACTGCCTGGGCTTTTTTCCAAAACGGTCAATTATTTCGTTGTAAAAGTTTGATTGTTCTTTGACAATATTTCGATGAATGTACATCATGCACAACGAATCGAGTCGTTTGTCGGTCATTGTGGATCTAAGCCCAGTTTTTACTTTGCGTAAGGTGCTAAACGATCGCTCAGCGGTGCAAGAAGTTGTTGGAATTGAGAGCCCTATACAAAGAGCTGAAAAAATCGATGGATAAAACTCCTCTACGCTGTTCAATAAATCAGAAATATTTGAACAATCATTTCAATAAGTCTGCATTTTGTTTAAATTGTACCACATCTTGGACTTCGTCAAGAAATTATCCAGAAAGCAGCCATATTTCTCCATTATTTTCTGTATAATAATATCGAATTCTGGAGAATCCATAATTTGCATATTTTTTGGTGATGGCTGAAATAGTGAAAATGCAGCTTTATTTTCTTCTGAAAAGCGCTCTGTAAGCGACATTATCAGGGAATTAATGGACAGAATTTAAATAGCTTTTCTTAAAAGCCGTAGCTTAATGGTTAGTGCGTTCGACTGTCACGCTGAAGGACTGGGTTCACTTCCTAGCCTCGCCCAACTAACATTTCAGCTTCGGTTCGGCTTAATAGAATAGGTTTTAGAAGTTCCATAAGACATTTGTAAAGTTTACTTAAGCATAAAAAGGAGAATGTTATACAAGCTAATATAGCTTGTATACGTGATTTCGGAAAATCTTCTTATAAACTTATTCGCAGATCTTTTAAAAGTAGCAGATTGTATAAAAGCCTAAAGAAGCCGATACGAAGTTTTAACGAGCGATATTGGAAATTTGAATGATACTTCAACTTGACAGATAGCTTCGGACATAGTTGTATAAAAGTGAAATACAAGTCTTATAGAAGGTGAACAAAAATAAATTAAAAAAAAAAGAAAGATACATTTTTGTTTTTATTTTTGAATGTGATTTTTGCTGCATTTTATCTATAATCAAGTATCAAATTAAATTATTTATTAATTATAGTATTGGAAACAATTATAAAACATAAATTATATTTTTACCTCACTAGGGATCGAACTCGGGAACTACGTGACAGTCCATCACTCTAACCACTCAACCATCTTTGATATAATTTGGAAGATGCAAAAACTTAATCAGCCTTTTCCTTTTTTAAAACTTTAAATTTTCCTTAAATAAATCCAAGCTCCTATAAAAATTTTCACACATGAACAAGATTTCTATAACTCTCTTATACATTTCGCGTGAGGAAACAAATGTACCTAAACGATTTGTTTAGCAGTCCCCTTGCTCCATTTTCATTTCAATAGTCTTAAATTAATATAAATAGTCTTAAAATAAACTAAGTAATAATGCATATTTTTGATAATTTAAATCCGAAAAAACACGGCCACTTAAGCACGATTAACAGAAACAAGGTATGCTCATTAGGGGTGTGACGTTAGAATCATCAGCTTATGTTCGGAGAAAAGAAAAATAATTAACTTTATTTGATTGTTATTATAATTTTTTCTATTTTTAAACTGCTCATTAAGAATTTAAAAACAATTTATTTAAATACTTAAATTAATTATCGTCTTCACTTTAAAAAGAACAAAAACATAAAAGCAGACCGTGACGGCACATAAATACCCAGAATGTGAAAATGCCGAATGTTATGTTTATCTAATGAGCAAAAACCTTATTTCTGTTTATAGTGCATTGAAGCTTATGTCTTAAACCAACGAAAAGTAGCTTTCCGAATGCTCAAAAAGAGAAATCAAGAAAAATGAATTATCTTTCTCTCCACGTGTTCAATTTATTTAATATACATATATAATTATAAATGTGAATAGGGTTTTTTTTAAAAAGCTTCTTTAAAATGACTTATACAAGTTCGAGCTTCTTTATTATAGATTGACATATTGGCCGCGTTCGGGTACGTCACCAATGGTATCTAGATTTGTTGGTGTTGTTGTAATGCCTAAAGAAAAAACCAGCCAACGAACCAAACAGCTGATATCAAAAAGAAATCTAAGGCTATCCCAAAAATATTCGGATCTCTTTGGATTAAGGCTGTCCCAAACAAACGCGGAACATTCGCTTTGCAGGGCGAACCATTCACAATCATAAAAAATAAATGACAAATAAATATTGCTAAACAACAAGAAAAACTGCTGTCGGCGAATGTTCCGTGCCGCTTTCGCGTTGGTTTGGGAGAGATACTTCATACTAATAGCTGATATCTCACCTGTTTATTTTCTTGGTTTTCGTTTGGTTTGGTTACATACATGGTTTTGGTCGTTCGAAAGTGTATTAGATGCTAAAGTAGATACCATATGTCTGCCTACCACCCGAACGTGGCCATTCTTTTATGATTCTTTAGTAAGACTTAACAAGCCGTATCGAAGTATTCAATAAAGCTTATTGAAAATGGTTACAGAAAACTTTTAAAGGCAGCAACTTATATAAAAATACTATGCAGCGTTTTTAAAGTGACATCTTCAATCATCTTCTGTAATATCAATTTAAGAAGCCTATTAGAGTGACAGCTCGCAAACTCGGTAAGTCTTCTTTTTCTTATTTCTATTCGGCTTTAAAGAAGCAGTTATCCAGCTCGTTACATTTATATAATTTTTTCCGCTGAAGGCCGTACCGAAGCATTATATAAAGTGAAACCTGCGGCACATCAATATTTTTAAGCTAAAAGAAGCTGAATTGTTAGTTGGGCGTCCACCTAAAAACTAAAAAAATTTTTAGGGCTACTGCTTCTTGCGAGGAATTGACAAATCCTCCAAGAGTAGTCACGAATAAGTGCTTCTCGTCTAGCCAATCGGATTCGGCACAAAATTGTAGGTCCTTTCCATTCCTGTCAACAGGCGCACATAGGAATGGTTGCGAGTTGTTAGTCACTAGGCCCTGGTTCTTCACGAGCCGTTGTGCCACCCAATTTATTTATTTTATTCTAAACTTACTTTGGGGGGAAGAAGCGGGAACATTTGATCGATGGATTTGTTTTTGAATTATTCTTGGACAGCTTAAAACTATGCCTGATTCACTGAAGCATTTTTCCATTAACTCCCATAGAGATTTAAAGCAATTGTCAGCATCCTCTCGATTTTGTTGAAACAATTTATTCAAAACTATGATCTGATCTTTTACTGTTGACCGATTTTGGTCAATGCCCTGTAAAATATTAGCAACAGGTTCTAGCATCGATTAGTAATGTGACATCACAAACAAACAAACTAAAAAGGTCGAATTTGTGCAGGAGTAATAGAGTTACTTCTGAAAGTTTTTGCAGTCCCTGAATTACAACAAAGATATGCTCTCTCAGAACTAGAATGCTTTTGTATTTTGCCGTCCACCTTGTTTCACAAAACAGAGGAGTACTGGGTATGCATTTTTAATTTAAAGCCAGAGTTGTTCGTTCACATTAAGGTAAGGTCGCACTCAGTAGAACTTTTTTCGAACTAATTTTATGAATTTAAATTTCGAAACCAAAATTTAATATACCTACTTATTTCTGGGTTTATTTTTGATTTTGTATCGAATTTCTATTATTGAATCCAAGATGGCATGTTTGTTGGTTGTTCATAGAATATGGGGTGCAACCGGCTAAGGTGATAGTTGATTATCATATGTGTTGTTTGTCGTTTTTATGATTGCTCTCTTTCTATCTTTGCCTATATATTTGATAAAGATAGCTATTTTCAGATCGACAATCAGCACAATTGATTCCACCCCTGATAATGATAAAATCCCAAGACAAACCAAGGGAAACAAATTTTCCAAGAAAATAATCACATTTCCGAACAAAATGAAAGCGGCTATACACGACTTGGCTCAGAGTCAGGTGGGGGCAAACTATGGACTCTAACCAAAAAAGGAAATTTAAACAGTCGTTTTTGTGAAAATTTCCTAGTTAATAATAAAAATAGAACTAGTATGATTGTTCGGCCAGAGCCAGGGGGCAAGTGCCCCCCACTGCCCCCCCCCCCTGTGGGTGGCTATGACAGTGGACGCTCGTTAACTTGAAAACGTACGAAACCAGGAGTGTTGAAGCTATAGGATTGTATAAGTTACTGGATCAAGTTAAAAAATTGTTGTTTTTGTTTTAAATAATTTTTCATTTTAATGATTTTGAAACATAAATAATGACATTATACATAAATAATTGGAATTGAAACGTTTTTAAGACAACTTGGAAAAAAAAAATCGTTATTTTACTTTGCTTAGCTTTGCACAGAAATTTTGAAAAGAAGATTCTCGGAGATTCGGGAGAATTGTGAGTTCTGATAAAGTTTTTTGATTTCGAGTGGCCCAATCGATGACCTCATCGAAAATTTTAATTGCATCCTTGTCAGTTACAATATTTTGTACAATCTGTTTATCACTAGAATCCGATTCACTTTCAGCTTCAATGTCTTCTACTGAATCCGGAGTATCATCAAGTAACCACTAATTGATATCTTTTTCTGTGTACTCCTGTGAGAATAGAAAAATTTGTATGTTACCAATACCTGTTCAAAAACAAATGTTGGGCACAGTTACCCGGTTATCTACTCTTTCCAACAAACATTGTAAGGATTCAGTTTGGTCACTTTCCTGATTATTTCTCGAGCGTTCTCTAAGAATGGACAACGGCACATCATCTTCTTCATTTATGAATCTGTATCGAACTGCATGAGTATTGGTACTCTGCAGTCGATGTAGAAGCTTTAGGTAAAGATTGTATATAAAACTTAACGAATGATTGAGCTTGGTTAACGTAAAGTTACAGGATTTAAATTCAATTGCTTACAGAAGGTTATAGAAGAAGGATGTGCTTGTGCTTGAATAAAGAGTGTTTTGTTTTCTATATTTTTCCACTATAAAACGGTTGTTTTCTTTATTTATTTGTATGGAAGATTTCGCTTGGTTTTGTTTTAATTGGACAGTTTGTATAGTAAAAATAGAAATCTGACTGGGCTACGATACAGAATCCATCACCGTCATCATTTAATATAGGGTTCGAACCAGTTCGAACACTTTTCAAGAATCTGAGATAACACGTTATCCCATGTTTATGAGATCAAAATGGCGGATTGACATAAATTGAAATTTTCAGTTCAAAAACAATGTCGTCATTTTCCATGGCTATGATTGAAACCCATTTTCACTTTTTTTTTCTTCAAAATTTCGTTTACTAAATAGCCATAGTCAATAATTACAAAAAAAAGTGCTCAATTCGCAAAGCGCGATGTAGTTCTGCATTTTTGATATGTTGTTGGGGCATGTTAGAGTAGTACGAGTATAAAGCCAAGTTTGCATTTTCGAAAAAGCTGCGCTCGCTGCAGTAAAAATGCAACAGTAAAAAATACGCTAAATCACCCCATTTTTTTCAACATTTTCCCTATTAACTTTGAGAATATGCAACTTAGGAAAAACCCGTCCGCTATAAACTTGTTTGTTATAAAATTTTCTACAAGAACACATTAGTTTTAAATTCATGCATGTTATATTTGTGTTGCTATCTATCCAGGAATTAAAAAATCTGAAAAACTAAGTACTTTTGAAGCACTCAAAAAATAGGTCAACAATTTTTAAATTCTGCTTAAAAATTGGAATAAAATAGTCTAGAGTATTAAATACGAAATTCAAAAATTCGATCCAAATCGGTCAGATAGTTTTGGCAAGAAAAATGATGTTAACTAAAGTCCCCAGCCTACGGCCGCGAACTAAACTCAGGAGAAGGGGTTAAAGGTACCCCTTTTTAGATTTTCGTGAATACTTCCACAACCTAGCATGTTAGCGGAAAAATCTATACTACTCAATTAGATACAATTAAATTGTCTATAAAAATGTATATTCACATTTTTTCTTGGGTCAATAATAGAGGAGATGCGGGCGGTAGAAAAGCCAACAAATCTGAAAAACCTGTTATTGTCTTAGATATTGAATGTTTTCTGATTCACCCGGAAAAAACAAAAACCGTTAATACACATTCATTCACTGTTGTTTCATTATGTAGTGAAGCTTAAAAAGGAGTTATAATTTCCTTTTTTTTCTATATATCCGAAACAATACGAAAAAGTTGTTGTATACTAAATTAGGCAAAATTAAAATAACAAGAGTTGTTTTCATATGTCGCCAAAAAATGATAACGTTTTTTTTAAAGGAACATAATACAAAATTTATTTTACATAGACGGAGGTTCTTTCTCCCCCCTTTAGAGAAGAGGGACATTTTTTAAAAAATAATATTAAAAAACAACGGCAACACTTACAACAAAAAAATGTACCTTTTTTGAAATCCAGAACTCCGTTTTTGTAAAAATTACCTTCAAACTCAAAATAAAAAAAAAAATTGAAAATTTCGTTTTTTATTTTTTTTATTTAAATTGTACAATAAAATGCAGAATTGGATTTTATTGTTCACTACCCCTATTAATTCTTAATAGAAAATTGAAAACTAAATGGTTCTTTGTCTCCTACTTTTTGAGAAAAATGAAAGTTACGACGAAAATTTTTTTATTTTTTTTTTTTTTATAATTTTCTTTATTATTATACTGTTTAGAATGTGATAGTAGCGTTTCTTTGAACTTGAGGTTAATGAATGAATAATTTCTTTGAACCTGCGAAGCAAGCCACCCAAGTTACTGTGATAGTGGTAGAGGGGACCCTAAGGTATAACATACTCAAAGTCCCCAGCCCAGGGCCGCAAGCCTTAGACAGGAGAGGGGGGTGAAGGTCCCCTTTTGTTAGGGTGTCCATCTGGGTACTTTACAAAAAGAGGACATTTTGCTCTAAAAGCTATAAAAAAGAGAACAATTTTGAGCAAAATAGAGAACAAAAAAGAGAACACAAAAAAATAAAAAAATAAAAATAAAATAAAAGAATCAAGCGTCCTAATTATCAAGAATCATACACACGTTGGTAGATGTATAAATTGCTGAACAAAATACAACTAGTAGGTATAAGAAATGTGGTCTGCTCATTTTAATAATGGGCTAGAGTTGCCTTAATCATCAATAATATCCTCTTATTATTTTTCTCTTGTATGTACTTTTTCTTATATAACTCTATCATTTAAAAATTGTATAGAAGCTTTGACAACATAGTCTTATTTTATTATAAAATTTACCTAACAACGAAATCTTACAGCCTTATTCTGGAAACCTCACTGATGCCTCACAAGTCAAAATAACCTTATAACTCGTGGTGAACTCGCCTTATAAAAACGTAAAAATTATGATCTGCTCCTTGGAAGATCACAACTCACGTTGTTCTTGTGAGGTTTCTAATGAGGGCTCCCACAGAATACCAAATTGTGACCACCTCATAAGAAACCTCATTCACAAAAAATTGTGACCTGTGAGCCTCGTAACGGCAGAATAGGGCCATTAAGTCTATTAATTGACATTGAAATACAAATTATTGCAATAAATCAAAAGCGAATTTCATTAAAAAAAAAAATAGAGAACAAAAAATAGATCCATAGAAAAAAAGATAGTGTAAAAAAGATCAGAGTGAAAAAAGAGAACATGTTCTCTTTTAAAGAGATAAGATGGACACCCTACCTTTTGTAGTTTTTCTTCCATATTTGGGAAACTAAGCATAATAGAGGCAAAGTCAATACCACAAACTGAAAGAAAATTAAATTCCCTTCCAAAAAAAGTTATAATTTTAGTTATTAAATTCGAAGCAAATGTGAAAGACACTATAAGGAGCTACTTAGGAGGTCTTTTTCATTTGTTCCTATCGTAAAATTTGTATGTTAAGCAACGATTCAGTTTAAATTTAAAGAATAATACGTTTGTGTATTTGTTTGTAAAATACCGTTACCATTCAGTCGTTCAGTAAAGTATTCGAACTATATACAACTACAAACAAACCTTTTTATTTTAAAAAAACATTATAAGAGAAGAAGAGAATGACGCACCATTTTTGGGCGCCAATTTTAGAGGGTGATTCTCTTCTTCTCTTATGTATATTTTTAAAAGAAAAGGGTTTGGTCGTATCGGTAGTTCCAATATTTTATTAACTTTGCACTTTTCCATTTTATTTCAGGACAACGGAGTTATAAAACTAGAATATTTGCTCATATGATCTTTCCTCTAAGAAATTATCATACAGAAACTTTTATAAAAAAAAACCTAGTTTCAGGGAAAACAATGCAGTACAAACAAATATAAATGCATAACTGCAAAAATGCATTTTTTGTACAAGTATACGAAATTTTTTATTTTCTGTTAAACTAGAGCTGTCAAACTATTGTTTTTTGTTGCTGTTTTTTTTTTGCTTGTTTGCAATTGAAATCTGGTGGATAGTTACAATTACCAAAGATAACAAAAATAAAAGAAAATGTTCTGAAACCAAGTCACTTGCAAATCAATTGGAATATGCCTTAGGAAAGGCCGAGCTATACAAACCTACATACATAGCTATTAATATCTTCATATTTTCTTTCGAAAATCGATACTTCGAGCTGAAATCTTCATCCCTAAGTGCAATGGGATTAAAACGAGTTTTGTACTGGTTTGGGCTTCTTCTTCTTCCAGCCCAGTCAAAGCGCTTAAGGAATTTAAATCATTTATAAATGCAAAATAACTGCCCATTTTGTCTTAGTAACAAAAAGAAAAAAATGCATTTGCACTCCTTTTTGTAAATTTCACACGATGTCTTGTCAAAATGAAATTTAGATACTTAAACAGCTTTGCTCTGGCTTTAAACCTTCTATAAACCAGTTTAAGCTCAGTCCACCTCTATTTTTTAAATAAGCATTTAAAGATTAGAGGCGTTGTTAAGTTAAGAAAAGTTGGCTCAATCGTTTAGACACTCCTTAAATCCGAGTATTTTTAAAAGTCTTACTCCATAAATCAAATAGACACTATAAATTTGCCCAAAGAAGTTGTGTTTTTTGTATATTTTTCATTCCATCTATATAATTTAGAAAATACAAACAAAGCTAGATTGTCTTCTTCGATTTTTAATTACTATAAGCCCAGTTTGAGGTTATTGTAAGTTTACATTTTAAAGTAAAATTTTATAATTAATGGAAGTCAAGTTCAAGCTTTTACGAAACGAAAATGTAAAATGTTTAAGAAATTGCATGGCCTTGAAGTTATTCGAATTGATTTACTGACAAATCGAAAGGTATCATTCCATTCCAGACATCTAAACTGGCCCAGTTTCATTTGATTATAATTATATTATGATACATTATAAGCGATGACATATGGCCACCACAGCAACAACAAATGTAAACAAAATTAATTTATTTAATTACAACACACAACAACCATCATTCGTAGATAATATGCATTTCATTTGCATATCTTGTTTGTCGGAGCATTGGCCGCAACTTTTATTATGAATCAATATGAATATTATGATATTATGATTCGTAAGAAAGTGTTTTTAAGACCATATTTTGTTTATAAAATGACTGAATTATTTGTTCAAAAAGTGTTAACAGTAGTTATTATTGTAAGACAATAGTAAATCTTCAATGGTTTCAATTACTTAATAATAAACATAACATAGGCATAATTTAAAGTCGCTTAAGGCTAGTGTTTAAAAATTGTAATGATTAATCATTTTTATTATTTAATCCCTCTCATAAATATGCGGTATACCGATTAAATGGAAGCTAAATAAGTCTTTGTTCAAAGATTTTTAATTAATTGCAAGCTTGCATTTATTTATTGATTGGCGCTAAATTGATTTATCTTCTTAAATAGCTAGGTATGTATGTCTATTAAATCTGTTTTTGGCAGATCTTAAATCTGTGTATTGATTACCGACTTAATTTCAGTCAATACCTATCTATTAAAATTAATTTTAAAGATTGCTCTTTTATGAGGAAGTTCAATAAATAGATTTAGTTTTGATATCGAAAAAAAAAATATGCACAACTGGATCGCACGAACTTGCTCTCGTGTCGTAGATAACAACTAGAATGTAGCTGGACATTGACGGTGTAGATATATTGATGGTTTACTTATATTCTTATACCTTTTAGAAAAACAATTTTATTTTTTTTATTTAATACAAACAAATTCGAAAAAAATGTTACCATACCGAAATTGCTTTATTTTTTCAGTTGTAAGATATAAAATTTAAATTTCATATCTCTGTGCGTATATACATATCTTGTATCGCTTTATTCTACGAAAATAAAAATACTTCGCCCCAAATGACAATGGGCAAATATGTATCGAGCGTGGGCCCACGACCAATAAGAACGGCCTTCATATCGCATATAGCTACATGTTTATGCATTCATTATCCGTTTTCCGTTTGTCCCAATTCGCTGTGTGACAAAACTTATTTAATTTGTAATAAAATGAGTTTTAGGGTCAGACTTCCTTTTTTCCATAGTTTTTCTTTAATATTTTTTTTTTTTTTGTATTTTTTGCTCGATTTAAGCAATTTTTTGGAATTAAGTTCTTTGAACCCATGACACACTACCAGAATTTTGTCAGATTTTTAAAATTATGTTAAGGGGTCGCAACCATCAATTTTATGCAAAAGGCAGTTTTTGGAGTGTTTAATTTGTAAAAAATTCAAATACTGGTTTTTAAATAATATTTTTGATGTCAAAATCATCTCTGGAAAAAGCAAACAAATATCAATTTTTACCTAATTTATCACAATAAAAATAGATTTTGTTTTTAAGGTTCGTTTGTGATTCGTAAAGGACCATTCACATGAGACCGACCAACGACCGACGAATGCACAAACAAGTGGGAATTACAAAATTGATGAACCTTATTTCACAAAATCTAGTCAAAATGGTAGAATTCCATTTAAGATTAATTTGAAAATTATAAAATCTGAATTTTTATTTGCTTAGATATGAGAAATTTGAGAAAATAAATTGGTCGTAACGAATTGTGGCTATTCGCGAAAAACAAATTGTTTTCTTAAAATGCTCTTGTTTTAGCAGTTAAAATGTAAATTTTAGTATCTTAAAATAATCCTCATTTATAATTCTTTCATTTTGTGTAGATTTTGTAAAGAATTTAGGTTTATTAATGTTTTAAACCCCATTTGTTCATTCATTCGCCGGTCGTTGTCGCTCTCATGTGTACAGTCTTTAAAAGTAAGACAAAACAACTCACAAAACGAACATCAAAACCACCATTATTATATTATTATAAGGGGTTAAAATATATTTAGCTGATTCCTTATTTAGTAACAAAAAAAATGGTATTATATTTATTACGGGCTGATCACAAAATAGATAAATACAAATATAAACAAAAAATATAATATTTTGTTTGCTTTTTATGGCACTAAAAGATTTTTAACTTAGTCAGTTCCTTACCGATTTTAAGTTTCTTTGCGGTTTTTCAAATAAGAATGTTAGTCTCTTTTATATCATATACAAAAGTCACTAATCCAGGTCCTTCTTTTCACAAAAATCACCAAATAGTCCAGAATCAAAGCCAAGTCGTCGTTTTTGAACAAGTAGACAAAAAAAATAGGTATAAGGGTGGTTTGTGGGTGGTTTTGTGGGTTGTCTTGTCGAATTTTTACGAATTGAAAATAATACCCATTTTTATTACGAAAAATGAGATACAAATTAGTGGCGTTCTTTGTTTTCCCAAGATGATTTTGACGCTTGCATGTAGTTGGCCTACCAACTATTGAGTTGAGCAAAACTGTTAATTGCAATCGCTTGTACATCGTTTGTCTACGTTTGTTCAAGTCTTAGATTTGTTTGTACACTCACCGTTTTTTTTATATAGCCACTTCAAATAAATTTACAGAGTTTGGCCCACCAACTATAACGCTCGAAAAATCTGGAAATGCAGTTCGATAGATAATCGTTTGTCTATGTTTGTCTTTTTTTTCGCTTATTTACGTCCCAAATTTTGTTGACAATAATTTTTTTTTTAACCAAATTTTATTTAAATTTTAAAACATATGCATTCGTTTGTCTATTTTTTATAATGCTTTTTCATCGTGTTAATTTTTTTAATTTGTTATTATTTTTTTAATTATTATTTTTTTTTTGGGACATGCAGTTGGCCCACCAACAGTATTCTCTCTTATTTGGGTTCTTTTTTTTCTATTCTTTTTAAGGAGTGCCCTGCATTTAGGCTGCATTTAAAAAGACTTTAGTTACACCTTGAGCATAATTTATTCAGTTAAAATAAATTAAAAAAGCTAACAAAAATAATTCTAATTTTATAGGTTCATTAACTTGAAGTTGATATCAAGTTAGCACTAATTACCATTTTTTTCTTTTAAATAGTAGAGCTAGAAATTTTTTTTCCACAACTAATTTACTACTAAAAAGCTACAATTAACTGCATATTTACTTTTTTGAATTTCCACAAATGTAGTGCTTACTTGACATACATCAAAATTCAAGTAAATGACCAAGTATCTATAGAATTAGAATTATTTTTCTTAGCTTTTTTTAAATTATTTTAACTGAATAAATAATGCTCAAGGTGTAACTTAAGTCTTTTTAAATGCAGCCTAAATGCAGGGCACTCCTTAAAAAGAATACAAAAAAAAAGAATAAAGTTTTAATTATCGCAATTTCGCATACAAGAGAATGCTGTTGGTGGGCCAACTGCATGTCCCAAAAAAATAATAATTAATTAAAAATAGAAATAAATACAAATTAAAAAAATTAACACGATGAAAAAGTATTATAAAAAATAGACAAACGAATGCATATGTTTTAATATTTTAATAAAATTTGTTTAAAAAAAGATTTTTGGTCAAAAAAATTTGGGACGTATACAAACGAAAAAAAAAAAGACAAACATAGACAAACGATTATCTATCGATCTGAGTTTCCAGATTTTTCGAGCGTTATAGTTAGTGGGCCAACTACATGTCCCAAAAAAAGTAATAATAAATTAAAAATAGAAACAAATTCAAATTTAAAAAATGAACACGAGGAAAAATCATTATAAAAAAGAGACAAAAGAATGCATATGTTTTAAAATTTTAATAAAATTTGGTTAAATAATTTTTTCTCAAAAAAATTTAGGACGTATACAAACGAAAAAAAAAGACAAACATAGACCAACGATTATCTATCGATCTGAGTTTCCAGATTTTTCGAGCGTTATAGTTGGTGGGCCAAACTCTGTAAATTTATTTGAAGTGGCTATATAAAAAAAACGGTGAGTGTACAAACGAATCTAAAACTTGTACAAACGATTGCAATTAACAGTTTTGCTCAACTAAATAGTTGGTGGGCCAACTAAATGAAAGCGGTTTTGACATCAAAAATATTATTTAAAAACCAATATTTGTATGTATTGTATGTATTTTTTACAAATTAAATACTCCAAAAACTGCTTTTTGCATAAAATTGATGCTTGCGCCCCTAAACATAATTTTAAAAATCTGAAACTCATGAGTTCAATAAAGTTCTTAATTCCAAAAAATGGCTTAAATCGAGCAAAAAATACACAAAATATTAAAGAAAAACTATGGAAAAAAAGGAATTGTGATCCTAAAACTCATTTTATTAAAAATTAAATATTTTTTGTCACACGGAGAATTGGGACAAACGGTTTACGGATAATGAATGCATAAACATATACGATATGAAGGCCGTTCTTATTGGAACTGGGCCCAATTTGCCCATTGTTCAAAAGCAAATCCGTTCAACTGTTAAGGCTCGATGTTCATCAGGACACGCAGACGCACAGACAAACAGACCGACGCCATGGACCTCTTGACGAAAATAACAGTTTTGGACTTTTACATCATCGTAATGTTAGTTTTGATTAAAATCTCGAAACATTTTTTCACACGAAACCAATACTTGTCTTTAGAATAATTAATTATTTTGTGATTAAAAATCATAAAATATTACGGTAATAAATAACGCTAAATATCTGTTTGTGTAAATTTAAGAGCACAAGCATTAGGAACGAGAAGACAAGACGAGACTTTTGTTAAGGTCGTTTGGGTCTCGTTTAAATCGAAAAATGTCAGTCTCACCTTAATCGGTCTGGTATAATTAAGTCTCCTCTCGGTCTCGTCTTTAGATGGTTTGGTAATAGTTTCATCTCAAATTCAGACCTAAAGATCACCTGTTATTTTATCGACTACTGAATTATTCAGATAGCTATAGGTACATTTTAAACTGAAAAATAATTACAAACGAAAATAATAAGAAAAACGGAATTAATAAAACTATACAATACATACTTCTGAAATTGTTTTGCCATCAACGCAATTTAGGAGGTGTTATATTAAAGACTAGGTCGTACGTACTTGCTCTTAGTTTCAAGTGACTTACATAGGTACAAATTCAAAAATTATATGAAGGTTATATGAGTTTTATTTAAAAACATGGTTATTAAAATAAATTAATAAGTTTGAGCTAAAGAAAAATGTTGGCATTTGATTTCTTGAATAAATATATACATACATATATATGGAAACAAAATTATTAAAATCGTTTGTCCGCTTTTTTACTTAATCATTTATTTGATCATTTTTAGAAAAAAAAAAAAAATTGGAACACCAATTTAATAATTTAAAAAGAATGACAGCATCTCGTCGCCCGAGAATTGGTTTGTTCCATACGCCATTGGCACTTTTTCGAGAAAAACGCATTTAAAGATTTGCGTACTTGGTACTCCGAAACTGTGTGATAGGATTTTTTTAACTTGAAGTTATTCTTATGAGGATTTCACCTACCAATTTTCAAAGTGTTTTGCCAAGCCGTTAACAAGATAAGTTGATTAGTGTAAAAGTCCACTTTTTTGACTTGTGTCCCACCTCCTACATTTTGAAAATGATTTTTTTTGTATACACGTGGAACACAAAAAAATGGATATGGCATAAAGCAATTCTCATCAAATGTATATTTGAAAGGCAAATAGCATGGAGTTGGATGATAAAATTTGAAAATAAAATCGATTACATCTCTTTTTTTAATAAAGGTTTTATTTAACAAATACAATAAACACTTTATAATAATATAAATAATAATTTTAATTATATGCCTGTAAGACCTGTCAAACACTATTATCCACTGTGCAATTGCCACCCGCATTCTTCTTAAAAAAAAAAAACAAAACAACTAAAATTAAAGCAGTTTTACTGCTTTGTTGACTGCTTTGTTTACTTGTTTTTGACATTCTTGGGATTTTGCTGTCGCAACTACTGTCAGCTGAATAATTTAGATCAGCTCTTGAATCATCACCTTTCGGGAAAATAACAGTTAGCATAGAATGTGTTACCTTGAAATAACTGAGTTAGTTTTAATTACTTGAAAAATATCCCGACGACGAAGAGGAAGAACTAAGACCCTTGGGCAATAATTCGTCATCTCATCAAACATGCTTTATTTGAAAACAAAATATATGTATTTTATATCCTGCATTTATTTAAATAAACTGGAAAAATAAGCAGGTACTTACTTAAGGATACCGCTGGCGCTGGCCACAGAACGAGGTTCAGATGAAACAGTGTCCTTTACAAAAAAACTCAAAAAATCCGCGATCGCACGTGTTTTCACCTTAGCAGTCAAATTCAAGCCACAACTAGCTGATTTCATAAGCCATCAAGCCAACACAAAAATTTTGTTTGTCCCACATACATAGCATTCCTTTAACAAAAAAAGTGCACGTAGGACAAACCAATTCTCAGCTTTCTTAGCATTTTCTCTATCTCTTGTCGTCGTGATGTGCAAGTGGAACAAATCTATTCTCACAAAAATACTGCGAAAAATTATATGGCAAAGTTGTCCCAAACGCCAAAAAATGGTTATTGGCACAAAACAATTCTAAAAACTGTTGATTTTGGTGGATATGGAACAAAATCGATGTTCGATATCTCGGGATTGGAAAGATTGGCGCGAATCGGATCACAGATTTAAAAAGAGCATACAAAATTACCATAGAATCCATTCCTAACTCAAAAACGACAAAAGTGGCGTATGGAACAAAACAATTCTCAGGCGACGTCTGTCATCATATACTTAAGCGAAACGGATGAGATGAGGTTTTATTAGTTTTCATATTTTTAAAAAGCCGTTTTCGGGAGCCATTTTCAGAAAATTAATAGTTTTCTTAACGGATTTTCAACATTTTTATGGTGGGTACATGTTCTAGAAAACTTTAAAAAATCATTAAATACCAAATTTCAAAATATTACCAAGATGTATTCGAAATATACAGCTTTCAAAAAAGAATTTAATTTTGGTTTACATTAATACTATTTAAACTTACTAGAAGCTTCTCCACACAAAAAAAAAAGAGCTGAACCGTTTAGGAGAAAATCAGAAACCAAAAAGAGGTTCCCACAAATAAACATATTTTGCAAACGAAATTGTCTTAAAAGTTACATTTCCCTACTCTAATTAACTGTTTTTTTCCTATCAAAACCGTTGAAGCCGTTTTTTTCGAAAAACAAGTTTTCCTTTTTGACTAAACAAAATTGTATAGCAAGTAAATAGCAATAAGAAGATGAAGAAATTTAAATATTGAAATTACTTCTGTTTTAAGTGGAGTTGAGGTCACTTGTACTTTTTAATTGCAAGTAAATAGCGTTATTTTCGTCTTTAAAAAAAATCAGGTTTGAATAAAAGCCATCTAGACATTAAGGGGGAGGCGTGCGGATATACAGAATTGCGAGATCCACATTTTTCATTGTAACAGCAAGTTTGATAAAAATCTTGAGTTAAATTTTTTTTTATGAATCCATACAAAATCAATGGCCCTAAGTAATAAACGAATTTTGAGTCGAATTTAGCCTAATGTCGAGTTTAACTCCTACAAAAAAAATCGAAAATAAACTAGACTCGCCTGAAAATTCGCATCGAAATTAAGTAGGGCTGGCCACGAGACGAGAAAAATCTCGGTCTCGATCTCGGTCTCGCATGATGAGACCGAGACAAGACGAGACGAGAGTGCCTTTAAAGCAACAGAGACGAGACCCAGACGAGACTGTATATTTGGACCGAAATTTACAGAGAGTCTTATAAATTAAAAATTCCAATTTCAGTTAAATATTTATTTTCTTCTGCACATATTTCGTTCCAATAATCTTCAGTTGTCTGGAAACCGTATTTTTCGGAGACGAGACATAATTATGCGAGACCGATTCGAGACCGAGACGAGGCTGAAAAATTTCCATTTTAACGAGACCTAGACGAGACTTACAAAAGTCTCGCAGAGTCTCGTCTCGTGGACAGCCCTAAAAATAAGCTTGACTCGACTGAAAATTCTTCTATTACTTATGGCCAATATCTTGAAAAAGTTGGCATACCAGATTTTATTTTTTAAAATGTGCTAGAAATCTTATGCCGGATTAACACGAATGGCAAAGTTGCCAGTATTTCTGCCAACAAAATGGCAAAATAATTTTTTTATGACGATCATTTACACGAGTTCAATAAATAGTAGACTTTTATGTAAATAATATTTTGCCAACATTTAATGGCAAGGACAGAAATTTTGTATTTACACGACTGCCATTAACGAACCATAATAACGAGGAGGAGGAAGAACACAAGCGGTCCCTGAAATACTATGTTTTGTTTAATCTGCAATGTCGGCCCAGCATAAACTCCTGAGATCTCTGTGCTTGTAGTAACTAGAACAGAAATCCCACAAGTTTTGCCGGGCCTCCACCATTTCCACCAACAGCCGGTCCTCTTCTTTTGACCACATTTTTTCCACTTTCCGCTTCCGATCCTTCGTTTCTTTATTTTCATTTGAACTCACTTTGCAATTTCCCAAGAATATTTATTAAAGAAAAAATACATACAATATATATTTTAAAAAGTATTTTTATTTAAAAATATGTTTTTTTTAGGTACTTACAAATTTAATTTTATTAATCCAGACGGAAGACCAATTTGTTTATTTCTGGATAAGTTTAGTGTTCTATTTGAAATTTAAAATGTCATTTTGCCAAAATAGAATGAGCAAGTTCATTTTTTATTTTTCTAGAATGGCATAATTTGGAAAATGGCGTCAGTAAAGTGTTTACACATAGCAGCATTTTATGCCAAATTCTCTCTGCCATTTTTCTTTTGGCAAAAATATTGCCAGTATTAAGAGCGTTTATACACGATTTAAATAAAAATGGCTATAATTTGACAAATATAATGGCATTTTGCTATTCGTGTAAATGCAGCATTATATATAAAAAAAAATATGTTTTAAGAAAACCGCTCTAACGATTTTTGATTTTTTTTTCATAAATTCATATTAATAAAACAATTTAGATGGCATACTTTATTTTTAGCTCTAACTTTTTAAGCCATTAAATAAACAAATTTATAGTCATAATTTATATTTTAAATTGTGTTTAAAACTTTTTTTTAAAATTTTCCAAGTATCGAGAATTAGTTAAAGAAAAACATATTGCTATACATGAAAACATTGCATGTATCAAAATATGAATTCAATTTATTTATTATATTATTTATTATATTTATAAATCTTTCCTCTTCAAAATTCACATTTAAGTCCCCTTTCACACAGGGAAACTAGTTGCTGGAGATTTTTTCGATGTTTTCCTTTAATTGCCTTGTAGCTTTCACACAAGGAAACTGACTTGCCAGAGATTTTTGTTTGATTCCATATGAAGTCTATTGGCTGAACGCACATTACCGACAGTGTGAGCAGGAATGTGCAAACATCTCCTCAATCGTTGACCGAGGAGATTTTTTTCATTCTCCTTACTTCTGGCGCTTCTCTCCTACAAACTCCCAGTTGCCGGCAACTCAGTTTCCTTGTGTGAAAGCAGTCTAACTGAAGAATTTACGCAAAATCTTAGGTAAACCGCGCCCAATAGTATCGTTACCAAAATTTTATACAGTAACTATAAAACGCGACGAAATAAAGGGGAAGAAATGGATCTTATTAGAAATAAAGCGTTCATCGTTTAGAGTTCCCAGATATCAACCCGTTCATCTTTTGGAACACTTCAATGGTGGGAAAAAAGCGTTCATCTTTCCGAACTGTTCATGTTATAGAACCGTTCATGTTTTCGAAATTCTACTGTATCATAATATTATGGAATCCATACAGATATAAGAACGAGTACATCGTCAATTTCTAGCTATGTAAAAGTTGTTAGCTACGGGAGCAAGTTTGTGCGATCCAGTCGTGCAGTTTCTTTATTTTTGGATAAAATATATTTTTAATATTCCTGTAATTCGTGAATAATTGCCGTGCACAAAATTGCAATTTTTACTTTGCCAATAACGGTCGAAACGGCTGTTATGCTATTTTATACATGGATTTGCATAACGCGTTATTGGTTATAGCTCATAATAATTTTTGGCTACCTCAGACAGACGGTTAGTTATTTTTTTAAATATTAATATGTACGTATGTATATGTGGAACATTTACTATGGAATAATTGAATTATTATTTTACAATATTATAAATTTATAATCTTAATGATGACATTGTATTAGTTTAACCCTTTCGGTACGGGTGTGGTACAAGACAAAGAACATTTATATAGACTGGTACCACATCCGTACCGAAAGGGTTAAAAGTTGATTTTAAAATTTTGGTGACCACATTTATTGTGACCGCAAGTACCTTACCCTCATAGTCCTCATAATATTCTAAAAAAAAAAGTGTGATTGAGTGTCTACTAAAAAAAAATATTCCACATACGCCACCTTTATCCGGGGTTTAGACAAGCGAGTAGAACTAGTAGCATTTGTATCATAGTGTTGGTTTTATAGATGTATGTGTGACTAGTAGCTCTCTGCGCGTTTTGTCAACTAGTATGATTTTTATTGAATATTTCATACAGGAAAATATAAAAACTATGGAAACAATACAAATAAATAAAAACAATACACTACACTAGCAGGATAACTGGCAGGCAAAAATATTATACTATTTGCCCTGCTAGTCGACTCTCTCGTGTTCAGATACACTTACACACATATACGCTACTAGTTCTACTCGCTTGTCTAAAACCCGGGTTACATCTTTAATAAGCTTTATATTTTTTGGTTTTGTTTAACCATTTATTGTACCACTGTACTGTTAAGCTTTGATAGATGTTTTTGTAAACAAGCTTGCAGTGCAATGGTGAAAATAGAAAAAGGTTGTTGTCTTCGGAATTCTAAATAATCACCCGAGCTTTATCTGAGCGTAACTATATGAGGTGAAAGTTTGTAGTTGCAATTTAATAATTAATGCTATGGTGAAAACAAATTTGTATAGTGAACTAGCGATATTTATTACAAATCGTTGACAAAAAAAACACAACTATCAACTTTAAATAATTTATAACTTTAGATTTTTTGTTGTCAAAACAAAATATCTTTTTTTTTGGAAATTCACTGAGTTTTTAATGATTTTAGTAGATTGTTTAATATTTGTGTAATAGGGAGGCATTTTTGCTCTGTTGCTCTGCTCGTCATAATAATATCTCAAGTAATTATTTCATTAAATGGAAGATTATTTGTGATAACTTTGCTTAATCAGAAAACAATGGTCACCTGTATTGGAGACAGGGGGTCAGTAATATGATTTTTATTTTAAACTCAAATAAATCATCTATGTGCGTTACGGTTCCATTTTCTAAAAAAATTGACTTTAAACAAAGTTATTTAAAGACAACGGAACTTACAAAAAAATAAAACATGGATTTCTGGCTTTTGAAACATCTATAGCCTATAGTTAGGGCGTTAAGGGAGACAACCTTGCACTTCATTCTGATGAGATAAGCTTTGGTACACTAATAGTCCACATCCTAAATTTACTTTTAAGAAGTGTTGCAATGGTGCCATAATGCCAACACTGGCATACCGGGGATATAAGGGTTGTCTTCTGACCATATTTTAAAACGAAATTTCATATTCATAAATTAGCCTATTATTTGGGAACCAGTCATCGTTGATGTCGCACAATGTCTTGTTGGATTGAGAATTCTTGAAGCCATAGGAATATGTTAATTTTTTCTTCCACCCTTTTATACGCTGGGGGAGCAAAATACCCTCGGAGTATAAGGGTTTTTATTTGTCAGAAAATAATGATTATAAAATGCATATTCTTAAAATTTCAAGATGAGTGTCGACGTAGAATTTCATCCATGTATTAGTTTTTTGTATAATCGCTTTCAAATGGGGGTAGGGGAAGGTGGAAGTATATCAAACCACTATATATTTGTCTTGGTATAACCTAAGCATATGGCACATCACCTTAGAGTAATTTTTAATGCCCAATCTTATGTAATCCAAATAATTTCAATATGATTTTCCTAGAAAAAGTTATAGCCTTTTTATAAAATGATGACTAAATTTTAAGTGAAATGTGCATGGTAGGTAGGAAGGTAGAAATGGCGGCCACGGGCAGTATAGCCCATAGCCCAATTTGCGCTGAAGTGCGCCGTTTTGATACCATAACTCGTTTGAACCTGTGAATGCAATTGAAGACAGAAAATATGGGCATATCCTCAGGATATCGTCCCTTTTTATTTAGTTTAGAACAGGATTTTGTTGTTGCTTTTAGCACAATCATCAGAAAGTGGATCACTCACTCAACCAGATCAGCACCCGCACCCGCACCATCCACAGTTAGCCCACTAGGCAGTTCGTTGGCTGACAGTGGAGCGTCCACTGATCTGATTGGATGATCATCCGGCCGCTGTGCACCACAAACCCCCACCAGAACCCTAGTCCACTATCTTGTGATCATAGGGAATCGACGGAAGGTATAATGCAGAAGTAGCCGAAATTTGTCCTGGAGCCATTTCGTCGAGTTGAGAAAAGAAATCAAGTCTTTGATCTTCATTTCAGAAAGTTCGTTAATGTCGTGAAAGAATGCTCTTCCGAGTGACTGTTTTCTAGCTTTGGCCAGAGCAGGGCATTTGCAGAGGAAATGAACTACTATTTCCTTTTCCTGCTAGTCATCAGAGCTCCGACAGTGAGTATTGTGAGGTATGCCCAGCTTCGCTGCATGCTCTCCTATTGGCCAGTGTCCGCTACAGGTTGCAACTACCCTGGCTATGTCTTGCCTGGGTCTGCGTTTTAGATCAATTGTTCGGTTCTTGTCATAGGTGGGCCAAATCTTCCTAGATATAATATAGTTTGATAAACTGCTCCACCTACGGTTTGCTTTAGTAAGATAAATTGAGAGAATGTTGCCCTTCATAACTCCAAGCGGAATGTTGACTCTTTCCGCAAGTGAGCCATGAAGGGCTGAACCTTGCCTGGCCAGCTCGTTAGCCCGTTCATTGCCCTCAATGCCACTGTGACCCGGGACCCAGATAAGAGTGACATTGAGGTCAGTGTTCAGACCCGCAAGCTCATTCCGGCATTGCTGGAGCAGTTTGGAGGATGATGTAGCTGAAGTAATGGCTTTAACAGCCGCTTGACTGTCTGTAATAATAGCTGAATAACGGTTTTGGTTTGGATCTGCTTTTAGTAACTTGCAAGCTTCCCTGATTGCCAGCAATTCAGCTTGAAAGACGCTAGCAAGGTCAGGTAGCCGAAAGGACCTAGATACATTTAGAGAGTCAGAGAAGATTCCTGCACCAACGCCACACTCCATCTTTGAGCCATCAGTAAAGATAGTTGTGTCGAAATCTTTCGTCACGACGTTATCATTCCAATCCTTCCTGGATGGAAATCAGTGGGAGTCGAAAACAATTCCATTGGAATCAAGTCTGTGATATTGCTGTGACCATAGGGCTTGGCAAACCAAGAGTTTGATTCTTTAAGTCTTAAAGCACTGCAAGATACTAGATATTTAATATGTAAATGAAGTGGTAGAAGGTGCAGAAAAACACTTAAGGCATCAGTCGGGCAGGATCTTATAGCCCCTGTCGTGCCAGTGCTAGCAGTTTATTATTATTATTATTATGTGAGAATCGGTCGTACTACGGCTGTGTACGTCCACAGGATCATCTTCGACTGAAGCCCCCACTTTTTGCCAAAAGTTTTACTACAGACATAGAATGCTATACAGGCCTACTTGACCCTTTCTTGAATGTTCAACTTCCAATTTAATTTGGGGTCAAGAATAACACCTAAATATTTAGCTTTAGAGGAGTTTTTTTTTTTTTTTTTATATTTAGCGCGTGCAAAAGGGGTTGTGACTACCCTTAAGATGATATACACAGCACGAGCGATTAGGTAGATTGGAGGGGATTTAAAAGGAGATACCGATGCACATTGGTTTTGAACGTCTGTAGATCACAATGGGAGGGGAAAATTGAGCTGGGTAGAGCATTCCACATTGGAGTAGTGCTAGGGTTACCATTTCAGAAAATGACAAAAGGGGGGATTTCGAATTTTCTTTAGCGGGACAGCTGGGTTTCAGGGGGGACAAAATTTCAAAATCCTCTACTTTTAATTTAAGAAATAAATACAAAACCAACTTGAATTTTTATAAAAATATTAATTCTTTTTAACAATGGTTCATTATACATTTAGGATGTGCCTACTGTTAATTCCCCTAGTCCGTACGCTGGAAAAGGATGTGCCAATACCATATCATACCATCATCTTCTGTTAACCCTTGGTACCGTTGATAAATCATTCGATAGTCAAAAAACCATCAGCTAGGCAAAATCACACACGACCAGAAAGAAGAACTATTACGAACACGCAACGGTTACGTAGTAGCCCGTAGCGTAACGGTAAGTGCGTTCGACTGTCACGCTGGAGGTCTGGGATTGCTTCCCAACCTCGTCCACCTAAAAACTAAAAAGTTTTTTTTCAGGGCTACTTCCTCTAGCGAGGAATTGACAAATCCTCCAAGAGTATCACTTGTCACGAATAAGTGCTTCTCGTCTAGCCGTTCGGATTCGGCATAAAATTGTAGGTCCCTTCCATTTCTGTCGAAAGGCGCACACAGGAATGGTTGCGAGTTGTTAGTCACTAGGCCCTGGTTCTTCATGAGCCGTTGTGCCACCCGATTTATTTTTTTAACGGTTACGACATTATCGCGATGAATCGACCTTTTTTTATTATTTGCTTATCTTGTTTGAAGTTTAACTTAAATTTAATGGCACAACATTTTAAACATTGCTCGTTTAAGCGGAAAACACAAAGCTACTTTTTTGAGTGACGTCTAAAGTTGAACCATAGGAATTGCTAACAACCTATCACAATATAGCTTTGTCACTCAACCTTCAATTTGATAAACGTAACTTATACGTAACGTGGCAAAAGCAGTTGCAAAAGTTGAAATATTTTCAACTTGAATCAGTATGTTGTATCTGTATGCGTGTATTAACGTACACTAGTGCAACTTACTTATAGATGTCAGTCAAAGTACAATAAAAGCTATTCTAACGTAACGACCACAACGCTAACACGAAAGTAGCTTTGTGTTTTCCGCTTTAAGGAACAAAACCGGCTCTTGTTAACGTAGTTGTTTAGTTGTGAACCCTTGTCTAACTATTTTAAAATTTTAGACACGTTAAACAACTCTTCTAACTAAAGTGGACTCCGCAACGTAACGTAAGCAAATTAAGGTTGAACAGTCACAAATTTGACAGGTGAGGACAAGAAACACAACAAAACAAAAAATGTTAAGATAGTTCAGAACAAGTAATTTTGATAAAACTATGTGTGTGCCACGTACATAAAGATAGATTTATGATTGTGTTTTGTTGAATGTTTTTGTTCTTTATTTAGTAGAAAAGAAGTCCACTCGCATTATCCTTGATTCTAAAAAAAAACTCAAGCGCATGGACAACGTTGAGACATCTTTGTAGGATGTAGGTACCTACATGTATATTGGTTGATGTTGTTCTCATGTTTTCGCAGAAAAAGTTAAAAATTCAATACCGGTGAGCTCTTTAAATTCTTTAATAAATACCTACTTTTCATTTTTACCAAAGCTCTTAGTGTACAAAAAAACTAAAAAAAAAACTGTGGAATTAATTTTACCAATGCTTTTTTGTTGTTATAAACTGATTTTCAAGTGGTAAAAGTATACTTTAAGAAGTTAAACAAGCGATTTGCTGCTTTTAAAGTTAGAGGAGTGGTTTAACGTTAAACTATACTTTATGTGATTTAAAATTACGAAAGAGTCGACTCTCGCTTTAAAAAGAGCCGACTTCCATTTTAAAAGTGATTTAGAGCTGGTTTTAATTGTTTAAAATTTTGCGTCAATATTTCTGAATTAAGTATAATTTTTACTTTTATTTTATTTTAGTATTTAAATTTATACTTTTAAACGAGTTTTACTGAACAAAACTGTCTTTTGTCGGTGCACCATTTCCACATGTACATACATATGTACCTACTTAATTAAAAAAATAAAGGAAAAAACAAATAAATGATTTAAAAAAGGAACATAAGCTCAGATATTTAATTCATTTTTTCACATTCGGTGAGATAAATGTTAGGATGAGTTCAAATCCTTCTTAAATTATATTTATCGCCTGATTATATTTAAAAAAAAAAAAACAAACTGCCATTTTCATATATAAATTTGCAAAAATCATTGCAGCTCAATTTATAGTTATGTTTAACAAAATCAATTCTGTTTCAACTTTTTCGACAAGTAAACTATTTGTGTCTTTTCGCAATGTGTTAAACCTAGGACATGTATTCAGTTGTAAAAACTTTCACAGTTATGATGGAAGTATCCACAGATTTGCTTCAGTAATCAATTAAAAAATTAAATATGAAAAAGATAGTAGTTTTTGAATGAAAAAGTTGAAAAACTGAGGATGTGTAAAAAAGGGGGACATTTGCGTCCCTCTTTATCATTTTCTGTGTTGGGGGACAAATTTCTTGATGAGTTGAAAAAGTGGGACTGTCCCCCCAAAAGGGGGACGAATGGTAACCCTAAGTAGTGCGACTAAAGAAAGAATCTCTGTACTTAACAGTACGTCCGAAATTGGGCTCAAGGGTAAACTGATGGGCATTCCTAGAAGTGCGAGTATTACGGTTGAATTGTTTAAGGGGAGGAATGCAACTGGCTATTTCACTAGAGCATTGTTTATGGAAATAACGGTAAAACAACGAAAGACATGAAACATTTCGACGGTGCTCAAGAGATGAGAATGTTTCCGTTATAGTTATTTCACCTATCATTTTAAGAGCTCTCTTTTCAATTCTATCCAATAAACTCAAGTGGGTTATTGGAGCACCTGCCCAAATGACTTTCGGGATAAAAACCACTCTTACATGTCTCCAGGACTCGGGAAAATAGTTAAGAGATAAACATCCTTTAAAAATTGTTTCCAACCAGGGAACTGCTATCTCTTGCAGTTTCTGGAGCATAATTGGCAGTATGCCGTCCAGGCCTGGAGACTTATACGGTGAGAATATATTAATTGCCCAGGCAATTTTTTCTTTTGTTATAACGGTATTGATATGCTCTACTCGAGCTGAAGACATGTCCCAAGGTTCCAGCGTCGCTAACCTACTGTTCTCGCAGCCCGGGAAGTGCGTCGTCATTAATAGCTCCAAAGACTCAGCTGGAGAGACTGTCCAGGAACCATCAGGCTTTTTCAAGAATGATGGATTGCAATGTTTTTTATATTTTCAACTGACTGACAGAATTCTCTCCAGCCTTGTTGCTTGGCTGATGCGAGAGCTCGCTTGTAAACCTTGAGACAGTCTTTATAGGGTTGATAAAACTTATGTTTGTGGCAGATATTAAAGATTGTTCTTAGATTAGATAGGTCTTCACCCCCACCAAGGGGGTAGTGTTTTACGGCTATATTTTATTGGACAGGAGACCTTAAAAGCAGTGCTCATTGATGCCTCAAAGGATTTCACCTTTGACTCAAGATCTGTCACCGAGTCTGGACTTAGGTTCGGTATATTGCCCAGGTTAGATTTTACAACTTGACTGAATTTCTTCCAGTCTATTCTTTTGGGATTTCTAGAAGGGGATTTATTTTCGGTTTTGAAATTAATGCTGAAGAGTATCCATCTATGGTCCGAAAAAGATTTCAGAAGGGATACCCTCCAGTTTTCTACTATTAAATTCATTTTGTTATTTACGATCGTAACATCCAGTACGTCCTCCCAGCCTTCATGATTATCCGAGCTCGGAAATACAAAGGTGGGAGTGCTACCTCTGTTGCAGACCGTCAGGTTATTTTCAATAATAAAATCAAAAAGAGACTCACCTCGTTCGGTATGTCGTGCATTAGCATCATTACCAATCACAAGGTTAGTCCCTTTGGCTTTAGCTTCATTTGTAAGGGTTCGCAACTCTTCTGGCGGTGACTGCCTGTCATGGGCCGAGTACGCCGAGGCCAACAATAAGCCGTCTGCATTTTTATCCTCCAACCTTACAACTGTTAGATCAGGAGTGCTAAGATTTGGACACAAAAAAGCTTTTAAGTGTTTTTTAGATAAAATACAAGTTCTAGGCTTACCTTGGTCTGGGCTTGCGATTTTATAAAACAGGTCGTATTAGTGATCTTGGAGGCCTCTTACTCTGAGTCCATTCACCCATGGTTCTTGAATGACCGCTACGTCGACGTTTTCCTCTGTCAGGAAAACCCGCAGATTATCCGAGGCACATTAAGAGTGTTTCAAATTAATCTGTACGACTCGCAGCGCGTTTTTAATTTTGTGAGCAGCCTGCACAGTCAGGGCCCGGCGGCTCGCTAGGGACAACGACATCACCAACAATTTCTTCGATCTCGACTTTGTCATCAGCTTTGTCGTGGTCTTCTCCCTGACTATGCAAGATTTTAATGCTGATTATACGTATGCCAAACTTCAGCTTGAAATCGGCCTTCTCGAGAGCTCCCCGGCTTTCTTCGCTGATCCTCAGAAGATAAGATCCGCTGTTCTTCTGCGGTTCCTCTGCCTAAATGACAGCCCAGTCATGCATAGGAACCAGCGGATTTAGCCTCTGAAGTCCGCGGATCAGCTCTTGTCCGCTCGGCTTGATGCCCATGAGGGGCAACCAAATGCGAACCATTGGTTGTCTAGGGATATCCTTAGCTGTGATAAGCTTGAGCTTCAAGCCCTCCCAGTCATTGCTGATCTTAGCAACGCTTTTACTAAGGAAATCCCTAGAGAACCCGTCCTCACACTTAATTACCCTATATCCCCTGAGCACCTCACTAGAGTCGAAACCAGGATAGGGACCCTCACTTTCCGATAAAGTGTATAAAAACACCATCTCTGAGAGCTTGGCCTCGATGAGGTTCCACACAGCCAACCTTTGTTGTTTGTGGAGAGCTCATCCACAACCGATACCTGGAGATCGTCTCAGACAACTTCCGGAGCATGCGGTTGCGCTGCTCTGAGAGGTGGCATTTGTTCACTCCTGCTAGGGTTGTCTAGCCTACTCTTCTTCTGCGGTTGTGTGGTCTCTTCTTCTTTAGACCTATTTCGCATTGAGGGCGTTTTCTTGTATAGCCAGAAGACCGTTGTAATCTTCAACGATCTTCTGGTACATTATTTTGTCAGCGGCGTCCCTCTCATGGACCGTTCCCGCCAAGAATGGGCTATCTTGTCAAGAAAGTAGGTAGCTCTCTTGAACTGGGCCTTGAGAAGGGCGCTCGCTGATTGTGTTTTGGTTTTGCAGGATTTATTGGTGGGTTTGGAAGGTACAGGGGTACTATGTCTAGCACTGTACTGAGCACTGTTCGACCGGTGCTCACTGAGCTACCCTTAAGGTTTCTTGGCTAGAGGCCAAGAGTTCATCCTCTGTGTCGGCGGATGGTTCTACGTCTGTATTGTCAGTATCGTCCATAGTGTAAAGCAAACAAAATTTGATTCCCACGAGTAGGTCGGAAAGGAAAGGTCAGCCCCGGCAGAGCCGATATACCGGGGTAAGACAAAGAATATAACGGACCCTGCCAAGGCGTCCGAAAGAGCTCGTTAGAGACTGGTTTACCCCCCAGCCTTCCATTTCTTCGGCACGGATTATGAAAACGCTCACACCACCACTGAAAATTAGGGACCCCGTATCTATGGTCAAATCGCATTGCTGAGTGTTGAACTATTGAGAAGTAAAGGAACACTACAACAATTCGACCTGACCTTAGCTGATCCCCATCTTGATATCGCACAAGATTAGCTGTGGTGATCATTACCGCCCGGCACCCACTAGGAGGGTTTGATACGAGGACTTTGCCGTGCGTGTGAAATGTGAGTGAGTGAGTGAGTGAGTGAGTGAGTGAGTGAGTGAGTGAGTGAGTGAGTGAGTGAGTGAGTGAGTGAGTGAGTGAGTGAGTGAGTGAGTGAGTGAGTGAGTGAGTGAGTGAGTGAGTGAGTGAGTGAGTGAGTGAGTGAGTGAGTGAGTGAGTGAGTGAGTGAGTGAGTGAGTGAGTGAGTGAGTGAGTGAGTGAGTGAGTGAGTGAGTGAGTGAGTGAGTGAGTGAGTGAGTGAGTGAGTGAGTGAGTGAGTGAGTGAGTGAGTGAGTGAGTGAGTGAGTGAGTGAGTGAGTGAGTGAGTGAGTGAGTGAGTGAGTGAGTGAGTGAGTGAGTGAGTGAGTGAGTGAGTGAGTGAGTGAGTGAGTGAGTGAGTGAGTGAGTGAGTGAGTGAGTGAGTGAGTGAGTGAGTGAGTGAGTGAGTGAGTGAGTGAGTGAGTGAGTGAGTGAGTGAGTGAGTGAGTGAGTGAGTGAGTGAGTGAGTGAGTGAGTGAGTGAGTGAGTGAGTGAGTGAGTGAGTGAGTGAGTGAGTGAGTGAGTGAGTGAGTGAGTGAGTGAGTGAGTGAGTGAGTGAGTGAGTGAGTGAGTGAGTGAGTGAGTGAGTGAGTGAGTGAGTGAGTGAGTGAGTGAGTGAGTGAGTGAGTGAGTGAGTGAGTGAGTGAGTGAGTGAGTGAGTGAGTGAGTGAGTGAGTGAGTGAGTGAGTGAGTGAGTGAGTGAGTGAGTGAGTGAGTGAGTGAGTGAGTGAGTGAGTGAGTGAGTGAGTGAGTGAGTGAGTGAGTGAGTGAGTGAGTGAGTGAGTGAGTGAGTGAGTGAGTGAGTGAGTGAGTGAGTGAGTGAGTGAGTGAGTGAGTGAGTGAGTGAGTGAGTGAGTGAGTGAGTGAGTGAGTGAGTGAGTGAGTGAGTGAGTGAGTGAGTGAGTGAGTGAGTGAGTGAGTGAGTGAGTGAGTGAGTGAGTGAGTGAGTGAGTGAGTGAGTGAGTGAGTGAGTGAGTGAGTGAGTGAGTGAGTGAGTGAGTGAGTGAGTGAGTGAGTGAGTGAGTGAGTGAGTGAGTGAGTGAGTGAGTGAGTGAGTGAGTGAGTGAGTGAGTGAGTGAGTGAGTGAGTGAGTGAGTGAGTGAGTGAGTGAGTGAGTGAGTGAGTGAGTGAGTGAGTGAGTGAGTGAGTGAGTGAGTGAGTGAGTGAGTGAGTGAGTGAGTGAGTGAGTGAGTGAGTGAGTGAGTGAGTGAGTGAGTGAGTGAGTGAGTGAGTGAGTGAGTGAGTGAGTGAGTGAGTGAGTGAGTGAGTGAGTGAGTGAGTGAGTGAGTGAGTGAGTGAGTGAGTGAGTGAGTGAGTGAGTGAGTGAGTGAGTGAGTGAGTGAGTGAGTGAGTGAGTGAGTGAGTGAGTGAGTGAGTGAGTGAGTGAGTGAGTGAGTGAGTGAGTGAGTGAGTGAGTGAGTGAGTGAGTGAGTGAGTGAGTGAGTGAGTGAGTGAGTGAGTGAGTGAGTGAGTGAGTGAGTGAGTGAGTGAGTGAGTGAGTGAGTGAGTGAGTGAGTGAGTGAGTGAGTGAGTGAGTGAGTGAGTGAGTGAGTGAGTGAGTGAGTGAGTGAGTGAGTGAGTGAGTGAGTGAGTGAGTGAGTGAGTGAGTGAGTGAGTGAGTGAGTGAGTGAGTGAGTGAGTGAGTGAGTGAGTGAGTGAGTGAGTGAGTGAGTGAGTGAGTGAGTGAGTGAGTGAGTGAGTGAGTGAGTGAGTGAGTGAGTGAGTGAGTGAGTGAGTGAGTGAGTGAGTGAGTGAGTGAGTGAGTGAGTGAGTGAGTGAGTGAGTGAGTGAGTGAGTGAGTGAGTGAGTGAGTGAGTGAGTGAGTGAGTGAGTGAGTGAGTGAGTGAGTGAGTGAGTGAGTGAGTGAGTGAGTGAGTGAGTGAGTGAGTGAGTGAGTGAGTGAGTGAGTGAGTGAGTGAGTGAGTGAGTGAGTGAGTGAGTGAGTGAGTGAGTGAGTGAGTGAGTGAGTGAGTGAGTGAGTGAGTGAGTGAGTGAGTGAGTGAGTGAGTGAGTGAGTGAGTGAGTGAGTGAGTGAGTGAGTGAGTGAGTGAGTGAGTGAGTGAGTGAGTGAGTGAGTGAGTGAGTGAGTGAGTGAGTGAGTGAGTGAGTGAGTGAGTGAGTGAGTGAGTGAGTGAGTGAGTGAGTGAGTGAGTGAGTGAGTGAGTGAGTGAGTGAGTGAGTGAGTGAGTGAGTGTGAGTGAGTGAGTGAGTGAGTGAGTGAGTGAGTGAGTGAGTGAGTGAGTGAGTGAGTGAGTGAGTGAGTGAGTGAGTGAGTGAGTGAGTGAGTGAGTGAGTGAGTGAGTGAGTGAGTGAGTGAGTGAGTGAGTGAGTGAGTGAGTGAGTGAGTGAGTGAGTGAGTGAGTGAGTGAGTGAGTGAGTGAGTGAGTGAGTGAGTGAGTGAGTGAGTGAGTGAGTGAGTGAGTGAGTGAGTGAGTGAGTGAGTGAGTGAGTGAGTGAGTGAGTGAGTGAGTGAGTGAGTGAGTGAGTGAGTGAGTGAGTGAGTGAGTGAGTGAGTGAGTGAGTGAGTGAGTGAGTGAGTGAGTGAGTGAGTGAGTGAGTGAGTGAGTGTGTGAGTGAGTGAGTGAGTGAGTGAGTGAGTGAGTGAGTGAGTGAGTGAGTGAGTGAGTGAGTGAGTGAGTGAGTGAGTGAGTGAGTGAGTGAGTGAGTGAGTGAGTGAGTGAGTGAGTGAGTGAGTGAGTGAGTGAGTGAGTGAGTGAGTGAGTGAGTGAGTGAGTGAGTGAGTGAGTGAGTGAGTGAGTGAGTGAGTGAGTGAGTGAGTGAGTGAGTGAGTGAGTGAGTGAGTGAGTGAGTGAGTGAGTGAGTGAGTGAGTGAGTGAGTGAGTGAGTGAGTGAGTGAGTGAGTGTGTGAGTGAGTGAGTGAGTGAGTGAGTGAGTGAGTGAGTGAGTGAGTGAGTGAGTGAGTGAGTGAGTGAGTGAGTGAGTGAGTGAGTGAGTGAGTGAGTGAGTGAGTGAGTGAGTGAGTAGTGAGTGAGTGAGTGAGTGAGTGAGTGAGTAGTGAGTGAGTGAAGAAATATCTTGAAGAACGAAAGCTTCTTAATGACCGGCAGTACGGCTTTCGTAGCAATAGGTGCACTAGTGATCTGATGGTATATCTCACCGAACAGTGGAACAAATATTTACATCGTTTTGGAGAAAGAAAGATTATTGCGCTTGATATTTCTAGAGCGTTTGATAGAGTTTGGCATCAAGCACTCTTATCGAAAATGTGCGCATTTGGTGAATCTCTTCTTCGTTGAATTACAAATTACCTTACGGACCGATCAATACAAGTTGTATTGGACAGTTTCAAGTCTGAAATTCACAAAATAAATACTGGTGTGCCCCCAGGCTCCGTTTTGTCTCCGACTCTCTTCCGTATATTCATAAATGATCTTTTGTCTGAAACTTCCATTAAACTGTTTCGCTGATGACAGCACCCTCAGCTTCTCATAATCGTTTTCAGATTTACATCCATGTCCATCGGATGTGGAACTTTAACGGCAGCGTATGATAAACTCATTAAATTCTGATCTCGACAGCATTGTCCAGTGGGGAATCAAAAAGCGCGTAGAATTTAATGCTTCAAAAACTTAATGCTGTCTACTGTCGTCAAAACGAAACACACCCGCCATGCCGCTATCCATGAGGGGTACTTGTATTGAGGAAACCGAAAAGCTTTCAGTCCTCGGTATGTGTATCACAGACCATCTTCTGTAGAATGATCACATATTCGACGTCGCCAAAAATGTTGCTAAGTGCTTAGGTTTTCTTCGGCGATGCAAGAAATTTTTCTCCCCTTCTGATCTGGCTGTAAACTATAAAGCATTTAGCCGTCCGAAACTTGAGTATAATTCTCATATTTGGACAGGTGCCCCAATAACCCAATTGAGTCTCTTAGACAGGATTCAAAAAAGAGCTTTGAAAATGATAGGTGACAGAAATATAACAGAAACATTTGCATCCCTCGACCACCGCCGCAATGTTTCATGTCTAACGTTATTTTATCGTTACTTTTATAAACATTGTTCTAGTGAAATAGCCAGCTGCATTCCTCACATAAAAAAATTCAACCGTAATACTCGTACTTCTAGGAATGCACATCAGTTTACCCTCGAGCCCAACTTCGGACGCACTGTCAAGTATAGAGATTCTTTTTTTAGCCGCACTTCCCGAATGTGGAATGCTTTACCCGGCTCTATCTTTCCCGACCATTTTAATATTGAGAGGTTCAAAACCAATGTGCATCGGTATCTCCTCTTAAATCCTTCCCTATTTTCCCAACGCTCGCACTGTGTCTAAACATTTTAAGGGCATGATGATGTATTGAAACACGTATAATAATAAATAAGATTTATGTAAAAAATATAACTAAAAAAAACGAAATTTTTGATTATGATGAACTCATGTGACTTTGACGCGACAGAAAAATTTGTGAACGGAGTCGTCAACGCATTGACAGTATTTTGCGATGACGACCGCAAGTCTTGACTGTTTTGAGAAAGAGTTTGACGTAATTTTTAGTCAACTCGCTGATCGATTGAGTTGACGGACGTAAAAAAAAACAATGACAGTTTCACTATTTTTAAATTTTATTTTGTTGTAACAATAGGGGTATTCATGCAAAATGCGGAAAACCCATAGAAAGCTTACAAACCAAAGACTTTTATATCGGTGGAAATGAATTGTCAAAATTTGTATGGGAAAAATAATTTGCAAAACATAGAATTTTATCTCACAAATTTGAAGCGAGAAGCGTAGAAATTAAAACAAGTCGAAATCTTGTAAACTATATCTTAAAGCCCCAACTTGATTGCTCAACTTGGCATAATAAACACTGCAAGAAATGTGTTCATCAGTTAAAAACTAAATTAAAAAAAGTATGGTGGTAACGCTGGTCCCTTGATTTAGATTTTGTCGCTTGATAGATGTCAGAATTAGAAAGAGAAAATACAGAGATAAATCTGCGAAAAGCCGAATTGCCTAACGCCAGTGCAACCAACTTTGAAATAAAAATAAATGAATATATCGAGTGGTCCATTGGAATTCCATAACTTAATTCTACAACAGTATTGTATTTTTTTTTTTTCTTTTCTTAAGCCTAGTAGGCAGATCGACGCAAAGAAAAATTTTATCTCTACATCTTTTTTCTCGAGACAAATTTTGAAGGTGTAGAGATAAAAATAAAATTGACATGTAGGCAGTATCGTAGCTAGGAATAGGAAATTTTAACATCGGAAAATAATAGTTCAGTCTCGATGTTAAGGATTTTGTAAGGTATGTATATTTTTAATATTGATTTGTGTTTAAAAGAAATGGCATGAGTTATGCGTTAATAATTTGTGAATTATGAAGTGAATAGTGAAGTAAATTGAAGTGAGATTCAAAGCATTTATTTCGTTCCCCTTATTCTAATACAACGCATTATATAGATCTGGATGATTCCATTAGCGCAACTTCAACATAAAGAAATATTTCTTTATGCTTTTTATTTACTTTTATGTATCAGTACCTATACTACTTTAATGAAAAAAAGCTACGCCACTGACTGGGTAGAAACAGCTGTTCTATAGATTTGATTCGTTAATTAATTTTTTCCTGATATTGTTCTTCGTACACTTTTATATTGGAAAGAAGAAAATAGGTATTTGTTGTAGGCTGATTAAGAGCACGGTATACATCAAATGTCAACATTTGTCCTGCAAAACAATGCGCAGAACATTATTTGTGTCGGAAAAATATAGTGGAGACCTTTTTTTGTGCAGCGGATACTTTTTTATGTACAGCGGGTACAAACGTCAGAATTTTTCTCATGAGCTGCGTACTGCCCGGAAAAAAATCAAACACAAAATTTTTCTCGATCTGCGTACTAGGCTTAGCTCGAATTCGAGTTTAAAAATACCTACATACATATATGTAAAATCTTCGGAAATACTTTGTATGGTTTTTGTAACAAATATCTTTCTGATCACTGTAATTGTATAGATTAAAAATTTGTTGTTCGCGATATGAAAAGACAAAATTAATATCTAGGCCGTTGAGACGTTATCTTTATTGTTATCTGACATTTGATTACTCTTCTACGAGCAGGTATGTTCTAGTTACATAAATATAATGTCGTTTTTGATTGGATTTCGGAACAGTACTATAGTCTTTTTTGATTCCAATCGAATTATTTTCTGTTGTTTCAATACTAATTTGCGAAAAATTATGTTTGTGTGAGTAAATTGTCAGATATTTATATATATTTTGCATTTTCAGTCGAGTAAATTTAATTTGACAAGTTATACGCAGAAAGAGCTGTTCCAGGTCTACTCCTTTATAAGATCCGGAACAGAAAATAACTCCGAAAACATTACTCGGAACAGCCAATCGAATTATTTTTGAGTAAGTGGAGTCAAAAAGGAGTAACTCCGAACCTCCAACCGAAAACGACAATACTTTACGTACAAATATACTTACTTACATAATTTTCTTATAATTTATAATTTACATTATAATAATTTAAGTTTTTTGAACATGAGAAAGCATTTTGAGATTATTTTTATTTTTAACAAACAAAATCAAAACAAAAAACCTTTAACCTCTAATATGAGGATTTGATTGGATAACTTGTACTGTTCTACGTGGAATAACGCGAACTACTTGAGGACGTGCAACCTGTACTAATCGAGCATGGGGTAGTTGACGTACGACTTGCACGCGTTGCCGGGGGACTTGTACTAATCGTGGCTGGGCCACTGGTACAAGGCGGGGTTGGGCCACTTGTACAATCCGTCCACCAGCAGAACCATATCCAGATGCACTAGCCATGGCGACCAAAAGAGCGAATACGATAAAAATAATCTGAAATTAAAAATGTTTCCATTGTTACTCAAATAAATATAAAAAAAAATAATATACCAGTTTTATTTGCTTGCTTACAATACATACTTTCATATTGAAGTGTTTTGTTATTAAATTGTTTTTTAGAACTGCTGATGAGTTCAAGATTTGATTCAGTATTTATACTTAATGCAATTCAAATACACCGTCACGGGGTAGACTTCATAATTCAATTGAACCGATCTTACGAAAGTTATTCACAGCAACCTTTCTTTCCTTTAAGAACTTGTATTTCATTAGATGAAACAATGAGGTTGAAAATGGCGACATAAAATATTGCGACCATCAACCTTATTATTTATAGCGTAAGTGTAGTAATAGCTGGTTTTGCATGGTTTTTGTTTTTTTTTTGGTACGAATCCAATAATTTAGAAATGTATCTTCTACAAAATCTGAACAAAACGAAAATATCTGCAACTTGAAATTTATTCAAATTTTAATATAAAAAAAATCAAAAATTAAGGAGCTACATTATGTAGGTAAGTACTAGCACCTATTTGACTGAATTATCATATTAAAATAGGACGATCGTTAACAAACACTTTTATGTAAGTAACACATGTATGTAAAAAACACATATAACAAACACATTGTATGCATTAAATCATTGGACGTTTTCGAAGAAAGTAACAGTCATCATCCAGACCTTATATTTTAAATTTTTTATACAATTGCAATTCGGACCTGAATTTTCAAATATATTCCAAACGTCATTACAATTTTCAATCCGATAAAAATTAATAACACACTAGGCATGTTTAGTAAGATGACATATATCAGAGGGCTCAGCAATCTCAGTTTCCTGAATAGGATTCCTCAGCAAAAACTATCAGTATGGCTGTCAAAATACTGAGCAAACAAATTCTGGATTCGCTTGTCTTTTAAGGGAGCAAAATCTTCGAAATCTCATTTGATTTAACACACCAACTAGTTTCGCAAGTATTGACAACAAAAGGATTTTACAAACAATAAAAATTAAGAACAGGGCCGGGTGATAACCTACCTTTATTTTCCCAGAGTTTTCGGTAATAGTTTATTAGTCCAGTCATTTGGTAGTTTTGCCTGGAAAGTTTTGGAGTAGTTTTGAAAACTTTTCATTTTTTTAGATCTTGGGGTGCTCTATCCGAATTTTCATTTTGCCACCTCGCACCTTTGTCGCTAACGCCGCCATTCGAGGTTAAATGTCGAAAATATCAGGTTTTCGCATATAACTCCGAAACGGTAAATGCTATCGAAAAGTATTTCATGCAAAACTTGTAGATTTTGTGATCCCGAAGAAAAACAGTTCTGACAATTTTTTTCTACGACTTACCGTTAAAAAGATATCGACATTTCAAAAACGTTAAATATCAAAAATGTCACTCTTTCACGTATAACTCCTAAAGGGTTCATATTTTTGAAACTATCTGAATGCAAGGTTTGTACATTATGTAACCCCCTACAGGAAAAAACTATTATTTTTTTCTTAAGAACAACCGTTTTAAAGAAATATTTATTTTAAGAGTTTGACAAAAAATTCTAAATTTCCAGTTTTTCGCATTTTACACTAAAATCACGAAGTTTTCGAAAAAAAACTTAGACTCAATTTGTAAACCATAATATTTTCTAGAAAATAGAATTGATTTTTTTTTCCATGCAAGTCATAAATCGCAAGATATTGGTACTTACATAGCGTCAAATGTCGAAAAAGTGAGTTTCTTGCATATATCTTTTAAACGGCACGTTTTATCGAAAAATTGTCTATGCAAAGTGTATACATAATGTAACCCTTTATAAGCTTGCGTTAACAATTTTTTTCTAGCAGCCATAATTTTTATTATATCATTATTTCAAGAAATCACAAAAACTCAAAAATACCGGTTTTTAGCCATTTACTCTTAAATGACGAACTTGACGGAAAATATTTTGAACCTATTTGTTAGATTTTAATATTCTCTAGAAGAAAAATTATGACAATTTTTAACATAACACATCAGTTGCAAGATATTTCGAATTCAAAAATGGTTGAATTTCGAAAACATAGGTTTTTTGAATAAAAAAAAATTAAATAAAAACATTGTTTTGCCTGGAAAGTTTTGAAGCAGTTTTAAGAACTTTTCATTTTTATAGATTTTGGGATGCTTTTTCCGAATTTTGATTTTGCCACACACACAAACTTTGATTTTGAGCACCACAAAATCTATAAAAATGAACAGTTTTCAAAACTACTCCAAAACAATCCAGACAAACCACTTTTTTGCGCCCCAATGACTGGACTATATTCATAGTCTTCCCTACCTGAGACCACACGATCCAGTTCTGGTAAGTCAGTTAAAATGCACTCAATTTTGTTAACCAAAACACTCAAACTCGAGCAGCTTGCTTGTCAACTGACTTATTGCCTTTTTCGAATCCACTTGTGCACCCAGTAGAGGGTTTGAGGTTAAGTTTAAGTTTAAGTTTAAGTTTAAGTTTAAGTTTAAGTTTAAGTTTAAGTTTAAGTTTAAGTTTAAGTTTAAGTTTAAGTTTAAGTTTAAGTTTAAGTTTAAGTTTAAGTTTAAGTTTAAGTTTAAGTTTAAGTTTAAGTTTAAGTTTAAGTTTAAGTTTAAGTTTAAGTTTAAGTTTAAGTTTAAGTTTAAGTTTAAGTTTAAGTTTAAGTTTAAGTTTAAGTTTAAGTTTAAGTTTAAGTTTAAGTTTAAGTTTAAGTTTAAGTTTAAGTTTAAGTTTAAGTTTAAGTTTAAGTTTAAGTTTAAGTTTAAGTTTAAGTTTAAGTTTAAGTTTAAGTTTAAGTTTAAGTTTAAGTTTAAGTTTAAGTTTAAGTTTAAGTTTAAGTTTAAGTTTAAGTTTAAGTTTAAGTTTAAGTTTAAGTTTAAGTTTAAGTTTAAGTTTAAGTTTAAGTTTAAGTTTAAGTTTAAGTTTAAGTTTAAGTTTAAGTTTAAGTTTAAGTTTAAGTTTAAGTTTAAGTTTAAGTTTAAGTTTAAGTTTAAGTTTAAGTTTAAGTTTAAGTTTAAGTTTAAGTTTAAGTTTAAGTTTAAGTTTAAGTTTAAGTTTAAGTTTAAGTTTAAGTTTAAGTTTAAGTTTAAGTTTGATTTGATCTGAAACAAAATAAAAGCCGAAAAAGTAAACTTTTCGCTGATTTAGGTTAACATTCTCGTATTGTTTGGATGTTTTTTTTTTAAATAACAAATGTACATTTTATTTCATTTAAAAAAAATTGTTTAAAAAAAAAACTTGTCTTCAATCATTTACTTTTCTGAAGTTCAAAAAGCTGTGTATGCCGATTGCCCTAATGACTTTTTCTTCTCAAGAAACAGCGGTGCTACGCTGCCGCTGTAGGAAAGACATCATTAATTTAAAATTTTTCATTATTTATAAGACATTAGAGATCAAAGGTTGATGCTCTGATTTTTATTTTTAGTTGTCGCATTAATTTGTTTTCTTTTGTTTTGTTCAATTAAAATTTTTGAAATAACAATTAACTAGAAAACAAGTTTCATCCGAGTAAACCTCTATGGCTCCAAGGATTTCTTGTTTTGAATGCTTAGACTACGCAGTTCATATTTATGTAAATAACGTTCTAATTTACATACTACCAGTTCGTATGCATTAATCCGAAAACTTGGTTTAAATTGAAAGTAAGATAAATACCTATATATGTAAGAACTTAAAGGACCATTCACATGAGAGCGATCAACGACCGACGAATGAACAAACAAATGTGAATTAAAAAACGAGTAAACCTTAATATTTCTTTTTCACAAAATCTAGTCAAAATGGTAGAATTTGATTTAAGATTAATTTAAAAATTATAAAATCTGAATTTTTATTTGCTTCAATATGAGAAACTGGAGAAAATAAATTGGTCGTAACGAATTGTGGCTATTTACGACGGACAAATTGTCTTCTTAAAATTCTCTTGTTTTAGCAATTTAATTGAAAATTTTAGTATCTTAAAATAATCCTCAATTATAATTCTACCATTTTGTCTAGTTTTTGAAACGAATTTAGGTTTACTAATGTTTTAAAACCTATTCGTTCATTCATTCGTCGGTCGTTGGTCGCTCTCATGTGTACAGTCTTTAAGTGTACAACAAATTATCCAAATAATAATACGATAATCTACCTAAAGTAAACAGTTTAAGTTTGATAATTTCTGTAAGAACTATTAATAATTTACGGAGGGGAACTGAAGAGGTTGTAAGAAAACATGTAAATACAAGATCATTTGATGCTCCCATAACTGCGAATTGTTGCTTTTCATCTAATTCTTCCTTTAATTTACTCAAACTTACTGTTTACTGACGTTAGGTAAAGTATGAATGAAAAAAAGAGAGATGGTTTTTTACAACTTGCTGACTTAATGTTTTGACCTTTTGACTGTTCTGAATAGCTACTTTTCCTTAGTTTATGACATAAGTTTTAGGAGTGAGCTGGTCTCTCTTTTATTAAAGACCCCTTTCACACAAGAAAACTGAGTTGCCGGCAACTGGGAGTTTGTAAGCGAGAAGGGCGTAAAAGGAATACAAAAATTCTCCCCTGACACCCTTCTCGCCTACAAACAACTAGTTTCTGGCAACTCAGTTTCCTTGTGTGAAAGCGGTCAAAGTTCTACTTTTAGAAAAATAATTCCCAAATAGAATTCCATGTGCACTAACAGCTGAGCCTGTTGTAGTACTCCTTGATCTGGATATCCAGATAAGCATAACAAAACAGTTGTTGTTGTACCTCACGGCTCACGCCACTGTCATATCTGAGCGAAACGAAACACATTAATTTCAAGAGCTCGGAGCTAAGGCCGCTTTCACACAAGGAAACTGAGTTGCTAGAAACTAGCTAGTTTGTAAGCGAGAAGGTGTAAGGGGAGATTTGTTGTCTTCCTTTTACGCCCTTCTCACCAAAAAACTAAAAATCGCCGGCAACTCAGTTTCCTTGTGTGAAAGGGTTCTAAGGATCGAAGAGAATTGAACAATGAATCGTGGTCGGGACCATAGAGAAAATACTATACTTACTCTATGGTCGGGACTAAGCAATTAACACGGTAAATAAATAATAAGTAAAATCTTGAAAACTTAGCTAATTCTAGAGAATTCCGAAGGGAATTTTTGATAAAAATATCAGCTTGGGGCTACTAGCAGAGAATTGAAAATATGTGTGATTGGTGCTTAACAATTAAAAAGCAATCTAGATGCAATAACAACTAACCGTGAGAACTAAGCTAAGCTTAGAAAAATGTCAGGGTTTACCTCCAAAACTGTCAAGTCCACTAGTAGCCCAGGCAAATTGTAATTTTTCTGCCAACAAAATCCAAGTGATGATTTTTAAACGCAATTGTCTTTATTTTGGCATAAGAAATAGTGTCCAGAAAGTCTATTACCAAATCGTGTGCACGTCAATAAAAGGTTAAATGTCGAAAATATCAGTTTTTCGTATAAAACTCAGAAACGGTAAATGCTATCGAAAAGTGTTTTGCGCGAAACTCGTCGATTATGTCAGTTTCCAAAAACGCGAAATGTCGAAAATGGTCGTTTTTCACGTATAACTCCTAAACGGTTCAGATTTTTGAAAACGTCTGAAGACAAAGTTTGAACATTATGTAAATCCCTACAAGAAAAAATTATCATTTTTTTAAGAGTAAAAATTAAAAAACAGAAATTTGAATTTTTTGTCAAAATTTAAAAAAAAAAATTATATCTTTAAAATGGTTGTTTTTAAAAAAACAATAATAATTTTTTTCTTGTAGGGACTTACATAATGTTCAAACTTTGTCTTCAGACGTTTTCAAAAATTTGAACCGTTTAGGAGTTATACGTGAAAAACGACCATTTTCGACATTTAACGTTTTCTGAAATGTCGATATCTACTTAACATTGGGTCGTAAGAAAAAAATAGTCATAACTTGTTTGTTTTTTTTTTTGGCAAATGAGATAATCTGCAAGTTTTGTTCGAAACACTTTCCGATAGCATTTACCGCTTCTGAGTTTTATCCGAAAATCTGATATTTTCGACATTTAACCTTGTATAACTATCGACGCGCACAAATTTCTGTAATAGACTTTCGGGACACTATTTCTTATGCCAAAATAAAGACAATTACGTTTAAAAACCTTCACTTGGACTTTTTTGGCAGATTGGCCATTTTTTTTTACATTTTGCCTGGGCTATAGGGAATTTCACAAAAAAAACGAGGCTTAACTGTTAAAACTGCCAAGTCTTAAAACAGTTATTAAAATAAAAAACAGGTGGTGACTAAACGATTACATACAAATACTTTAGGTATAATTTGTAAAGCAGCTTAGCCATGTTTGTCTCCAGCCCGACTAAAAAATTTTGTACAGTGCTGTCCGGTGACATTTCCAACAAAACGCCTAGTTAGTAGATTAAAGATAGATTTTAAATCGCGTTTAAAAGAGCTAATCAATTTTAATTTAGCATGAACTCTTTTACTTAGAGCAAGGCCACAATTTAGTTATAAACTTCTATTAAAGTTAAACCCGATTAAACCTAATCGCATGTATGACCTATATTTTCGAACGAACTGTCATTGTTTAAATAGTGTTCAACTTGATTTTCTTAAAAAAAAATGGTGTTAGCGCAACAGTTGCTGTGAAAATGAAAAGAAAGGCAACTATACATTAAGGAGAAGTAAAGCAACTACATTAGAGTTAAAAGTAATTAACTAGTGTCACCCTTAAAATTGCGGATGTCTATGATTTTGCGTGAATGATATTTTTTTTTAAATGAAACCTGTTAAAAACATTTAACAATTATTATGAGAACAAAATAAATAATTCAATTTTTCTTTAAATTTATTGTCCCTTACTTCCCAACCCCCCTGCAAAGCGAAATCCTAGATCCGCTACTAGCACTGTTTAAGCGAAATTGGTAAAAGTTCGAAATGTTTGTTTTCATAATTCATTCTCTGACTTTTACCACCGCATCCATTTGATATTGGGGCCAACCATAAGGTACTGTTGTGTGTGGCAAAGAAAACTGTTGACATTGGCGCCTTTCTAGCGACTGAACATAGGTACCCTATTTGGAGCTTGTGTGAGCAGGATAGCCAACCTAAAAAGGAAGTTTCTTTTGAACAAGCGAAGCGCGAAACCCAATTCGTTCTGTTGTCAAAATAAAAAACTGTTAAAAAAGTCCACCATTAATTATGAAAACATAGACTTGTAACTATGCCTCTAAAAATGTCAACGTTTTAAGCGTATACATTACATACAGTCTGTCCAGTAAAGAAAAAGATTAAAAACATAATGAAGATGATTAAAACATTTTGAAAATGCTTCAGGTGTCCATTATTTTTAACGTTTTACTTTTTGTGATGTAGGAAAGTTAAAAAAAAAACTGATGGTATAAATCCACGAAAAGCTGAATTCGACTCTCTGCCTTATAATTTGCGTTACGCACGCACGCCGAACGAATGCGGAACGCACGCGTTCGGCATGCGTTTTGCATGCGTTACGCGTGCGTTCCACATGCGTTCCACGTGCGTTGCGCGTGCGTTTCGCATGTGTTCCGCATGTGTTCCGCATGCGTTACGCGTGCAGTCTGCATGCGTTACGCGTGCAGTCTGCATGCGTTACGCGTGCGTTCCGCATGCGCATCATGAACATCTATGATGATAGTGTTCTTTTTTTGTTTTTAAGGAAAGTATAGAATTATGAGTATAGAATTATTACGCATTCGTTTCGCGTACGTTCCGCGTGCGTTACGCGTGCGTTCCACATGCGTTACGCATGCATTCCGCGTGCATTCCGCATGCGTTGCGCGTGCGTTCCGCGTGCGTTATGCGTGCATTCCGCTTTCGTTCCACGTGCATTCCGCTTGCGTTGCGCGTGCGTTACGCACGCACGTGGAACGGAACGCATGTGGAACGCACGCGTAACGCATGCGTAACGAATGTGGAACGCACGCGTTTGGCATGCGTTCCGCGTGCGTTCCGCATGCGTTACGCGTGCGTTCCACATGCGTTCCACAAGCGTTGCGCGAGCGTTCCGCATGCGTTACGAGTGCGTTACGCATGCGTTAAGCGTGCGTTACGCATGCGTTAAGCGTGCGTTCCGCATGCGTTACGCGTGCGTTCCGCATGCGCATCATGAACTTCTATGATGAAAGTGTTCTTTTTTTTTTTTTGTTTTTAAGGAAAGAGTTCTTTTTTTTGTTTTTAAGGAGAGAGAGTATAGAATTATGAGTATAGAATTATGAGTATAGAATTATTACGCATTCGTTTCGCGTACGTTCTGCATGCGTTATGCATACGTTCCCCGTGCGCTTACGCATGCGTTCCGCATCATGAACATCTATGATGAAAGTGTTTTCTTTTTTTGTTTAACACCTATCATGCTCAGCCGATGCCCAGTTACTACAAACCGACTTAAGTAATTTCCTCACCTGGTGCTATCATAATTTTCTTGAACTTAACGTCAGTAAGTGCCAAGACATTACTTATTCTCGCAAACGTCCTCCTCTCCCCCAGCGTTATTATTTTATGAATAATGAACAAGTCTCGGTTGTCACATATATTCGTGACTTTGGAGTTCTTTGTGACAATCAGTTAAATTTTCGAGCATGGCTAATTCAACTCTAGGATTCGTCAAGCGCTGGTCCAAGGAATCCTCAAATCCCTATACGTCACTAAATACTTATACGTTTCTTTTGTACGCGCTCTGCTTGAATATGCCTCTCCCGTCTGGTCACCTTATCATCATGTCCACATCCAGCGCATTGAAGCCGCTCAGCGCAGATTTATAGGATTTTCTTTGCTCGGCCTCGGATGGGACGACCCATTTAGACTCCCACCTTACGAAAACCGTCTTAAACTCATAAATTTACAGACATTTAGAGTACGTCAAAATAATGCTCACCTTCTTTTTTAACACCAGTTATTATTTGGAGGTATTGACTGCGTAGACTTGCTTCGCAAAGTAAAGCTGAACACAAACCAATCGCGTCTTAGATCTATACCACTCTTTCGGATACCCCATCAACGAACTAAGTACGGGCAAAATGAACCACTTACAAGAATGCTTAGAAGTGCTAACAACTCAACTATCTTTGATTTAAATAGTACAAAAACTACCCTAAAGAATGCTCTCCAATTATTATCCCTTCAATTCCCGACCCAGCCTTCCACACAAATCTATTATTACTATTATATAATATATATAAATACCCGCCTAATGCTGGGTACTAGCACGCCCCCCCCCCCCCCCCAAACGAACCTTACTATGTATATGCCGTAAGGCTGGGTGTTGGGAAAGTATGATAATTAAGAGTCAATTTGAGTAAGAATTAATCCATATTCTATTTTTATTATCAAAATAAGACCACGTTAAATACTCAAGCAACAAAAAATTAATTGAATAAAAATAGTAGTTTTGGTAATTTTTAATTTTCTCGAAAACAAGAAGACATAAAATCATTTTGTTTTCGGTTCTGATTAAGAATTAATATGAGCAACGATTTCTAAGAAAAAAAAATATATTATAAAATTTCAAAGTTTTGAAAAATTACACTTTAAACATTTTTTATGTTTTTTTTTCCCAAATTTTGAGTTTGAAAGTAGTTTTTTCAAAAACTATTTATAGATTTCACTTGATTTAAAAATTGGCTAATAAAACAGAGTATTGGCTTTCAAAAAAGGTATAAAACTTAATTGTAGATAATACCGTTATTTTTCCGCCCGAAAGGGGGGAGTAGACCCCCCACCAATAGTAAAAAATTTTTGTATTTGAACCCTCTACAAAAATCCGTTATCAATTGTCGGTGCCCAAGTTATCGTACTCGTGCCACTTTCTCTATACACTATGTTCTAAAAGGCTCTATATGGTTGGTTAGGGCTTTTATGCATATGATTTGTAGTTAGGGCTTCTAAAAATTGTGATTTTCTGGCTTATTTGAAGGTTTAAGGTTAAGAAATTGATACACAAAAATCGGAGACATTGCCCTAACTCCAAATATGCAAAAAACTCAAAATCGGATTTTTTGTAGATAGGGCCTTTACGAGATTATGGGGAGTACTGATTACTGAATATTTAAAAAAAAAATATTATTTAGAGAAAGTGAATTTAAAGATTGGTAGAAGGGTTTTCTTTTAAAACTTCTCCCAGCACTTTGTCTCCTGTTCACCTTTATGCAGCAATTTTCAAGGCAAGACCTCAGCACCGATGCTGAAACAACATATACGACTGATGTTGGTGGTACTTTTGAGATCCAACGTTAAAAAGAGCTTTATAGTACGGTCAAGTTAGATTTCAATATATGGCGCGCTGGGACCTAAATCCGAGGTCAAGTTTGACTTCACTATTCGATAGGGTATTAGTTCACGAGTCTAAAACTTCATTTTGCACAACTGTACCTAGAGTCATTTGGCCTACGACTTCAAAGTAACCTATTTTTCTCCAATTTGAGTCCAAATCCATCTCTGTAGACCGAATGCTTTCCCAAATACAGCATTTCAAAATTTAGCGATAAAAAAAATATATAACAAGTAGTATTATGGAAAATAAAGAATGGTTGACATAAATGCATCAAAGCACTGGAGCGTGTAGGTTGAGCCAAAATAATATGAGAATCATGCCGGAAAGGGGGTCTATATATGCCCGTTAAGATGGGAGGAGCAATTATCTAAACAAAATGACTTAAGGTAGAAACAACACTATTGAAAAACAATGATATCCACCACAATATTCTGCTATAGCTTATCCCAGAAACCCATTCTTGAATTTTCTTTTTAAATAAAGTTATTTTAATCGATAGTTTTTGAAAACTTAATTCTCAAACTCAAAACTTTGAAAAAGAAAGGAGAATGGGCAAAAATATATGGTGTCTAGTGGTCAGAAACGAGACCTATGAACATAGTTAGGTAGGTACTATGGAGTGTACCAATGTAGGAGTATTTAGTTAGTCCTAAACAATGGGAATGTAGTAGCCCGTAGCGTAATGATTAGTGCGTTCAACTGTCACGCTGGAGGTCTGTGTTCGCTTCCCAGCCTCGTCCACCTAAAAACTAAAAAGTTTTTTAGGGCTACTGCCTCTTGCGAGGAATTGACAAATCCTCCAAGAGTATCACTTGTCACGAATAAGTGCTTCTCGTCTAGCCGTTCGGATTCTCAAAGAAACAGTAATTTCGTCAATTTTTTGTTTTCTTAGAAGTTATATTTTGTAAATTATAGGTCGTAGGAAAAAAAGTTTGTTAATCTTTTTTATAGAAAATTATGTGGTCTACAAAGTGTTTCTAGACTTTTTTGTGATAGCATTGACGGTTTAACAGTTATATTAAAAAAAAAAAAACAATATTTTCGTCATTTTATGTTATTTTTAAATAGCTATACCTTCTTTATTGGTCGTAGGAAAAAAAAGTAGGATTTTTTCAATAGAGAATTTAATGATCTACAAACTGGACTCGAACTTCTTTTCGATAGCATTTGCCATTAAAAATTATTTCCTAAAAACTGATTTTTTCGACACGTCGGGGACTTTTAGTCATTGCTGCGTTAGTCATTGGAAGGCCCCCACCAAGTTTAAGCGGTATCGGAATTTTGTTCAGGGAAATGTCTATTTTGACTGGGCTAAGTATAACAAAATACAAAACCTAAAGTTTTGTTCGCCCTGATGTGATCACTTAAAGGGCTGGCGCCCACATGCAACTTTCAGTCACGAAACTGTTTGGTTGCTTAAATGAGGCCTAATGAGAACTTATTACAAAGGAACACACTTACGATTTTTCGTCGTCCTGGCAATTAAAAAATGTGGTCTATACCATGCACAGATTCAAACACCGGAATCACAACAATTTATTTTGTTTTAATTTTATTTAATGATTTCATTTAATTTAATGTTATTTCATTTAATGTTATTTATTTTAATTTTATTCAATTTTAATTTATTTTAATTTATTTAACTTGATTTAATTTAATTTTATTCAATTTTATTTAATTGTATTTAATTACTTTGGGTTTTATTAAATTTAATGTATGCCCTATGCATGGCAATCCTAAACCTGATCTTCGAAAGAATGATTCGATCGAATATCTTGCCGCAATATATCTGTTTCATTTTCATTTTCTTATTCATATTTCGGTTGTAATAAAATTTGAGGCTTTTGCCTTTGTCTAATATGAATACGAATAAGTAATCTTAGATTATATCAAAGCTTGTGCACCTGTGCCAGAATTTATACATCGTTTTCAATTTTATTTGTCCATAGTTTTTTTTCTTTTTAAAACCAAATTATTTAACATGGAAACCTATAGTTGTGCATACAGAGGTAAATCGGAGTTGATAAGTGTCTTTCTTTTAATTTAATAATTAAATTAAAAATCAACTATAATTTTACCAGATCCCCATTCACCACTTACACCATTGACCCCGATTTGTGATATAACGCTAAGAAAAACCTTTCGTGATCACTCGCCAAGTCTTATTCCAATAACAAAGATAATTTTGAACGACTGTCCCACGCCGAAACGGAAAAGGTCTTCAGCTCTGACGACCAAAAACAAATCTTCACCAAAGCAACAACCATGTGCTGTCAGTATTGTGCTGCCTGTGTCAAAAACACCCGAAGAGGAAAGAGCAGCTAGAAAGTCCAGTTATTTGCTAAATTTAAAAAAAATTCTCACACCCAACTCAAGGCCAACACCGAAATCCATCGACCTAGCACCTAGATTATGCAATAAAAAGTCTTCACCAACATCGAGATCAAGATTCACGTGTTTTCGTAATTCTCCATCGACTGATCGACCAAACAGTCCGAGGGTCTTGAAAATCCTGCAAGACATAGGTCAGGAGAAGTACAGTGATGTTTTCAGAAGAGAAGAAATTGACCTGGATGTCTTTAAACTTCTTACAAAAGGCGATCTAACGAAGTTGGGCGTTAATGAAGAAAACGATGTCCAGGTGATATTAAAAGCTGCTCGGCTAGGTTAGCATTGGTGATATTAGTGAATTAAATTAAATTAAATGTTAGTGAATTAAGGTTTTATGTTTCTGATGGATTTTAATCCAAGTTTGTATATGTTTTAAATATGTGTATTTTTTTGTTTGAATGATGAAGGTTCATTAATAAAGCTTTCTCAATATGTAAGTGTTAACTACTTTATTCAACAGTTTATCTATTGAAAAGTATGTTGATAAAATAATTAAATATGTACTTATGAGTATTATTATAAGTTATTCATTTGTACACCGCTGTATTTGCAAAAATCAAGCTATGATCTAAGAGTAGGTAAAGATTATTTAATAATGTTAAGGCTATTGAATATACCAAACGGTATGTGAGGGGAAGAAAGGAGCTATTGTGTAATGTGTACGAGGAGGATCTAATGCTAAGTTTCCACTTGTCGTTGAATTGACAAAGTTTGGCAGCTGTCAATTGTGTCTTTAAAAGACTTAATAATTATAATTTTAACTATATACCTGTAAGAGCTCAGGCCATGCAATGCACAGCAGTGTTAGAAGGAATAGAAGGAAAGGAAAGATTTTTGTTGGCACAGTGGATTCAGAATGTTAGTTATCTCTTTTTTACCGCGGGTGCGGCATCCAGTTTAAACTAGAGAAAAGAATGATACCTAGACTGGGGCTCGAACCAACATGTCCAGGTTAGCAGTCAAACACTATATCCACTGTGCCATTGCCACCCTAGTTCATTTTCACTTCTGTCTTTAATTGAATCTGCAGAAGGAGTTTTTTTTTATAAAACATAAAGATTCATAAAGAAAAAAAGTTATTTGCAGTTTTGCAATAGCTTATTGTCTTATCAGTACGTGCTACACCATATTAAACAAAAATTATTTTTATATAAAAAATCAGAAATGCAAATGCAAATATACTCTTCGAATTTTAATTTTGTTCCGCTTTCATTTAAGAAAATAAATACATGTGTAGTAAAAAAAAACTTTTCAACTATGTTCTATTTCAACAAATTCGTGCACTGAAAATGTATGCAAAATTAAAAATAAGTATTCATATTCGTCTGTTTTCAAACCATTTCCAAATAACATTTCTAGCGCACTCTCCTAATTTATTGAACTGCAGCACTTTTCACATTAAAGATCGGGTCAACTCCGTTGTCCACTCCCAAGTAGACTCCCTAATTCTTTTTGTTAGCGTCTACAAAATTTTACCATCCTCTGAATTGGGATAACTCATACTCTGGTCACTAATTTTACAGAATTAATTTTCTTTTACCCGTCAAATTACAAAAAAATAACTTCAATTTGTAAAAACATTCACTTCAAATTAAATTTTATATCTGTCAAATCAGTGTCTTTCATGGACAAAGGATAAAACAAGTTGGACAAAAATTTTCTTTGTCTTTCAAAGACAAAAGGTGACATTTCTTTGGTCAATTCAGGCAAAATAGGCCTTTCGTCAGTTTGTAAATGACAAGTGGAAACCTAACATAAGCATTATTAAAACACAATATATGAACTACTTAATTCCTTCATCTGCTTCTGAATAAAATGCTCCCAGTTGGAATTTTTCAATATTTTAAGCTCAGCTCAAAAACTAATCCGAATTTGATTTTTATTTTTATTTTTTTTGAAAATTATCTATCATTACAAAAACATTTAGCAGGAAAAGTTAACCAAATCTATGTGCATACTTATTTACTTACTTACTTATGCTGGCGCTACAGTCCGGTGTGGACCAGGGCCTCAACCAACAAGCCTTCTCCAGCCAGCTCTGTCCCTACCTAGGTGGCTGCTTCCAGTTTCGCACGCCAAGGTGGTTGAGGTCCTCTTCCACCTGCATGCGCCACCGGTTTCGCCGCCTTCCTCTATAGACATTAGACTGATTCAAAAATAAAAAAAAAGTGTCAGATTTCCAATGCCACTAGCTTTTTATTTAGAGTTGAGCAAAATAATAAGCCTGTTAAAAATTGAGATTTTTAAAAAATTAATTTTTAGAGGTCGTTCATCGCTTTTTTCTATTTTCCATACGATTTGTATGGACAAAACACATTTTTGTACTTGGAAATTTATAACTTTATAATAGCAAGAATTTAAATGAGTAGTAAACTTTTTTTTTAGAAAATTGAACGAAAAGTTAAAGCGGAACTAATGGTTAATTTCACAGTTTTTTTTATTCCCTATTGCGAATTCCACCTATTTTACAGAGTGATTCACCTAAGGTGTGACAAAAAGCTTGATCATGTAGGTATATTTGAGAAAAAAAAAATCGTGTGGAAGGGGGGATCTACCACCCCTCGTTTAGGTGGGAGGGGCAGTTTTCAAAAAAAAATTGACTTAAAACAGAAACAAAAATTATTTAAAAACAACGAACAAAGGAACAAGGAACTTTTATATTTCAAGATATTTAAGAATTAAGAAACCAACTTCTTAGTCAAACCAAGAAGTTGGTGATAAATGATAAATCTGCTGAAATGATAATAATGTATTCGTATTATTTTTAGTTTTATGAAAAAGTTGGTTCATTTCTTAATATCTTAAAAGATTAAAGTTCTAGAAACTTCCGGTTTTGAGTGTTTGACTAGAAATTAATAAGAGCATATTGAATTTTGAAAACAAAAATAATACTTAATTACGTAAAATTTTGAGAAACTATCGTTTGAATTTTTTTTAATTTATTTTTTTCAAAGTTTGGAGTTTGGAAATTATTTTTTCAAAAACTGTTCACTAAACGAACATTATTTAAAAGGGAAATAAAAGAAGAGATTTCTAGGTTTGCAAAAAGATATACAAGGGCATTGAAGGTGTTGCCGTTGTTTTTAAATATTTTTTTTTTCTGTTTAAAGTCAATTTTATTAGAAAAATTCCCCTCCCACCTAAACGAGGGGTGGTAGATCCCCCCTTCCACAAGATTTTTTTCTTTTCTCAAATAGACCTACACTGATGAAATTTTCTCCATTGAAAAAAAAAGTACCTAGTATAAGATATTACATGTCCTAAGAAAATTTTATACAGAACAGTTCCGTGTACGTATTTCAAGAAGTCAAAATTAGGGTGCGTTTAAGTATCAAAACGCATGCTGAAATCGATATCGTCCATCAGAGTATCCATTAAATTTAGTCTTACGTGAAATACACGATTTCTTTCCGTTTTCATCATGCGGTCATTCAATTCATCAAATTTATATTCAAATCCTCCAAAAGCATCCAATATTAATCTAAAAATATTATTATAACTTGATTATACGATGAAAGCTGTACATTTTGAATTGCCAGTTAAATATGCAAATCACGAATTCATCTGGCCATTAAAATACACGCTTAGCTGGAACACCATTATTGCAGACCATTTGTTTCATTTAAGCGGAGTTTTCAGTTAACCGAACTTCGGATAACTGAAACTTGTTTCAAATAAGCGGAGTTTTGTCAAAACAAATTAAATTTCATTTAGCCTGAATATCAAAATAAAAATGTATGTAGGTATGATTTTTTTGTATTGTGTCAAAATAGTTAGGTATGTTTCCATATGCAACAATTCAAACAACATTTTTTTATCACAAAACGAATATGAATATAACATATTTAAAAAAAAACGGTCGTTTCACTTATGCGAAGTTGAATAAGTGAAAAATGTTCATTTGAGGAAAACAATTTTGTTTCAATTATCCGAGCTTGCAGTTAAGCGGAGTTAAGTTATGCGAAGCAATTTGTGTGAAAAATTCTCATTAAGCCTCCGGAATAAATTTCTTGTTTCAGATAACCGATTTTTTCAGTTAAGCGGAGTGCAGTTAAGTGGAGTTGACTGTATTAAGAACTTTAGTTACTAATTAGACCTATTCACAAACATACATAGTATTGTGAAACGTAAAAGGGGGTTTTAATCGACGAACATGTTCAAATTGAAATTTTAGTCCGACATTGTAAAACAGGCCCTAAGACTTTTAGATTTAATCTAAATGAAATATTCAACATTTTGTTTATTGAAGCGTAAAATCATAAAGTGTGTTACTATTATACCAAGTATCTATGCATGCATGTTATGTATACATGTAATACACCTACTATATATTGAGTTATTCACTTATTTAGTTATATATTGAGTTATTCACTTATTTTCTTATCAATATCAGCAAATAAAAGAATATAACAATAATTTAATTTCATAATAAAGTTATGATCTCTCCTCAAAGTCCAGCCAAATTCCACCCTCAAGTGTACCAAGAAAATAGGTTCGATGCAAAACATTATCCTTTCTCGTACGTGAGTTCAATTTTATGTTAAAATTTTTAACAATCTCAGCAATAGCAGCCTTAGTTTGCGTTAGAGCGAATTTCGTTCCAAGGCAAATTCTCGGCCCATCACCGAATGGCAAAAATACACCCATATCACGATATTTCTTGACACCTCCGTTTTCTGGGCTAAACCTTTCCGGAATAAATTCTTCGGGATTCGAAAAGTATTGTTCGTCATGGTAGAATGAATACATAGGTAGAAGGACTATATCGTTGCATTTTAAATGAAGTCTTGTTCCATTTTTGTTGGTGAGTACAATTGGTTCCGTACAGAGTTTCTTCGCAAAAAGTTGTGGTGAAATAATTCGCATGCTCTCTTTAAAAACGAAAAAAATTAAACAATATTAAATATTTGTTTTTAAGTTATGAACTTTAAATTAAATTGTACTGTACAATGTACACATTGCTTTTATTAGCCTTACCATGAAGACACTGATCTAAATAAGCCAATGAGTCCAATTTCTCGAAATCCAATTCTCCTTTCTCGTTAAGATTTTTTGTTATTTCAGTGCGCAGCTTTTCCTGTTCAGTTGGATACTTAGCTAGCTAAAATAGAAAAGAGTAATCTTATACAACAAGAACAAGTATTCTATACATTTTTAAGAGTAAAGATAAAAGCACAATTTTTCTGGAGAGAAAAATAGTCTAGGTATGATTTTTTGCTGGTACCTGCGAGGGGGGAGGCGGGAGTTGATCAAGCTTAAAAATGTATTGCAATACAAGGGAATAGATTGATTTGACACATGTTTTTAGGTTGCTTTTCAACACTGGTTCTGAAAATACCATAACTGAGAAGATACAAATGTATCCTGTAGAAAGTTAAAGTCCTTTTTAAAGTACAACAAGTAAAATATTACCCAAAACCATTTCAATAATGGGAAATTAATGAAATTTGGTATAAATGTTTCAATTTGCATATGTATACCAAGAATCAAAAGAGTCCCAAAAAATATCTGTGGTCAAAGGTTTTTTTTTAGGGCGATATGTTAGTGCGTCATTATTACGATAGCATCTATGAATAAATGTTGACACAGATGAGGATGACTAACTTTTTACAGGATACTTGTATCTTTTCAGTTTTGGACTTTTTAAATCAGTGTTGAAAAGCACCATAAAAACATTGTGTCACATGATTAGATTGTAATAAATATTTCAGCTAGATAAACTACCACCCCCCCCCCCCCCCCTATTATAATTTGAAGAAAAAGACTCGTTATACTTTATAAAATAGAATAGTTTTTAATAAATGGAAAAATTCAGATTGCTCGGTTTTACAAAGTTGGAATACATATATAAAGACGTTTCGTGGTAAAAAGATAAATTCAAAAGTTAAATTCATCAGAGGGGGTGAATTCTTTAATTGCATTTAGATGTGCATTGTTTAGATGCACCTTATTATTTTAACACCCCCACGCTCTCTCCACCTCTTTAAATGTGTCTATAGTAAAAGCCAATCAGGTATTTTGGGGCACTTTGGATATGTTATAGAGGGCGAAATTCTGTGTCGATACCAGTAATAAAATTTCATAAATTAATTTTTTCTTGGTCAGACCCTATCTTTAGAATAAAAATAAGGTAATTATCCAAAGATTTTGTGACATCTTTATATATAAAATCTATAGTACTATCATGGTGCAAATTGACGGTAGTGACGCTTGGTGGCTCTTCATCAAGCTTTGCTAGCCATGGTATGTCAAATCAAAAATAACTCTTGCGCCGCCAACGAGTGATGTCGTGATGTTTTCAAACTGTTACTCGTAAGATAAGCCGGAAACACACCTGTATTGTGTGTTGAGTTGTGTTGTTATTGCTACAATGTGTTTCGTACTCAAACAACCACGTTTGCCTATTGTTTTTTTTTATGTGTGGCATATGAAATATTTATTTTATATGAAATGACGAAACACGACTCCACATAACACAGACTACGGGACAGGTGTGGTTCCCGCTTAAGACTGCCTCGAAAATAGTATACGGTGGCGTATGCGGAATATTTTTGTTTACGAAGCGGTTGAAATGCTTTTTACAGGCTCAAAAATTAATAACATTGAAACCCTTTTTTTTCTAGAATGATCAGAGTTAAGAAATCGTTTAATTGTAAATTTTGTTTGAATATATATAAGGGGCCAGTTATAGCTATCATTGAAAACCATCATCGAAAATATTAATTGTCAATTTTGAGAGATTACTTCGATACCAAAGTAAAGCTAATTTACTTAATAATATTTTGTAGGTAAAACAAAATTTAATTTAGCACAACTTTTCTCATAAAATGACTTTTAATTTTTCAATGATGAACTACCTCACCAATGATCATTGACAAAATTAAAAGTTACGTTATGGGGAAGATATGGGTCAAAATATTTTTTTTTTGGAGGAGAAATAATTTTGAAGTCGAAAGCTATCTTTCTGCATTTAAATATTCAATGATAAAACTTTCGAAGGGCCTCAAAATCAACAGCTAACTTTTTCAACGATGGTTTCTAATGATAGCTATAGCTGGGTCTTAAATCGCTGAAAACATAAGGTTTTAAATGCAACGTGCGTCCAACCCCAAATTCTACCCAAAATCCACCTTTGTACCAGTTTCAAATAATTTTCTCAGATTCAACACGAAATATTTTCTCTTGTCTGAGTGGGGAATAGATAGATTTTAAGAGTGGAGGATAGGGACTGTAGACTGAACTGCAAGAATTTATACTTCATCGCGTGTAAACACGATTAACATTAAAAGTGCCAGCACTTAAAATTTAATGTATAGCTAAAGGTGGACAGGCCCTAAAGCACAAGGCAGCATAAGATGAGCATAACACAGCACAAAATTAGAAAAGAATAAAATTGGTTTCCTTGCCAAATTCGCATTTAATTTCATACTTAAAAGAATAACCTTGAAAATTGCTTTCAGTTTGTAGGTGTATCATATTTTTGTACTGGAACCAGCGCAGGGTCGTAAATCTTGTTCGATTTGCATTCTAAATTCTAAGTACAACAATTTTAATTTTTTATATTTACCATTCCAATTTTCAAAATCCTACAATTTTACGGCACTTTTGTGATAGTTCGAACATTTTAAAAGGTTTTTTTTTCGAAGGCACTTTT
>OX439484.1:93518445-93590581 GCA_949320155.1 Melangyna quadrimaculata
TTACTTTTTTGACGGTTTTCACATTGGACTGACTTCTCCGACTATTTTTGACATCACAAAAAAAACGTCAACAAAAATCTACAAAATTTTGACGGTGTTCACATTAGACTGACTCTTCTGACTCCTGCTGGCTTGTCAGTACTTTACCATACTCCTACTTCATGATTAGAAAGAGGAAAAGCAGTAAATTAAAAAACAAAGTTCAAAATTTGACGATTTTTTTTGACGTTTTATTTTGTGAAATCAAAAAAGGTCGGAGGAGTCAGTCAAATGTGAACACCGTATTTAAATTTATTTAATAAATACTGATTTCCCTCTCTTTTTAGCCATGAAATGGGAGTGAGATAAAGAACAGAGAAGTTAAAAATAAATCGAAAGTGTCAGTCCAATGTGGACACCGTCATTCGTGATTCAGTAAATACAAAAAAAATGAAATGTGACAAATAGATTATCGTTCAGATTTTCAAAATCCAATTTTTTACGGTCTTGGTGACAGAACAAACATTTTAAAAGTTATTTTCATAGGTTCCTACATTCAAGATCAACTCGACGGCACTGACACAAAATTGAAAATAAATTAACAAATATATACCTACACGAAATAAACAGAAAAAAACTATTTAATCCAACGAGAAATGACATATATGTATATACCCCGTTTACATGATGTATTCGAGCGAGCCTTAAGCTCGCTTGGCCCCTTTGTATACCTGCATTTAGCTGAAATGAGCTTCGATCAACTCCAAATTCCAAATTCGAAATTGTTGATAAAAAAAAACCTGGGTCGAAGAGTGGTCGGTCTGATGGTTGTGTTAACGATAGTGTTTTTGCACATGTGCGAGTAAAGTTATTTATTTGTTTTGATAGCTATACGAAGTATGTACTAAAATTCATTAAATGTTAACTTTTTTGTGTGAAAGAAATATATTGAAGCCATTCCTTCAACTGTAATCTCAACACCATATCAACTCAACTTAAAATCGGGCTCTCAAATCACGTGAGGTAAACTTGGGCCTAAAATCCGACCCTTATCCAACTCGAGCTTTCGATACTGCTTGTAAACGGGGTAATAGGCTATCACAGATTATCAGGTACTTTAATGACCCCTTTCACACAAGGAAACTGAGTTGCCGGCGATTTTTAGTTTTGAAGGCGCGAAGGGCGTAAAAGGAAGACACAAAATCTCCACTCTCACTCTTCTCGCCTACAAACTAGCTATAGTTTCTAGCAACTCAGTTTCCTTGTGTGCAGGCGGTCATAGTTGTGCTTGCTGTTATCGGTGTCTACTTTTGTGTTCATTGTCCTCTCTATTTTTCGTTGTAGTCTTATGCCGGATTTACACGAATGGCAAAGTTGCCAATATTTCTGCCAACAAAATCGTAAAATATTGGCAGAAATTATTTTTGTATGACATGCATTTACAAGAGTTCAAATAATGGCAGATTTCAAAATACTTCATTCTTATCTCGAATGGCATAATTTCGAAAAATGGCTTCAGTAAAGTTTTTACACATAGTCATATTAATGGCAGCATTTTATGCCAAATTATATTTGCCATTTTATTTTGGCAAAAATATTGCCAGTATTTTGAGCGTTTACACGATGAAAAGAAAAATGGCTATAACTTGACAGATATAATGGCATTTTGCCATTTGTGTAAATGCAGCATTAGGCTTTCTAGTGTCAGTCTTGTATTCATTTTCCTCTCCCTGTCCAGTATTTTTACCCCTTCGAAGCTCACCGAGTGCCAACTTTTTGCTATGTGCTGCGCAAGCCCTGTTGTCTCTTTCTTTTTCCTTATGTCTGTTCCGTGTTCACTTAGTCTTGTTCCCAAGTTTCTCTTAGTTTGCCCTATACTAAATTACACTATTCGTTTTCTTTTCCTTTGCATTGAATTTCAGAACCTACGTTGTGTTGTTGTTGTTTTTGTATGTTAGATTTGGTGTTAGTAAAAATTGATTTAAGAGTGAAGTTCTCATCAAGAAAATATTATTTATAACGAAAGCAGACAAAGGTAATAAGACGGTCATAATTTACAAAGACGATTATGAACAAAAAATGAGAGATCTACTTGAGGATAAAAATACATACAAGACTGAAGTACTCTAGGGCAGCGGTTCCCAAACTTTATAAGCTTTGGAACCCTTAGCAAGGTCCAAATATATTTTGGAACCCCAGCTTTTAACGATAGCATTCATGATAGTCTGTCTCGTAATTTTCATTGGAAAGTGAGTGTTGTTGTAACATTTTTGTTTGCTTTTTTCTAATTATGAGAAGTTCACGATTTGCTACAAAAATTGTAAAAGTCAAACATGTTTGTGATTTGATTACATACCGTGTACCTAGGTACAAATTCGCCGGTGGGTGGAGTGAATTTGGCCAATTTTAAATATAAAGGACTTTTCTAATCTTTTCAGCTTTCTTTTTAGAAATGCATAAATTAATAAATTAAAAATGACTGTAATAGCTTTCAGTAGGATAAATTCAGAAAAAAGATAAAAACTAAATAATTTTTATTAAAAAACCTTAAAGACCACAAATAAATGTTGAAGGGTTTCAATATGTTGTCGAAATACTACAGCAAAATAATTTGATGGGGTGAAATTTAGCAATTTGGCGACGACAAATTATGAAAAATGCATCAAAATTATAAAAAAAAACTTGTGTTAAAGACGTACGATGCTTAAAAGTACAAGTCTCCTAATAAAGCTGCAAAAAAGCAGAGAAAGATTGATCTTCATAATATTGTTCCAGTGATATGAAAAGTTAAATTAACAATTCATTTATTTAAAAAAAAGTAGTAGCCCGTAGCGTAATGGTTAGTGCGATGGACGGTCACGCTGGAGGTCTTGGTTAACTTCACAGCCTCGTCCACCTAAAAACTAAAAAGTTTTTTTTCCTCCAATCCCCCAAGAGTATCACTTGTGCTTCTCGTCTAGCCGTTCGGATTCGGCATAAAATTGAAGGTCCCTTCCACTCCTGTCGACACGCTCACACAGGAATGGTTGCGAGTTTTTAGTCAGTAGGCACTGGTTCTTCACGAGTCGTTGACCCACCCAATTTATTTATTTTTATTTATTAAAAAACAATAAATATAAATGAAACCCCTTCAAAATAAACAAAGGATCCCCAGTATAAGAAAATGTCTCTGTTACCAATTGGTAGCGGATCATTGATTGAAACTTTACTCGGCCAAAGCCACCAAAACTGCACGGTGACTTTGGCCACACAGTTTTTGATTTTTAATAATTAAACTAACCAAACTTATTTTTCCAAAATGTAAGATATTTCTGCAAACAAATTTTACGTTGTATAAAAAATCTAGGTAAGTTATTAAATTTTATTGTGGAGACTGGAGAGTATTATATTCCAGCGGGAAATATCGTCCCCAATACATTTTTTAGCTGAATTCATCAATCAATTCACTACCCAAATAATAAAAGGAAACGATATGCAATGATTTAGTGAGTGAAGAGTTTACTCAGTTCAATCCTCAGACAATCTCAGATTGTCTTAAAGTATTTGAGATATAGAAATACTATATAAGTGATTAAACAACAACCTTCTTCACATTTTTCATTTTGCATTAACCAAGTGCTGAATAAACAACTACCACTAATCTTGTGTCTTCACAATTGAATGTTCATTACCATTTTCATCGAAAATATTAAGCTGATGTTCTTCATCACCCGGGTCGGTGAATAAACAACTTCCAACAAAGTAGTGATTCCGTTGGTGAATTTTCATCGGAATTTCAGCATGTGCTTCCCGCCTAGGACACTCCCATGTTAATTTCATCAAAGGAATCAGCTGAAAAGTGGACGTTGCAGCTGCCATTCCTCAAGGAAAAGGCTGCATTTTCCTCAATGATTACACATACTTTTAAAAATCAGATGTGAGGTTCCAGAAAACTGTCTGTTTGTAATTTTTTATTATTATAAATGTATTTAACCGGTATGATATAAATGGCCGCGGTCGAGTGCGTCGCCAAAGGTATCTGGATTTGTTGATGTTGTTGTAATGCCTAAGGAAACACCCAGCTGACGAACAAAACAAGAAAATAAATCTAAAAGATACCCAAAAGTTTTTCGGGTCTGTTTTGATATTCGAACAGCTGATAAATTTCATCTGATTTTTGCCGCGTCGTCGTTTGGTTTGTTTTGGTTTGTTAATGGAAGAAAATATAAAAATATTAATAAAATGCGAATTCAATTTGCAATGAGACTGGGACCGAGTTTCGAATTGAGGACATCGATGAGATTTGCAGGCAAACCATTTCATCGACGATTATTTTTTTTTTTAGATTTTGTTTCGTCAGCTGTTTTTTCACAGATTGTAACGTATCCGGTTTTGGTCGTTCGAAAACATATCAGATACTTACGTATCTCAGATACCATATCTGCATACCCTAGAATTTTGGGCGTATTCATTTAAGCCTAGTACGCTGCTGAAGCAAAACGAAATTTTCCTCTGGTCTCCAAAAAGACAACGAAATGCTTACAAAAACACAGCGGAAAAATGTTCATGGAGAGTTTAACAAATTGCAAATAATTAAAGAGTTTTAACGAAAAAATCAAACAACAAGTAAAAGAAACAACAAATAAAAACACGAACGAACCCAAATGTCATTTTTGGACACACAATAAATGGTCCGGGAAATAAATTCTGTGTTAAAAGAGAGTGCAGACTTGTCAAAACAATCAAGTATAATCATCAATTTCGCTGGTAGAACAGAGTACTACAGTCCACAGAACTTGTCATTTTTATATGGCAATTTTCAGCAGCGTACTATGCTTTATTATGAGAAATGACATCAAGATGATTTTAAAAACTAAGGTATAATTTCAATCCATACTACATTCTTGCAACTGAAATTATAATATTGACTTCGGAAGATTTTATGATAGCTGTGTAATAAACTTTTTTCATAATGATGCAATCTAAAATCATTTTCCCAGGGGCCCCGCAAATTTAATATCGCACACGCCTCATTTGTGTCGAGTGCCGCCTCTGCGGCCACCAGACCACCAGTCCGAAAACCTCAGTTTGATTTTAAAAATAAACGAATAAACGTCGGTGTAAAATAGTGAATAAAGAGTTGTGCTTGTTTATAATAAAAGTATTAGAAGATGGAAGGGGCAATTATCTAAAAAAATGACTTATGATAAAACAACACTATTGAAAAACAATGGTATCATCCACAATAAAATTAAGCGGATTAAAATAACTTTATTGAAAAAGAAAAATCAAGAATGGGTTTCTGGGCTTAAGATGAGATATAGGAGAATATTTAGGATGTTACCATTGGTTTTCAAAAGTGTTGTTTCTATCTTAAGTCATTTTTTTTTAGATAATTGCCCTTCCATCTTAACGGGGGTATAAAAACCACCTTCCGGTATGATTGTCCTATTCTTTTGGCCCAACTTACACGCTCCAGTGCTTTGATGCATTTATGTCAACCATTCTTTATTTTCCATTATACTGTTTGATAACACTACTTTTTATATTAAATTTTTCGTCGCTAAATTTTGAATTGCCGTATTTTGGAAACCATTGGGTCTACAGAGTTAGGTTTTGGTCTCAAGTTGAAGAAAATTAAGTTATTTTGAATTCGTAGAACAATGCTTTTATTTAAAATTAATTATTTGGACTAAAATTACCAATAACTAAAAAAAATCGCGGAAAAATCGCGGTTTTTCTGATTTTTGACCATGAAGCGGTCGCCGCTCGTGGCCAATATCCTGAACAACTCACATTTTGGGAAAATGTCGGTGCATTCTTCACGCACGATCTTTTTTATTTTTACCCTACTTTATCTGAAAATAGCTGATAAACCAACAGATCTACAGTTAACATGTAAGATGACTTAAAATATTGATGCAACCTTTACATTACAATAATTAAACAAGCAAATAAGCAAACTGCAAATAGAAATGCAGACATTTTTTTGTTTGGTATCTTGTTTGATTAAAATCTCCCAATCCACGATGTTGTAAATATTTCCGTCGTTCTTTTATTCAAATACAGTAATTCAAGCACTCATTATTAAAATATCAAAAACATTCAATTATGTAGAAGAACAAAAATCATACCTGATATAAGCATGACGATATTACAGATGCAGAAGTCTCAAATCCATCTAACAAAAACGTCATCGAATGTGAAACAAGATCATCGTTTGAAAGATTTTTCTTCTCCTGCAATTGAAGGATGTAGTTTAAAAAATCTACACGATCCAATTCTTGTTTGCGACGCATATCAAAAGCTGCTCCCATGAGACTGGTGAAAAAATCTTCAGTTGTTTTTTGAAAAAATTTTGCTTTATAAAAGCGTTTAATAAACGGCCAAAATCCAGCTAAAAATGCATAAACTGTAAAGATATTAGTTTGAGCAAAAAGTGTTTTAGTCATTTCGAATATTGGTGTTGGATTGTCGGTGAAACTTTGTGCTTTGACACCTAAAACACAGTCAGTTACTACTTCGGATGTGAAACGCAAGCTCAGCTGGAAATATAAATGCATTTAATGTATATCAGAGACAAAATTTAAAAGCACAGTTTTGGTTGTGAAAGGATTTTAAATAATAATAATTATCTAAGTATATGTTTGTTTTGAACCTAAGCTTTCTTACAACAGAAAATGTATACATATATTTCTGAGATAATTAGCCACACTGATCATTTTTCAGTATTTGTTGGTATAAATCGAAAACAAAGCTCGACCTGAACTTAAAAGACATTGTTGGAAAACTATTTAAGCTAAATTAAAATCAATGGCGCAAAATTTTAAACAGCCTATTATTAAGGATTTAGTATGATACTACTTAACATTTTATTAATTCTTTAACAGTTTACTAAAATTTTCTAAATTTTAAATACTTTTTAACTAGTATCATACTAAACTAATTTCCTTCATAAAATCCAGCTGAACACGTCCAAAAAAGTGACAGCTCGTGCAAAAAAATCACAAACACCCCTGATTTTGACAATTTTAAACGTCAAAGTGTCATATGGATTTAGTACGATACTAAAAAGATAAAATAGCCATTCGGTGATTATAACTTTAGTAAAATGTTAGGAGATAATATGATGCTAAACTCGTTTAAAATTAGCAAAATACACTTTTTAACCTAGTAGTATACTAAAAATGATTTAACATCGTACTAAATCAACTAAAATTTTGCGCCAATGATTTTGAATTTCTTTTTACTTCGGTTTTTATTAGCTTTTCCTGATTGAATTTTTCTTATAAAATTTTTTAAGCCATCTACTTAAATAGAAAATTTAATTTCAAATAAAAAGCATTTTAAGTTAAATTCTCAAAGGAGAATGGGCAAGTGGTCTACCCACTCAACAGTAATGTGTTGTATGTCGTTGAAAAGGTAATTTTACTGACTTCATTTCATTGTATAACCATTAAGCTCTAAACTATGGGGTTCGTGAGATATTCGGAATCAAAACACCGAAAAAGACAATAATGCATTTCTTAATTGGTAGTGTGTCCTCATACCTACATTAATCTGTGATACATCGTTGAAAAGATAATTTTGTGTACTTTATTTTTGTATATAGCCGTGAAGACGTAGATCATAGGGTGCAAGAGATATGTGGGCATAGAAATCGGCAAATATAACAACAATGCAATTCTTCATTTGGTACCGGTCTACCGACTCAACAGTAATGAGTCATACGTCGTTGTAAAGGTTATGGCATTTGCTTCATTTCATTATATGGCAGTTAAGCTCTAAGCCATGGGGTTCGCAAGATATTCGGCTCTTAAGCACAAAAAACAGCAATAATGCAATTCTGCATTGGTAACTTATCAACCAAGTCAACAACTATGAGTCATGTGTCGTTGAAAAGGCTGTGGCGTGTACTTCTTTTTATTATATGACCATTAAAGTGTAAATAATGGGATTCTTACGAACCCCATGGTTTAGAGCTTAACTGCCATATAATGAAATGAAGCAGATGCCATAAGCTTTTCAACCACGTATGACTCATCACTGTTGAGTTGGTAGACCAGTACCCAATGAAGATGTGCATTTTTGTTATATTTGCCTATTTTGATGGCCAAATACCTCTTGAACCCCACGGTCTACAGCTAAACGGCATATTACAAAATGAAGTACATTCAATAGCGTTTTCAAATATATAAGAGAGATTTCTGTTGGTTTGAAAGACCAGCTACCAGTGCGGAATTGCATTACTGCATTTTTCAGCGTTTTTGGCACATATCTCTCGAATCCCATTATTTACACTTTAATGGTCATATAATAAAAAGAAGTACACGCCACAGCCTTTTCAACGACACATGACTCATAGTTGTTGACTTGGTTGATAAGTTACCAATGCAGAATTGCATTATTGCTGTTTTTTGTGCTTAAGAGCCGAATATCTTGCGAACCCCATGGCTTAGAGCTTAACTGCCATATAATGAAATGAAGCAAATGCCATAACCTTTACAACGACGTATGACTCATTACTGTTGAGTCGGTAGACCGGTACCAAATGAAGAATTGCATTGTTGTTATATTTGCCGATTTCTATGCCCACATATCTCTTGCACCCTATGATCTACGTCTTCACGGCTATATACAAAAATAAAGTACACAAAATTATCTTTTCAACGATGTATCACAGATTAATATAGGTGTGAGGACACACTACCAATGAAGAAATGAATTATTGTCTTTTTCGGTGCTTTGATTCCGAATATCTCACGAACCCCATAGTTAAGAGCTTTATGGTCATACAATGAAATGAAGTAAGTAAAATTACCTTTTCAACGACATACAACACATTACTGTTGAGCGGGTAGACCAGCTCCCATACATTTTTGCCCATTCTCCTTTGGCTTAGTTTTCGAGTTAAACCAAACATTTTAAAAAGTGACCAGTGTGACCGTTCTCTCTTCGAAATTGCATGTTTTAAGGAGGCTTTTGTTTCGAACAAATATTTTCAACAATACAACTCTTCAAAGCAATTATTCCTTAAAGATTTATTAGCTAGCCTACAAGTAAAGCTACTAAATATAAGTCAGTCATCATTAAATAACAAATTTTTCGTACAATAAGAAGTTTATAAAAGAACAATGGGCATTTTGGCCGATCGAAGTAACACATTGTGACCTATATTATTTTAAAGGTCTCGATGAGTACTATCGACATGACCAATTGAAATCATATTTACACAATATGTTAAGTGTTGTTAGATTATAGTTTCTAATTATGAACGGATCCGGTAGGTGGCGCTGTTGTCAAGTAATTGACAAAAATTCTCTATTTATTAAGCAAAATCGCTCATATTAAAATGTAACATTGGTTTATTGCAAGAAAATAAAATCACAAAATATGGACCCGATAGGTTGCGCTGAATTGGTGTTATAAAAGGAGAATGGATGTTCCGTTTCTTGAATATGTTCTTGTTGTTGTTGTTGTTCATTTTGAAAATGTCCAGCTTCATAAAGGAGATGTTACATTTGTATATGAGTGATTTTGCTTAATAAATAGATAATTTTTGTCAATAACTTCACAACAGCGCCACCTACCGGATTCGTTCATAATTATAAACTTTTATCTAACAACACTTAACATATTGTGTAAATATGAATTGAATTGGTCATGTCGTTCCGAAGTTACACAATAAATAAAAGATGCATTAACGATTACATTAACGTCCATAACACCTTCCCTGCACGCGATACAAACTTTTGCCCACACAATAAAATATAGTACTCATCGAGACCTTTAAAATGATATAGGTCAGAATGTGTTACATCCATAGGACGCACTCCATACAAAAGTGCGCATTGTCCTTTGCAAGGAAATTTGAAAAAGAATCATTTTTAATGACGATTATAAATTTAATGGAAACTGATTAGGTTTGACTAGCTACCAGTTTTTTGACCAAATTTCAGAACCGAAACTTAACTGTGTGTCTTCAATAGGGCTGGCCACGAGACGAGACTCTGCGAGACTTTTGTAAGTCTCGTGTCGGTCTCGTTAAAATCGAAAATTTTCAGTCTCGTCTCGGTCTCGTATAATTAATTCTCGTCTCGGTCTGGTCTCCAAAAAATACGATTTCCGGACAAACTGTTAATTATTGGAACGAAATATTTTCGATTATCGTTTGAATATGTGCAGAGGAAAATAAATATTTACCTGAAATTGGATTTTCTAATTTATTAGACTCTCTTTAAATTTCGGTCCAAATAAACAGTCTCGTCTCGGTCGCTTAAAAGGCAGTCTCGTCTCGTTTCGTCTTGGTCTCGTCATACGAGACCGAGATCGAGACCGAGACTTTTCTCGTCTCGTGACCAGCCCTAGTCTTTAAAGTCTAAAAGTAGATACCTCTTTTGCATCCACTCCATTTTCTGTGTATGTGCATCTTTCTTTCATGTATTTTATAAGCCTTCCGCATACCTCCTGCGTTACTGGATAAACTGATTTGATCTTGTAAAAAGTTATTTAAACAATCATAAAAAAAGTAAATAAACATATACAAAATTTTCTTACTCTATTAACTGTTAGACCAGGTGTTATTTCTTGTCGACGTTCTTTCCACGTTTCACCCGTCAAACCAAATGGATTGTTACTTATAATTTTATCACTTTCCTTATTAAACTAAAAATAAACGATTTGTTGAAATTTCCAATCATGGCCCAATTTTCAAAACTTTAAGTCGAAGCTCGACTTACCCAAGTCGATGCCTCGTTATCGTGGAAATTCTTAAAATCTGTTACAAAAATCCTATGTATAAGGTCAGGGCTTAAAATCATCAATTCTGGCGTTCGAATACTATAAACACCAACAAAATCCTCGTCTTGGCTATACTGCCTGTATAAATAAATTCATCAAGGTAAATCATTGTTATTGCATTATTAAAGATTAAATTTGTGTGTTTTGCAAGCACCTATAAATAGCTTGCATGTCATAGACGATACTGCGTTTTTGAGTAACCATACTTGGAAAACTGCCATAGAAAGCTTTTGGTTTGTCACCTTTAACCCCTAGTTTATTCCAATAATCAAAGTTCCACACTAGAAAAACGTAAAACAATCCCGCAATAATTCCGACTAGGGTTAGAGTCAAGATCACCGAGAAAATCATGGTCTATTCTGGTATATAATATCAATTATTTTTTTTTTAAATTACACCGCAGTCTTTTCTGCAAGACATTCTTAGAACAACTGAAGCTGAATTTATTATTATTACTTTTTTTTTGGTTCAATTTTTAAATCAAATTCATGGGGGATGCTACAAATAAAACGAACATAATTAATATTTATTAAAACGTATCTACGCAATTGAAAAAGAATGCTTTTACAGTTAAACCCGATTATTTGAATGAAAAACTTTTGAAAAATACTGTTTATTATTTGGTCTGGTATTGTAAACCATCCATTGTGAACGTGGGAAGGTCTTTGAACCAATCAAAAAAAAAATCCATGCATAGACAAATGTCAAACAGTGTGGGATGAGCTGTCAATTTGTGAAATGTGGGCTGTCAGACCTTGGTCTGACATCTGACAGCCCTGAGTGAGTAGCTTTTAAACTATATCCGCACTATTATACATAATTTTCTTAACATTTTTTGATATGTATATCAACAACCAATGAGAAAGTGTTTTATGTAATTTTAATTCATGCATATATGTAAGTAAGTAAATTTAAGTTTAACAATTCCCAATTTGACAGTTGAAGAAAGCAAACACAGCAAATATTATATAACGTGTCTACCACCAAATAAAATCTCTTATCGCTCAGAGGTTTTTTAAGTCGGACAAACAATTTCACCTAAGCACTGAGAATTTTTGTGGAGATTTCTGAAAGAATTTTTTTTTTTTTGGATTCATTGATCAGTTGCTTTCCGAGTCGAAACGCTTAAAATTCGTGGTACACCTATTAAAACATACACAGATAATTGCAACACAAATTTTGGCTGTTTTTGCGTTTTTACGAAGTTCAAACTCACAAATTCAATTATTAGTTGCATTATATTATTGCTGGTTACAAAAATAAAATGTATTTGTATTTATGAATCTAAAAATAACCTGGTTGGGTGTCGGTATCTGGGTACCCACTCTTTAGTGAGTTTCTTTGGTTAAATACAGTGCGACCGTGTTCATTTAAAACGTCTGTGAAGTTGGCAGGGCAACTTTCGCCTAGAGTAACGGGACCAACGCAGTAATTTGCAGTTTTTTTGCATTTTTGTTTGCATTTCTATTCATGATTTTGCGGTTCACCTAATAGTGGGCGTAATCGAGTGACCTGCTAACTTCATAGTGAAGTTAGCAGGTCACATAGTGTATCTCGAGAACCAAGCGTGCTAGAGACTTGAAGTAAGGCACCAAATTTGCAATTTATTTTGCATTTCAAGAAATTTTGGGTCAAAATTTTGTAGTCCTTTATTTGAAAAAAAAATTCATACTGCCCTGCTAACTTCACAGTGAAGTTAGCAGGTCAGAGTGTATCTCGAGAACCGAGCATGCTAGAGACTTGAAGGCAATCTTTAAATTTGCAGTTTATTTGGCATTTCAAGAAATTATAACTCCAAATTTTAAAGTCCTCAATTTAAAAAAAAAAATCATGCTGACCTGCTAACTTCACAGTGAAGTTAACAGGGCAGTATGAATTTTTTTTTCAAATTGAGGACTTCAGAATTTTTAACTATAATTTCTTGAAATGCAAAATAAACTGCAAATTCGGAGTCTTACTTCAAGTCTCTAGCATGCTTAGTTCTCGAGATACCCTATGACCTGCTAACTGTACCGTGAAGTTAGCAGGGCAGTATGAAATTTTTTTCAAATAAAGGACTACAAAATTTTGACCCAAAATTTCTTGAAATGCAAAATAAACTGCAAATTTGGTGCCTTACTTCAAGTCTCTAGCACGCTTGGTTCTCGAGATACACTATGTGACCTGCTAACTTCACTGTGAAGTAAGCAGGTCACTCGATTACACCCACTATTTGGTGAACTGCAAAATCGGGAATAGAAATGCAAAAAAAAATGCGAAAAAACTGCAAATTAATGCGTTGGTCCCGTTACTCTAGGTGAAAGTTGCCCTGCCAACTTCACAGACGTCCATTTAAAGCTTGTACTGTTTTTTTTTTTTTATTAAAAGCATTATGTTCATGGGTAGCTGTGGTTATATTTTAAATATTTAAAAAAATCAGAAGTAAAGTTTATATATAAACAATTTGGGTGATAATGTACCTAAATATCGACCGGGGGGTTCAGAGTTTCTTATATCCGCGTTATACTGTATTTAATTTTTTTTCTTAAAAATGAAATAGTTTAGTCTGTATATTCAGATATAATTCACGCTAACGGAGAGATTTTTAATTTGTCGTTTATTTTACCTAGAGCGGGTAGCTGCAATACAACGAACTTTCTTGATGACGGCCAAGGCCGTATCCAGGGCAGATCACAGGGGTCTGACCCCCCCCCCCCCCCCCCCCCCCCGAAATTTTTCAAAATGTGTTTCTTGTTCCTAGTTTCCCCTTGAAAAAGTTAAGACCCATCGTATATAAGTGATTGTCATCAAATTCGATGGTAAATTGTTTTCCACAGCAAAATCTATAAAAATGTATGTACATATGTATGTATATATGTACATCCTTGCAATTCGAGAGCAACTTAGTTCAAAAAACTAATTTATTGCTTGGCAATTTGCAAACAACTTCTTTTACTTTTCAGTTTTAACGACCAAATTTTGTCCCAAATTCTTTTATAACCTTAGGTTTACAGTGGATGTTATTGCTGGAAGTAACTAACATGTTTTTGAGCACGTTGTGTGCTAAACTCGTTTAAAATTAGCAAATTCAAATTTTTAACCTAGTATCATACTAAAAAATGATTTAACATCGTACTAAATCGTCTAAAATTTTGCCAATGTTTTTAAAGAAGCATTACTTGCTGATAGATAAATAAATTCAAGAACAAATATTAAAATTAAAGTACTATTTTTTCTAATCATATAACAAATGCTTGCAATAAGCAGTACTGTAAAAAATGTGTAAAAAATCCAGACACAAGTTTTGGATAAGTCCTTAACAACTTACTTTTTTAAGACGGAATAGGTCCTAATTTAAGCTTTTTTTAATCAAAACCAAATACATTTTATATATTGAAATTCTGTGTGACTGAATTGTTTTTATCAACCAAAAAGAGATGAGGTCAGAAAAGTCGCAAGATTTCAAAAAATGGGTAAAAATAGACACTTTTGCAAAAGGTCGTATCATGGTCAAACATGGCAAAAAAAGGATAAAAATGCGACTAAAGTCGCATAGGGGCATCACTGGTCTCACTAATTTATATCTGCGAAGTTGGTGTTCGTAATAACAAAAATTGAAAGCTTGAAAAACAAATTACGATCGTAAACATCAAAAGTGTGTAGAAATCAATTCGGTGGATCGGTCGGGCAGTTTGTGTCGAAAAAAAAACATTCTGCTGAAAAAAGTAAATTCAGCTGAAAAAAAAATTGAAAATTCAAAAAAAGGAAAACATATAGGTAGATATGTATATGTATGTATAAGTAAATGAAAGACCTTCGAAATAAATATATTATCAGGTTGTCTGTCCATCACAGAATATTTTCTTTCAAATATCACCCAAACGCCCTAAAATCGTCTGTTCCCGCCGAAAATTTAATCTTAAAAATCTCGTTTTTTGGAGGTTTTTTAACTTAACCCAAATGTCAGCCAGAAGCCCTAAAATCGCCCTTTCCTGCGTGAAAATTAAATATAAAAAATGGTTTTTAATAATAATTCTATAAATCGGATTTTCTGCGCAGGAACAGTTCCTACGTTAAATAGAATTTTTTTTTTTTATTTTCGACTTTCTTAATAATAAAACTGATTGAGATTTGTATGCAAATAATTATAAAATAATAAGTTTTTTTTTGTCGATTTAAAAAAAAAAAAACTTAACAAATCTTGTGCTGTCAAGTAATGTTTTCATTCAGAGAAATTGTTTTTTTTTTAGAATAACTGTTTTAATTTTAAAAATAGTATTTTAATAGGAGTTGAAACTTTATTGACCTTTAAGTCAAGATTTCGGCTTTTCGTGATAAAATATAATATTTATGAACATCTTAAATTTAATATCGTTTATAAAACGATATTTATCCAAAAGAGGTAGCCATATGCGTTGTAATTCTTCACATCGGGTGCATCGGTATATTCCTTTAAATCATGACTTAATTCATAAAAAACTCGTGCTATTTTCAAACATTTTAATGGTAACCCCTTGCTATGCCCCTCGAAAATATATGTATAAAAGCAAATTTAAAACAAATTAATATTGATAAAGAACACTTCGAAACGTGTCGTGTACAAATTATAATTACAAAATTATAATAACAAATCAAAGACATTTCTTTTTAATGAAACTGGAGTTTTGTACCAGGAACATACATACAATATACAATATTTAGCGTTTCAGTTATTCTTGCTAGACAATCTATACCCGACACGCAGCATAACAACACGGAATTTCTGGGTTGACTCTAACCTTTGTTTATCGATTTTTGTTTGCAAGAAAAAAACATCAACACAGCTCAGATAAGAAGTTTAATCATTAATATTGTTATGTTTCCGTTAGTTCTGTGCCAAAGTTGATGAAAATCGGTGGATTTATTTATGTAGGTTGAGGCTATATGGACGGACACACACGCGAAAGCAACTAATGAATTGTTTTTATGAAAAAAATATTTCAACTATAAACAACAAACTAAAATAGTTAGCTGTTAGATAATGACGCTTAGAGCTCAATTCAATAGGTACTCAAACTAGCAAAAATTATACTCCCACAAAATTCAAAGCAAAAAGCTATTATGAGTCAACAATAAACAAACAAAAAAATAAGCAGATCATTTAATTCCCATTCAAAGAAAGATAACAATTCGCCAAGACCCAAGACCATTGCCAACAGTTTACTCTTGGTCTCTGGGCTTTGCTTGGGCATCACATAACCACCATAAATCGATTGATCAACAAATTCCAATGATTATAACATTTGTTGTTTTGCTTTTTTTGTTGTTTTGTTACTTTTACCCTCTTCCATCAGCAAGAGATTCCTACATGAATTTTAATGTGTCTATTATGTAAAATTAAAAACAGTTAAATGAACAGACCATCCATCCGTCTCGTCAGTACCTACTCCAATATGCTAATAGTTAGGATTTAAATCTTCATCATCATACATGCAACGTTGGTATTGATACTCTCTTATTTTTTTTTTTATTTTGGAAGTTTTACTATGGTTGCCAACCTTATGTTATTTTTTAACTTTTTGATTTGTCTATAAGGCGGGAGCGGCTCAATATTCCGGATTTCAAAATTCTTTATGACCAAAATTCTGTTTGAATTTTTTTTTGAAAATGTTGTATGACCAAAATTCTGTATTTCATATTCTGTATATCCAAAATGCTGTAAGTGCAAAATTCTGTTTATGTCCGAATTCCGTATTTTAAAGAAGAATTTTTATTGTAATGTGATCTCCATTTCTTGCCCTTGTAATCTGTGCGTTTGCGAAATTAGGCCCGTTTTTAAAATTAATTATCATCTGAAACTCGTATTCAACTACATACCCCAATCAATAATTACAAAAAAAAAAGTGCTAAATTCGCAAAGCGCAATGTAGTTCTGCATTTTTGATATGTTGTTGGCACATGTTGGAGAAGTCTGTAGCTAACTTTGCAACTTCGAAAAACCTGTGCTCGCTGCAGGAAAAATGCAACAGTGAACAAAAACGCTAAAATCACTCCATTTTTTTCCGAAATTTTCCTTTATAACTTTGAAAATACGCAACTTAGGAAAAAAACCATCCACTATAAACTTGTTTGTTATAAAATTTTCTACAAGACTATATTAGTTTAAAATTCATGCATGTTATATTTGTGTTGCTGTCTAACCATGAATTAAAAAAAATTCTGACAGACTAAGTAATTTTGAAGCACTCGAAAAAAAAGGTTAAAAACTCTTAAATTCTGCTTAAAATTTGGAATCAAATAGTCTAGACAGCGATTCCCAAACTTTTTAAGCTTTGAAACCCTTAACAAGGTCAAAATATATTTCGGAACCCCGACTCTTAATGATAGCAAAAAATGAAAAACAACACAATTGATTTCAAAATCAATTTTTTGTTTATATTTCATGTGAGTGTGGCTCGTAATTTTCTTCTGAAATTGAGTGTTGCTGTGTCATTTTCGTTTTCTTTTTTTTTAAATTATGAGAAGCTCACACTTCGATAAAAAGAAAATGTAAACGTCAAACATTTTTATGATTACATAACGTGAGCTGGGTAAAAATTGGCCTGGTTGGTGGGTGAATTTGGGCAATGAACGCAATTTTTTTCTAATTTTGTTTTTTTTTAACAAAAAGAAAATTAAAACTAGAAAAAATTGGGTCCGACCCACACTAGTAACTTCCCATTGGTGCCCTTGAAAACCATACTTATATGTACGTATGTACATACATATTTGCCATAAAAATCCCTAATTTTAGCTCCTCTCAGTATGAATGTATTAATTATTATTACAGCAAGTTATTCCAAAACAGACTATTGACAAAAAAAATACCATAAATCATAGGACTATACACAGAAAAAACAACGTAAAATCAAAGGAAAAAACTTTGATTCTAATATTTTTCGGAACGATTTGGCGCTAACGCAAAACATTTTTAAAACAAACTGAAGCGACTTTAATTCAAAGTGATTCCATACTTAAAAGCGAACTAGATTTTAATACGTTTATATGTTGATTTAAAGTGGAATCATAGGTAAATCAAATTAATCCGCCTTTTAAAATAACATTTATCTACTTCGAATCAACGTAGATTGAACTTCGCTTGGTTAGGTATTGATTCAAAATGGCTACCCACGCCACGCTTCTTTGTTTAATTTTATGTAAGAGAAAGACAAATGTGTATTCATGCTCGACTCATTTCATTTTTGTGGTAAATCATTTATTTGTGACAACTTAAATGAGTCGTTTAATGCTATGAGTGTAATGCATAGGTAGTAATAAATAAAGGAAAAGTAATTATATATTGTTTTTCTATTTTATGAAAGTGAATTTTGAGTGCGCGTTTAATTTGTTCACAAATATAAGGGACCTACTACGAAAAACTACAACGCCCTCTCGAAATTCTTTATATTAAGCTTTCAAATACAACCAAATTGAGGTTTACTTAACTATGCAACACTTTCAAACTACGTTGATGGCACTTTAAATACCACAAAAGTGGATCGCATTGTAAAATGTGAATTTCAATGTAAAAATGAATACGCTTCACTTTGAAATAAGGTTGAGCACACTTTAAATGTGGATCTCAACGTAAAAATGATAAATTTCTACTTTAAAACAACGTTGGACGAAATTTAAATGTACAAAAATTGATTTCAATGTATAAATAAATACATTTAACTATGAAACTAGGCTGAATCTCTTAATATTACGTCGCATATTAAAATTAACATTGTTTCAACGTAAAAATGAAAATGCTCCACTTCATTAAAAATACTTTAAATCAAATACGATCTTATTTAACTTTAGATCGCATTTTTTCCCACAGTGATATACCTTAGGAAATAAACTGCACGACTGGATGGTACAAAATTGTTCTCGTAGCTTAAAACTTTAACGTAGCTAGAAATTGACGATCTGAGGGAAAAAATGCGATCTAAAATTAAATACGATCGTACTTGATCTAAAGTATTTTAAATGAAGTGGCGCATTTTTATTTTTACGTTGAAACAATGTTAATTTGAAAATGCGACGTAATTTTTACAGATTCAACAGAGTTTCAAAGTAAAACGTGTTTATTTATACATTGAAATCAACTTTTGTTCATTTACATTCCGTTCAATGTTGTTTTAGAGTAAAACTTTATCATTTTTACATTGAGATCCACATTTAAAGTGCGCTCGACCTTGTTTCAAAGTGAAACGTTTTTATTTTTACATTTAAATCCACATTTTACATTGCGATCCACTTTTGTGGCATTTAAAGTGTCATCAACGTAGTTTCAAAGTGTTGCATAGTTAAATAAACCTCAATTTGTTTGTATTTCTTAGCTTAATATAAAGAATTTCGAGAGCGCGTTGTTGTTTTTCGAGGTAGCTCCCTTACATTTGTGAACAAATTAAATTCGAAAAACAATATTTAATTACTTTTCATATATTTATTACTATGAAATACTCATAGCATTAAACGATTCACGTTAAGGCGTCACAAATTAATGATTCACCACAAAAATGAAATGCATCGAGCATGAATATACATTTGTCTTTGTCTTACATAAATTTAAACAAAGAAGCGTGGCGTGGGTAGCCATTTCGAATCAATACCTAACCAAGCGAAGTTCAATCTACGTTGATTCGAAGTAGATAAATGTTATTTTAAGAGATGGATAAATTTGATTGAACTATGATTCCATTTTAAATCAACATATAAACGTAGTAAAATCTAGTTCGTTTTTAAGTATGGAATCACTTTGAAATAAAGTCGCTCCACTTTGATTTGAGAATTTTCGGCGTTGGCGCCAAATCATTCCGAAAAATAGTAGAATCAATTTTTTTTTCTTTGATTTTACGTTGTTTTTTTCTCTGTGAGGGACACATCCATTGGTGCATATAATTATGATATCATTAAAAAAAATAAAAACAATTTAAAAAATTGACACGTGAATTTAAAGCAATTATTTATATACATATTTATGCACAAATTTCAGAGACCCGTTTCTACAAAAATCGATCTTTCAAAAAACAAATTTAATTTTTTTTTAATCAAAAAAACATTTATTGAAAATTTCGATATATGTATAATATTATTTATGCTTTTAAGGAGCATGAGAAAACCGAAAATATTAAAAGTTGTTCTATGGGAAGAACTGTTAATAAAAACCCACAAAAAAAAATATTTTCTAATTTAAAAGTAAAATGTACTTATTTAGGGAACGAAATCTCGCAATCGAAATCTCCCAATACGAAATCTCGCAATTGCAAAAACCCGCAAACTAAAATCTCGAAATCTAAAATCTGGCTTTCAAAAACATATAGGACTTTTATAAGTAACGTTATACTAGGTTTTTCGTTTGTGTATGTTGTCAGTTGGAGTGCCTTCAGATTTGGTGCCATAAACAACACCTACATTGGGTAGCCCGCTTTGCGGGTGCGGGTTTAAGGATTTTAATTAACTGCTTTTTTGGATGCTCTGTCCCACTCACGCAACTCCGTCGCTCCGCTTAGGTTATGCTCAGTCGCCAGGCAGGCCCGTGTATCGGGTTCAAGGATTTTATCTTCATTTTCGGGACACTGACTTCATTTTCCTTTTGCAGGATGTTATTTTTCATTGCGGAATGAGTTAATGTGGGATTTTAATTGAAATTTGCAAGATTTTTGGTTGTGAAATGTAAAAGCGAGATTTTGTTATTGCGAAGTTTATGAAAAGCAGGTTTATTAGTTTGTGAGATTTCGTATTTCGAGATTTTTAAAAAAATGCGAGATTTAGTTATTCGAGATTTTAGTTTACGAGGTATCGTAGCGCTCCCAGTACCTACATATATATCGCAAGTACAAAATGATATGGGTGCAAGGAAAATTAAAAAAAAACATTAAGTATCAGATGCAAAATCTTGATCTTGAAGCGATTTTGAGTGTAATTGTAATTTTTTGAATAAATACATTTTTGGCTACATTTTGATTTTAATATTTTCAAAGGCTGGGTTTAAAAATCTTAAAATTACACAATATATAGATAGTATTAGTACATATTTTCGGTAAAAATTTGAAATCGATATCATTGTTTGTTGTCAAGTTATTTCAGTTGAAAAACATTTTTTAATAGTTTTGTAGTTTTTCCGTTCAAAAGAAAATGTCTTTTTGAATTTTTGAAAAAAATACCAGTTGTTGACTACGTAGACTATTATTATTATTATTTGTTTTGGAAGTATTGAGACGAAAATTATTTTTCAACTGTTTTTCTTAGTTAAAAAAAAAAGTGTCAGTTGAATTTTTTTTTCAATTTTTACCAATTCGTGAAGAATAAAATAAGTCTGAAGTCGACATCTTTTTCCATTCTCGAAATATTTGAGACAAATGACATTTTTCAGCTCCTTTTTTAAATTGCTGTAGTAAAAAAAATTGAAGTTGTTATAAAACTTTTTCACCATGTTATAACGTTATTATCTGTAAAATAAAATTCATCGGAAGTTGATTTAATCGCGAGATGTGGTGGACGAAAAGAGTACGTTCATACACACAAAGAGACATCTTTCTAAAAATGAAGGATTCTGATTCTATTCTAGAGACCTCAAAACCTGAAGATATGTCAAAATATTCAATTCAACAAATCGCACCAATAAAAGTTATAAATCGGTCAGACCGAACCGATTTGTGTTGCCAATCGCGATAACAAAGTGGATGAATTTTCTTGAATCTCATTTGACTTACAATGCTCCAGGTTTTGACAACGCAACCCATGGGGTTCAAACGATATTTGGAAAATGCGCAGAAAAGAGCAGTTGTGCATCTCACACGTTTTTGCTTTATTTGTTATTGGTCTATTTTAGACATTTTCCAAATATCTTTTGAAAGTCATGGGTTACAACTTATCGGCCATATAACAAAATAGAGTGCAAGCAATCATTTTTTCAACGACACGTGACGTATCATACACCACTGTTGAGTTGAATTAAACCATCATACAAAATCTAGCAGCTTGCATTTTATTTATTATAAATATAATTATAATTTATGTTATATAATTTTCTTGTTTTGTAGAAAAAAAAGCTTAAATTATAAATTAAAACAAACAAAATAATAAAGTTGAGAGTTCTCAAATTCTGATTAATTTGATTTCTTACTTGTATCCTATGATTTTTCAGCTCCGAGTAATAGTCTAGTAACCTTGTCGTTTGTATAGACGGCGCCATTTGCGTCAAATCTGATATTTCTGGTGAACTCAGCAAAAAATCAGAAATACCATATTTGACGCATACGTGAATGTATATAGTTCTTGTACTATAATATGGCTATAAAGTTTTGTTCACAATTGTTCATATATCATAGAACAGGCCCTTTAACGGTAAAAAAAAAAAACTAAAAAACATCACGTCTGTGATCCAAGTCGTTTAACCCATGACATATTTTATTTTGTTCAAAAATCAAGGAAAATTCAAGTCCAACAAAATGCATTTAACAGTTTTGAAAAATAATTTGAATTCATTTAAGCGATTTTCAGCTTCACCGTTTTCTTCCACCCAATACTTTTAACCACCGCGTTGATGCCAGGCCGTTGTCTTGCGTCGTTTGACTATTACCGTTATTTTATTTGAATTGTCAAAGACAGAGCAAAAATCAGCTCAATGTCTTCCTAGTAGGGAAGCCAGTTTCAAAATATACTAATCTTCGACTTTACTACGCAAGAAAGCGTAGTATTGACTCATCTTTCTGAGTTACTTACTAAATACAAAGTGTGGCACTTTTGTACACTACAAAACTGTGTTTGTTTGTAAATATAGAATTTTGAAAAACAGAATACTTACAGACATATTTTTGGGTTTTTCATAACTAGTTTAAAAGCAAAACTAGTTTTATGAAGATTTCAGCTTGCAAGTTGTATACATATTGGTATTATTTATGAAAGTTTTGATATCCCAGTTCCAATATTTTGAGTTTAAAATAACAAAACTTTAGTTAATAATACCGATTTTTCCAAAACTTGGGACTTGAAACTTCTATTGAACTACAGTTTTGTCGTAGAACTAGTTTTGAAACAAGTCAATAATATGGCTGTTATTAATACTCTATTTCGGTACAGAATTTTCTTCGTACACAATTTTGTGTAATCAGAATTTTGAAAAACAGAATTTTGAAAACAGAATTTTGATCATACAGAATTCCGATCCCAACATTATCTTATACTGTGATTATTTTTTTTAATTTACTTTAAATTTGGTGTAAGTATTATGTTCCTTTCCTTTCATCACGTTATTGCTGCATTTTTTTTTTAATTTTCAAAAAAATTGTTTTTCAGAAATGTTGGTACACAACACTTTTTAGAATTTGTCAAAATGGTTTCTCAAAACGGAGAATTTAACTTTGTTGGCAATACTAACACTCTGGCACTCATACAAATTTAAATGGATAATTTATGCCCCCATTAAATTGTTTGAAATTAATACAAATGCTCAACGCATTAAACTGATACTCTCAAGCTAATACGCTTGCACAAAGTAAAGTTACTTTCGGCAGAAGATTGGTTTGTGTATCTTTTAGTGTGTTTTTATATTTCTATGGGATTAGACTGTTGAAGCATTGATTGAGAAATGGTCCACTATAGCCGAAGTTATACGCTGCGTATTGGTGTCGTAGGTCTTGTTTGTTACGGTGGTGCCGGCCGCTGGCAATCAACCCGAAGAGCTGCAGACGCATTTTTTATTTGTCAGTCACATTATTTAGGAGAGGCACACAACTTGATTTTTTCCCAAAGTCTGGAAATTGTTTAAAGTGGTGTAACCAAAAACCCACTGCTGAGCTGATGTGTGCTGTAACTGTGCAATATGATGTGCGTTTACGGCTTTACTTTTCTGGGTATAAAAGAAAACTAATTCCTTGGTATTGGTATCAGTTTGTCTCGTCGCGTTGTCATTGAAATTTAGCTAAGCACCGGACGATCAAAATGAAGGTAAGGACATGAACTTCTTTGTCGTGCTATATGAAAATCCTCACTGTTCGTTTTTTGAATACCTAGATCCTTCTCGTTTTATCGACAATTATATACACCTGCAATGGCGGAATTGCCAGTGGATATGGAAGTAACTCAGTGCAAGAAATTGAAATTGAGCCTCAACAATTGCAACATTTACAGTTTGTCGAGCAAGTGAATCATAACGCTGCTGGAGCTCCAGTTGAGTTAATTAATATACAAAGTCTTGGTATTGGAGGAGGCTACGGTGGTGGACATAGCGGAGTCCAAAGTGGCTGGCAACCTCTAGGTGACATTCACTCCCACAGTCCTGAACCACAAATCATCAAGATCATTCATGAACAGGCTGTTAATCCTCAGGGTAGACATGGTGGTCATGGATTTGGTGGGCAATCTCAGCCTCAAATCATTAAAATCATTGAGGAACAATCGTATGGCAATAGTCATGGTAATAATGGTGCTTCATTTCAACCTCATCAAATTATACAGGTCATTGAAGACCAATCTTATGGTGAACATGGTAGTCATGGTGGACATAGTGGACATATTAGTCATGGTGGTAATGCATTTGAACATAATTTTGGAGGGCACGCCTCACCATCCCAGTCTGAACCACAAATTTTATTTGCCGACCCACCGTCCATTCCATCCATTCCATTTATCCCGAGTTCCGATAGCTCAGCGAAATCTTCAAATCCTCTCAGTTCTCTGGGGTCAATTATCCCACAACTTTTAAGACTTCTTTTTGGCGGCGGCGGAAACTCACAGCCATTACCAATATCATTGCCATCATTAGGTGGTCATAAGGCAATAAATACCCCTAACGCCGGTAAATTAATAAATGCTTATGGTCATGGGGGCACAACTAAAATTACCAAAGGAGGAAAGCTGCTTAATAGCTTTTACAAGTCCGGTCGAGTGATAGAAAGTGGAACTTTGAAAATATCATCGGTTAAAAAAGGCGGAAAATGGTAGTTTACGTGCAGCAAATATTTTCTTTTGCAATCGCCAAAAAGTCATTCATTTAACGTATTTATAATCACAAGTTTTTAAGTATTTATAAATCACAACTGAAAACCATGTTAAATTATAAGAGGAAATAAATTTTAATTAAGTTACAAGTTAAAACTTAATTTTCTTTTATTGCAGAAGACGGTGCGTATCATACCTAACGACAAAGTCTGTCAAAAAAAATATGGCCCACATTTAAAACAGCCTAATATTAATGTTTCAGTATAATACTTTTTATAAGAATAGACTTAAGGAAGCGAAAACGAGAAAATTACCTCCTGAGTTTTTCGACTTAAAATCACCTTAGGAACCCATGGTTTTTATCTGGGCCGGTGACGTTGGGGCACCCTGTATACTGTTATAGATATATAAAATATTACATTTATTCTAAAAACAACATACACACAAAATATAAAATATTCACTAGAAAAAAATTATATGACAGAACAACGTTTGCCGGTTCAGCTAGTATATAGATATAATGTTTATGTATGCTTTCTTAATATGAAATTCGCACAGTATTTGTATTTAAATGATAACTTTCAAATAGTTTTGGTGGAATACTTGGCGAATTTGAGAACTTGGATGTGTATATTTCCGTCAAGTGTTATCAATTATGTTTGTATGTTGCCGTAACATTTGGCCATGTGTCATATGGCCATATTTTGAAATATGGCCATATGACACATTGTGAAAGCGTCAAATCTCCATATTTCAACATGACCATTTGTCGCTTTGACAAATTATTCTTTCACCAGAAGTATGCGGGAATTTAAACAAAGAACTTGTTAAAGTTTTCAAAAAGTTGTTTTGAAAAATTTTATTTGTTTTTAAAGATAGTTTCTAGAACACTTTAAAAATTACGTTAAATAAAATTTCAAAAACAAAATTAAAATTTTTCAAAACAAATTTTTGAAAACGGATACAAGTATTTTTTAAAAATACTTGTATACGTTTTCAAATATAGTTGTTCTGAAAAAATTTTAATTTTGTTTTTAAGGAACATCTTAAAAAATAATTTGCATAAAATGTCCATTTGGTACATCAGGGTGGGTCAAAGGCCCACATATTATTGCTGTTTTAGATAGGTATCTACTGTTGAATGTAACATACATACAAAAAAGAAACCAACCGTCATCGAATTGCATTCAAAATGGAGCTGATATTTCATTTTCAATGAAAGTTTAGGAACAATTTCTTTGCCATCGATGGTTGGTGACTTGGTCAAGGAAACTTAATTGAAAGTTGATAAGAGTATCAAGCTATTGGGCACATACATAGTTGAGACGGGGGTGCTACTTTTGCAAAAAAAAAGTGCTTTTACGCCATCTCGAATTTTTCAAAATTCATATTTTAACCAAGCAAAAATTGTGTAAAACTAAGAAAATAAGTAGTGTAATGTTTGCTTTATATGAATGAAGGTTGACTGTAATGCCACTGTTGCAAAGGTCGTTAACGGCCATATATTTTCATACTTTTTTTGTTTCGAAAATACTGTCGCAATTTCAACGAATGCTGGATAAACGTATCGATCCATGAATTTATGTTGTTTTTTTTTATTTCTTTGAGTTTTCTTAAGTGTGTGCAGGTAAAAATAAGTCAGGTGTACCAGGCGTTTTTCCCAAACTAAATTTACATGAAACCTGTATAGAGTTACATTTACATAGAAGAGAATCGATAAAGTATACCTAGGTAAGGTACCTAGTAATACCTATAGGTACATGAATTTGTGTTATTTTTTTTTTTGTTGGCCGAATATTCGACCACTGGACGATACTAGTATATGTTAATCGTATGTCTGTAGTTTAAACCCCCACTAAAAACATTGCACACCATTATTTAAGCTTATCTCTGATTGAGTTTCTGTAGAAACAAAGCATTTTAATAAAATAAAAGATCTGAGTAGCAGAAAGTTAAAAACGAAACAAAGGTTTCATGTGTGTTAATCATTTCATCTCAAAGAAATTTTCATTTTAAATCAATAAAATAGATCAACATTCATTTGAAATATTCTGAATAATATCTACATACATTTTAAATAACTCCCAACAAAAAAAATTATAAATATTTGTGAAACTACATTATCACCAAAAGCAAATGAGATGATTTCTTTCAAATTATCGAAATTCGAATTCAAATTAAATATATCTCATTTGCAATAAAAATTTTAATTTTGAATTTGATTAACTTTTTCATTATTTCGCGATTCGGTATTTCTAAAATTTATATGAATAATTTTATTAATAAAAAGTTAAAATCAGAGAAAAAATCAATCATCTTTTTTAATTTTTCACTTTCTTCATTTTTTTTTTTTTTGTCGAATCAAAAAATTTCAAAATTTCTATTTCAACTTGTTTTTATTGTTTTATCGTTAATGATATAGAAACCCACAATATCTAGCTACATTCTTAAAGAGCAACTTCGTGCTATCCAGTCGTACATATTTAAAAAAAAAAAACCGCTCAAACTTTTTTTAAATATATGTATGTTTTAATATCATTTTTTGGAGAGCTTTTTAATATCCATTTTTTACTTGCGATATACATAGGTAATATATAGAATATAGGGAAAGTTTAGGATTCGTGCACAAATCGAACTCAAGATAATAATTTTCCCTAAAATTACGATGATAGAGAACATGAACAAATTGGGTCCCACAATTCTGTCTGTCTGTCATTCTGACTGTCTGTCTGTCTGTACCTGGACCTGCAGCCTAAACCACTCAAGCGATTTGCTTTAAACTTGGACTTAAAGTTCTTAGGAGATTCCCTAGAGGGGAAATTGAAATTTTTTGTTTGCTCAAAAAATAAAGTTACCTGCTTTATCTTAAAAACCGCTAAAACGATTTTGATAAACAAAAATTACGAATTACTATAAGGGGTATGGTCAATATTTTGATAAAAAAAATTACCAATAACGTTTATTTATGGTAGGTACCTGTCATAGAACCTATTTTTTTTGGTTTTCAAATGTATCGTTAAGACCGATTTCAACCAAAATGTTTGAACAAGAGGTCCTTTACCATTTTAACAATTTTGGATATACAAATTTCCGAAAAAATTATTTTTAGATTTTTAAAAAAATATTAAATTTTTTTTTTTGAAAATTAAATGTCTTGAAAATGGGTTAATGATTTTTTTTTTAAATATTGTGCAAAATTGTATTTTATTAAATACTAAAAGTAGGCATACCAAATTTTATTTTTAAAAATGTTCAAGAATTTGTATACATATATAAAAAAATTAGTTTTTAAGAAAACCGCTTTAACGATTTAAATTTTTTTTTTTTTTCATAAATTCATATTTACCAAACAAATCAGATGGCATACTTTTTGTTGACTCTACCCGTTATAGCTATTAATATAACACATTTATAGTAATAATTTATACTAGTATCGCAGTGGCCGAATATTCGGCCAGCGATACAAACACCAAATTCATGGATACGTCATAGATTATCTTTTTACTACTTTATATAACATCCAAGACCCTTCGCGTGGCAGGCACCTTGTCGTGGTGCGGAGGCTTAAGTTTCAAAGATTCATCTGACCCGCCGTAGTTTCGGACCACCAAAAGCGGTAGTGATTTTGAGGAGTTACGACTAAGACCTGCCCCCCTAATCCAGGGTGTAAAGTGGACCGTGCCTATTGAATGGTTTGCAGCCAAGGGGTATACCGGCTGTATTCTTACGGTACTTCTTTGAAACCAGGTCAACTCAAAGAGTAACTATGACCTTACCATATCATGCGGAGCTCTGATATGGCGGACCAACCCTTCTCTAGCTACTCGTGGGAACAATATTATGAAACAAAATAAACAAAAAATCTACAAAAACCACAAAAAATTTAACACTCCGCGGGATGTCACCGCGAGCTGAAATTCAAAGGCCTGCATTTCAGTACGGGGTTACTTTTGGTCGATTGCGCTGGGCAAGAAACAGCGAAGTGGCTGGAAGAAAAGGCATCAAGACTGAGCACTTGGAAGGGCACCGAGCTGATGGCATGTATGGGCGATAAAATCCCTAAGATGCAGACAATCATGGTGTTCCTACCAAGAAGCGCAGGACAAGACGACGCGAAGTCCCTGGCACTGATCCAGGACCAAAACGAGGGACTAAATGTCAAAGCGTGGAGGGTGTTGAACAGCAAGACAGAAGGCAAAGGACAGATGTTGGTTATAAGCATCGACGTCCAATCAGCAGAGGCCATAGTAGAAGAGAACCACCAACTTCACTTCAAATTTGGTAAGGTCACAGTCATAGGTCTGAAGAAGTCGGCCGCACCAAACTCCTTCTATGAGCCAGAGCCCAACGCGGAGAAAAACATAGTAGGCAATACATCTCCTACTCATGCTGTTAGCCAAGAAAACTCCCCGCCCTCACCACAACCAAAGTCACCCAACCCAGCCGCCCACCCTCCGCCACCTCAGGTGCCAAACTCCCCGCAGGTATATCCCCTAGCCCCCCACACACTTTAACCATCCCCTCTATTAACCAGGTGTCACTGGCAAACGTTACAATTGGTCGAGGAAGCGAAGAGATGGAGGGCATGGACCTCTCTCCTATCGCAATCGGGAACGAAACGCTTCTTACTGAAGAGGAGGAAGAACATCTACTGGCAGATGAAGGGGCTCTTGTCTCTACCTGTTAAGCAACAAAATGACTGGACGCGGGATCAGCACCAGGCTAGCCCAAGTGAATGTCCACCACGCAAGGGCAGCATCAGCTGTCTTAGCGAGGAAATTCACTGCGGACAACTTAGGGTTAGCACTGATCCAAGAACCCTGGATATTCGGGGGAAAGGTAAGAGGTTTAACAAGTAACGACTCTAAACTTATATGGGACACGAGACAAAACTCACCCAGAACTTGCATAATGATAAGGAATAATATAAATTTTATATGCCTTTCAGAATTTATAACAAAGGACTTGGTCCCGATACAGGCCCAGCTTAACATCGAGGGCAGAATGCAGACAATGGTTGCAGCATCAGCGTATTTCGCCGGTGACGAGGCCAGCACTCCACCGAACAAGGTACAAAGGCTTGTGGACTACTGCATCCAGCGCAAACTACTATTATTGATTGGTTGTGATGCGAATGCACACCACACAATATGTGGCAGCACCGATATAAACCAAAGGGGTGAGTACCTTTTAGACTTTATACTGGTTAAAAAATCTAGAAATATTTAATGTAGGGAACACCCCTACTTTTGTTACTAAAACAAGAAAAGAAGTTTTAGACATAACATTTGGAACTGCAAACATAGGCTGTCTAATAAGGGATTGGAGAGTATCCAATGAACCATCAATGTCTGACCACAGAATTATAGTGTATACCTTAGAAGGCCTTCTCACTGAGAACCCCTGTGGAAGGAACCCTAAGAAAACAAACTGGGACCTGTATAAAACTGTCCTAAAGTCCAACTTAGAACATGTAGACTCAGTAAGTACGACAAACACCTAGAATTAGAAGTTTCAGTTAATGATTTAAGTGGTGCCATACTGGAGGTATTTGAACTCAGTTACCCACTTAAACCAAAAACAAGACAGAAAGACGCTCCATATGGTGGAACAAACATCTTTCAAAACTAAGATCCAGGGTAAGAAAACTCTTCAATGAGGCAAAAAGAACCAGGGAATGGCAAAATTACTCCACATAATTGACTAAGTACAACAAAGAGTTAAGAAAAGCCAGGAGAAATAGTTTCACATCTTTCTGTGAGTGTATTTCTTCTACCCCTGCTGCGGCAAGACTACACAAAGCTCTTGCAAAAGAAAAGACAATTACATCATTAGCACTTCGGTATGATGATGGAAGTTTCACTGGAAACGAAGAGCAGAGGTTATCTCTGCTTCTTAACACACACTTTCCAGGTGGCCTACCTTTAGTAGGAAACTCGACAGAGAGAATACCTCTCAGACCAAACAGAGAAGACTGGAAGATAGCTACAACTATCTGCTCAAGTAAAAGGATAGATTGGGCAATTAGTACGTTTCAACCTTTTAAATCACCAGGCTTAGATGGTTTTTTCCCAGCACTTCTGCAAAAGGGTAAAGAAGATCTTATGCCTTATCTTATTAGCATTCTTCGAAGTAGCATTGCTCTTGGGTATATACCAAGTCTATGGAGAAGGGCTAAAGTAATCTTTATTCCAAAAATCGGGAAAAAGGATACAACCCATCCAAAGTATTTCAGGCCAATAAGCTTAACATCCTTTTTACTGAAAACTTTTGAGAAAATAATAGACAACTACATAAGACCAGAAGTTTTAATAAATAGGCCACTCAATCTGCGACAACATGCTTACAGAGTAGGTAGATCTACAGAAACTGCTCTGTTCGAACTCACGAATACCTTACAAAAAGCCCTAGACGCTAAGGAAACGGCATTAGTGGCATTCCTAGATATAGAAGGAGCTTTTGACAACACCTCTCATGCCGCAGTTAACAAGGCTCTTGAAAGGAAGGGTGTTCCCATCACCATAACCAGATGGATTAAAGAAATGTTAGGTACCAGAACAGCAGAGGCACTAGCAGGAACGAATACACAGGGCATAATCAACACAAGAGATTGTCCTCAGGGAGGGGTTCTATCACCCTTGCTGTGGAGTCTTGTAGTAGATGAACTGCCCAAGGCATAAGCGTTATTGGCTTTGCCGATGATATTGTAATCACAGAGCCCTAGGGAAGTTTGAAGAAACTCTATGCGATATAATCCAAAGAGGGTTAGCAATCACAAGGAAATGGTGTATATCAGTAGGACTAAACATCAATCCTACAAAAACTATAATTGTACCATTACCAAGAAAAGACTTCTACGACGCATGAAACCTATCTGGTTACCTGGTGCAATAATCGAAACGAAGAGGGATGTAAAATACCTAGGAATAACACTAGATAGCGAACTCCTCTGGAACAAACATTTAGAAATAACTGTCGGGAAAGCCACAAAGGCCTTCATGATATGCCAGAGACTTGCAGGGAAATCTTGGGGTTGCAAGCCACACATCCTTAGATGGATGTACACCATAATGGTAAGACCCATCATTACCTATCGTGCCGTTGCATGGCACAAACGAACCGAACTCTTAACAACTAGGAAAGCCCTATAAAAATACCAAAGGCTCGCATGTTAATGTATAACGGGATCGAAAACGAACGAAGGGACTGGTGCAGGAAATTTTGGGCCTAGAACCAAGATTTCTATACCGATGGGTCAGTCTTCTAGCATTTTCCAAGCGGAAGTACACGCAATAGGGAAATGTGCAAATCGAAATCTCGAAAGAAAATACAAAAACCAACACATTGCCATTATGTCGAACAGCCAAGCTGCACTCAAAGCACTAAGCTCATACACCATTAGTTCTTAATTGGTATGGGAATGTGTAAGCAGGTTAAATGAACTCGGCAAGTACAATAAAGTCACTCTTCATTGGGTACCTGGCCACGTCGGCTTCCAGGGCAATGAAGAAGCGGATTCCTTAGCAAAAATAGGTGCAATGTCCCCCATAACGGGGCCTGAGCCCTATAGCGGAATAGGTGAAAATGTGATTAAAAATAAAATCAAAGAAGAAAAATTGGAAAGAACTACCAGGGCTGAGACAGGCTAAACTACTACTTGGGAACTACAACCAAGAGCGGTTTTTAAACTGTATCAGTTTAAGTAGGAACAACCTAAGAAAAAATAACAGGTCTCCTCACTGGACACTGCAAACTAAAATGACATCTTAGCATTCTCGGCTTAGTAAGCAGTGCCACATGCAGATTCTGCGATATCGATGAGGAAACACCGGACCGCATTCTAGGCAAATGTGATGCACTTGTGCACCAAAGACACAAACACCTGGGACGTTTCCAGGTGGAAGAGAGTGATTTACCATCTCTGAATGTACTCCAAATACTTAAATTTCTAAGAGAAATAAATTTGGGGGAAGAGTTGTAAGATGTCTACCCTCATCCATCTCCAGTAGGGGGCACAATAGATCCATAGGTCGCAGTGCAAAACCCCATACCCATATTCATTCATTGAACATCCAAGACAATTGTGAAAACTTAAGCAGAGCAAAACTCATTAAAGAAAAAAAAAAATAATGATACGTATACATTCCTTTAGCATGCGTTTTAATTGTGTGTTCAATTTAAAAACAAAACAAAAAATGATGTTACTTATTTTTTAAATATTTTGTTGATTAACTATTCAAAAGTAAACCTTAATTCATCTATACAGCACATTTTCTTTTTTAAACCAAATTTTGTTCTTCTTAAACTATGAAAATATAAATTTCTAAATTGATATTCGAAATAACGTACACCCTGGCGTATACGTTCTTTTTTTAATTTGTAAATTAAATAAGTGCCCAATTGTATAGCTTTAAAAAAAAGTATGAAAATATGGTCTCGCTAAGTAAGTTCAAAATGGATGGATATTATTCACCTAATTTTTTGCCTTTTTAAAAGTACTCAAGCTTACATTACACTTAATTTAAGTTAAACCAAACTTTTTCCTAGAAATGTATCAAATTAACTTCCTCGCATAAGAATTTCAGTCTTAATTTCAGAGTTTCCAGTTTTCCCACGAGATAAAAGTTGAATTAGGAGATGACCTTTAGTAGATATCTATGTAGTTATATGTACATACCTACTACAAATCTCTTTTTCCCTGAAAATATTGCACCCATAAAACCACGTTAGCGCAGACATAGACACAATGCCTGTCCACATTGGATTTTTAATGCTGGTTTAGGCTGGCGCGAACGCAGGAGGTGGTTTTGGGGATTGATACAGATTTTGAATAAACTTCGTGTCTTAAATAAATAAAATAATTAGCGCAAAATTTTAAACAACCTAGTGTTAAGGGCTTAAAACTTTACTAGTTAACAATTTGCTAAGTATTTAGCAATTTACTATCTATTCCAAAATTGTAAACCTTTTGCTAACTAGTACACTGCATTTGTAAGGTTTGAATTTGATGAACACAATTATTGTTTTTATGCGTTGTAAATTAATTATATGTTGATGGAAACCTATCATGAGCTTCAAATAAGTATACCATATTTATATTTTTATCATTTTAACTTCATTATTTACAAAAAAAAAGAAAAAAAGAAAAAAAAGTTGGGTACCACCAGGACTCGAACCTGGAACATTCGGGTTTTCTCATATGGATTTAGTACGATACTAAAAAGATAAAATAGCCAGTTGGTGATTTTAACTTTAGTAAAATGTTAGGTGATAGTACGATGCTAAACTCGTTTAAAATTAGCAAAACACAATTTTGAACTTAGTATCAGACTAAAAATGATTTAACATCGTACTAAATCGTCTAAAATTTTGCGCCATTGTAATTACACTGCATTTAATTTGACTCAAACGGAAACAGGTTTTTTACATCTTTTTTGTTGAGTTTTTGGGTTATTTTCACATACCTATCACGTTAACGTCTAAGAATATTTTGCATTACACAGGTCCTCCTAAGAAGTAGGTTCCTTTACATACTTATTACATTTAATTCCAGGTATTTGACAAAAATAAACTTTTTATAAAAAAAAAGCTAAATAAGAGAAGACATAATTTGATGCTTCTTTTGCCTTTATTCACACTATACTCCATAAAAATTCAAATACAATCACATTTGTATGCTAATTTTATACTTTCTTATGTCTGGAATGCGACCCTGGCTTGCGTGTAATTTTCCAAAGAACTGTTTTTAACGGTATACATTCCATAGAACTGTGTTTTTTTAATTTTCGAATTTTCCTGAAACGGCTTAACTGATTTTTTTTTAAATTTGTATGCAGTCGCCTCTGGAAAGTGTTAGCATTCCGTACCAATATTTTATAAAAGTATATTATTTTATTAAAAAAATTGTTTTAAATAACAAGGTACATTTTGATAATAACTAAGAGCTAGTTCGTAATCGTGTGACTAACTTAAAAAATACAAAATTAGTTTTTTGTCGATTTAAAAAAAAAAAAAAACTGCAAAATCTTGTGCTGTGTCAGGGTGGCAAGTAATGTTTTAATTCAGAGAAAATGTTTTTTTTTTTTTAAACTTTTGTAATTTTAAAAATAGTTTTCATTTTAATCGGAGTTGAAAAATTACTGTCCTCCAATCTTCAAGTCAAGATTTCGACTTTTCACAATAAAATATATAATATTTAAAAACGTCTTAAATTTTTCTGAAATTCTGAATCACTGCCACACTCAAGCCCTATTAATAAATGTTACTCTTTTAGAAGTGTTGATATTTTCTTTCAAAACTGATATCAAAGTTTAGCAAAAATGTACATTAATAGTAAAATTAGTTTGCGATTGTTTTAACATTGATTCTGAATGTTTACTTTTATGAAGTCGGGGGTAGTCTTGCAACATAACGTGTATCTAGTGGCTCTGATGGGAAATACAGAAATAAAAACTGGTTTATATTGAGAATTACGATAAGAAATAAATTTTAATTTCACACAAACTCACTTTAGGTCCGTTCCTTTACTTTAAATTTCTGTGATTTTCTGTTCCTTTGTGTGATTTTCAGTCCAAAGCCATTCCCGTACTCAATAATTTGACAGTTTTTTTTACAAAAAACAACGCTCACGAGAGAGTAAATAATTTCCCCTACATGTGATTTTCAGTCCGAGAAATTTCTTCGGACTGAAAATCACAGCACAGCAAAATGTCAATTTGAGAGCAAAAGAATGAAAGCCAAACATCGTGCCTTACTTGTCCAGTACATTAGGTAATACGGAATTTGGTTGAATTTGCGTTCCCGTACTTTGGCACAGTTATGATATTTTTGAGAATATATTAACGTTGCTCTCCAATATCTGACAGTTTGTGATTTTCTGTGCACAAAGTAAGGGATCGGTCCTAATAATTTGACAGTTTTTTACAAAAAACAACGCTCACGAGAGTGTAAATAATTTCCCCTACCTGTGATTTTCAGTCCGAGAAATTTCTTCGGAATGAAAATCACAGCACAGCAAAATGTCAATTTGAGAGCAAAAGAATGAAAGCCAAACATCGTGCCTTACTTGTCCAGCACATTAGGTAATACGGAATTTGGTTGAATTTGCGTTCCCGTACTTTGGCACAGTTATGATATTTTTGAGAATATATTAACGTTGCTCTCCAAGATCTGACAGTTTGTGATTTTCTGTGCACAAAGTAAAGGATCGGACCTTTTGTTTCAAATACTGTCAAACCTATGTATGTATGTATGTACGCCGTATATACAAAATATTTATTTTTTTGATTTTAAAGCTTAGTCTACTTTAACATTTATGTATTTCCTATGGGAGTTAATTTTGGCCAAAAATATATAAAAATGTACTTTCTGTGCTTTAAAGTAAGATATGGATTCCAAACTTTCCACCAAAAAATCCAAATCAATATTGGTCATCATCACTCGATATTTAGACTTCTAAGCCCAACCCTTAAAACGATAAAAATCATTTATGTGGAAAAAATTCTAATGTCCATTTAATGCTTTAAAAGCTATGTACATACAGACATAATTTTTGGTTTCTGTACATCTGTGGAGCAAAAATTTATGTAGTTCCGTTGAGTATTTACAGAGAAAAGTGTACCCTTAGGATTTGCTTAGGTTTGCTAAGCGTATTAATATATAGATTTTAGGTTGTTTTTTTTTACTTTTTTTTTTAATGATATGGAACCAATACATATGTACATCCTCAATTTCTAGCTACGTTTAAGTTGTAAGCTACGAGAGCAAGTCCGTGCGACCTAGTCGTTCACGTTTTTAAATAATACTTGTATGTACACATATTTCGACAATTTACAATATCCACCCAGTCTTGCATTTGATTCCCTAAAGCAGACAAATTTCAATTTTTGTTAACTTATTTTAACATTTTCTCAAAATTATTGAACCATTAGAGTCAACGTCTAGCTACATTCGAGTTGTTAACTACAATAGAGATTAATAATATAGTCGTTAATTTTATTTCTTTGATTTGTTTTAAACACTGTCAAAAAGTCTTGGGTGGAGCGCGTTCGACATACAAAGCTAGAATCAAGTGCGCTGTACCATACGGTGTAAGTTGATGACACTGTCCTTACAGGCGGGGAGCATTTACTTACAGTATTAAGTAATACCTTGCATTTTACTAGAATTGTATATTTGTACCAACACAAGTACATATTTTTGTATATATGTATCTACTCAAAATTTAATGTGATTATAATTTGAGTTGAAAATCGTACTTTTGTAGCGATTAATCAAGAGAATATATACAAATCAACGCCTTGTTCCAGTTGAGCTTTACTTGGCATTTATAACTTAGTCTTTCGCCGACCACTAGACTGACTAAATCGCACTGACCATAACTGGGGCTTGAATCCAAATCTAAAGCTAAAGCCTCGATTTTTTTTTTGTTTTCCCATTACCAACGAACCCCATTCAACTCTGTGTGCCAACATCTTTTTTATGATTTTATGTTAATACATCAGGTTTTAAAGTTTTTTTTTGTTTTACTAATTTAAATGAACATTTTTCTTGCAACCACGAGAAATAATTTATTAACCTACAAAACATAAACAAAACACTAATGTCCAGTTCATAACTATGTGATTTCGTTTGTCACATCATAGTGGTGGCGATAAGTATAACCGTTAGATAAATAATGTTACATCAAATAAAATGGAAATATCAATTCTGTCAACAAGCGGGTTTTGCTTGCAAAATCGGAAAAGACAAAAGAAAAAACCGAATAACTTACCAGTTACCACACTTCTTGGTGATTTGAAAAATTGAATTAGCATCAGATAGAAATTGAACTTAGAGATGTTTGGAGCGGGATAGCCGGCACACAGTCAATATAACACACACGGCATCAGTTGTAAGCTTCGGCAATATTTTTGTTTGTGCAATAATGATAATGTCATTGATGAAAAAGAAAGACTTGCACTTTTATCATCCAGAGAAGATGAATCGAGGGGAAAACTAGAAGAGACGCTATTGTTTTTACGTTAATGATTTGTCATGTAGCTCGTAGTGTTTTAGGTATAAAAACGATATGGAGTAATGCTTTACAGCATTAAATCAAATGCCTCAAAGGTATAAGCAGTCTTTACCAGAGAATCGCACATGATATTATCAGTCATGAAGGTAGGTGCTTTGGACTTTTTTTATTCATGTATCACCGTACTAAAGATTATATTAATTTTTTTTTTTTTACACTTAGACTTTTATGGTGTTTCTTACGTTAGTGACTGTCGGTAACTCACGATTTATTCCACCAATTCAGGAGCGGGGTTTCACCCCTATTACTCACCGCTGGCAGACATCTCTAGAGGAAAATGGCTTCGGTGATCTTGATCATTTTGAGCCGGAAAACCAGGAATTTGAGTTTGGAGAGCATTCGTCTGAGCTACACTTACATGAGAATCATGGTCAGCATCATTACGAACATTTTGAAGATTCGGCAGAGGAACAGCATCCAACATTCGAAGAACATAGTTTACCAGAAGAATATGAAACTAAAAAAGAAAAAACAATTCATGTGCACGAGCATCATCATCATTATCATAGACACTACAAGACCCTTCCAGTGTCGATTATTAAGAAAACAGTTATTATTAAACATGGATTAGGATAAAAGAATGAATTTGGTATTCGTTAATTTTTTTTTTGAAAAGACTGTCTATTGTAAGCAAATTATATTGCATTGTTTGAAATTATACATTTATCTTGAAACATTAATTTATTGCAACCTAACCCTCTTCCTCATAATTGTTTGAAGTTTTATAAAATAAAATTATAAAGTATTTTTTCCATACAACTATTTTCTAATTTCCTTGTTTTTACAATCTGAATTGCTTTAACGAAAATAAACAATGGTCAAAAATCAGAATGAATTAATCATGGATATTAACATGAAAAAAGCACATCTTGGACAATAAATCTATAGCTTAATAAACGTGTGAAATTTCTCTGTAGCACAAGAATAAGTAATTGTTAATTGCCCTTTTTTGGCGAACAGTTGCTTTGAAAAACTTCCAAAATCGACAACTTAACGTTTTCTGCTTTTGAGATATGAACATACTATAATGATAGAACATCAGACATAGAAGCATGGTTGAAATGAAAGATTTATGTAGATAGTGGGAATATCAACTAGAATAGAAAGAACTTTGCCCCACAATCAGCAAGATACTAGAGATTTTATTTCCGCAGTACTTTGACAGTCAAACTGAAAATGTTTGCTGATAATCCTGCACGCCTAATGTTAATAAAATTTTGTTCCTAATATTAACCGTTAAGAAGTTTAAATATTGACTGGAATAATGTGTGAATCCACAAATTTACACAGACAAACGTTGCAATAAACGTCAAAGAAGACGTCACTTGGTTTACTTTTAAATCATTGTCAGTCTCTCTTTAACCAGCCTCTCTAAAAACAATTAATTTCATTTTCAAGTGTAGTTTTAACGAAACTGACGCTTAACTATCACCACTTTAAAAATTGTGCTCAGTTATTGTTTTTTTTTTGTAAACGACCTACATATACATAAGTGTTGGTCTTAATCTTCTTCCAACGAACTTATGCATATAAATGTGTTTTTAATTAATATTTTACTCGATCAAAATTTAAATAAAAAACTCACGCGTGCATTAGGTACCATTTACCATCAATTTGTCAGCTATAGATAAACAAATATTTTGAGAAATGAACTCAATTAATCTTTTCCAAGCTTACTTGCGCAAAAATCAGTTTTTTTGCCAATTGTTCGGAAAACATATAAGTTGCTATTAAATTATCATATATACATACATATGCCACAAGTGACATATGACTGGGATAGTCATATTTATATGACATAATATATGGCTCATATGAATTCATATACAGGGTGATTGGTATAAGGTGCACAAAAAAGCTGTAACGAGTAGGTTGGGCTAAGACAAGAAAAAGATCGCATATGAGGGGGGTCTTTTTCCCTCCGTTTAGGTGGGAAGGGCAATTTTCAAAAAATTTGACCTAAAACAGAAAAAAAAATTATTTAAAAACAACGGTAAAACTTGCATTGTCCTGCCATACCTTTTTGGAAAGCCAATAATCTCTTCTTTAATTTTCATTTTTAATTAAGTTGTGTTTGTGAATAGTTTTAAATTAATTTTCAAACTCGAAATTTTGGCCGTTAAAATCTTATTTTAACGAAATTTTGTATAACAAAAAAACCATGCGAGCTACAAAATCGTGGTTTGCGCAGTTTTTTTAGATTTTAGGAGGTCGATTTCTTGCTAACTTTTGCCAGGGGAAACTTGAATATTTAATAAACCGTTAAAGCTACAAATTTGAGGTTTGGGCCAGCAATCAGCATTTTAAAAGCTACAAATTCTGGCAAAAGAAAAAAAAATTGAAAATCTCATTTTTGTTAACATTTTGTCCGCCAGCTTCAGCGGACCGGAAGTGAACTTTTTTAAAATTAAAAATCAAATAAAAAATCCCCAGTAAAAGCTACAAAATTAATTTTTGAGCAACAAATTCACATTTCAAAAGCTACAACTTCTGGTAAAAAAAAAGTTTAAAAAATTCAAATTTTTTTTAAATTTTGACAGTTAAAATCTTATTTTAGCGGAATTTTGTATAACAAAAAAACCGTGCAAGTTACAAAATCACGGTTTGCGCAGTTGAACTGGTTCAGAGAAGCTTCAAATTGTGGCAAACAATTTTTTTGATTTTTTCATTTTTTGGCAACGGAATTTTGAATATTTAATAAACCGTTAGAGCTACAAATTTGAGGTTTGGTCCAGCAATCAGTATTTCAAAAGCTACAAATTTTGGCAAAAGAAAAAAATTGAAAATCTCATTTTTTTAGATTTTGTCCGCTTCAGCGGACCGGAAGTGCACTTTTTAAACTTAAACTTAAAATTCAAACTAAAAATTACCCTAAGAGGTAAGAAAATAATTTTTGGGTGACACATTAGCATTTAAAAAGTTACAATTTTAGACATCAAAAAATTATTTTCGAATGTTCGTCTGCTAACTTCAGACTTATTTTAGTGGAATTTTCAATAACTCGAAAACTAAGCGAGCTACAAATTTTTGGATGGAGCAACAAATTAGCATTTAATAAGCTTCAAAAACGTATATCAACTTTTTTCGATTCCGCCACAAAGTGTCCGCCAAAATAAGGGACGTCATAATGTCGCCTTTCGAAAGTTGATTGGTAAAAATACCGATTTATCAAAATGTCGAATGTTATGAAGTCGATTTTTAAAATGTCGACTTGAAAAAGGTTGACATTGGCGCGTGCCGCTTGCATGTGAACATCATTCACTTTGCCACTGTCGATCAACAAACCAGTCTCAGCTAACTTTTAATGTTTACATTACCAGTATTATTAATCATAGGTATCAACCTGAAACCTTCAGTACATAGTTCAATAAACAAATCTAATTGGAGTGCAGTGTTACTTTACTAAATTCAAATAAAAATAAAGACAAATTAGTTATACTAACATTCATCGAAAGCGATGTAAAAGTAAAAAACATATATTTTAAAGGGTGCGTAGGTACAATTTTTGCAACTGGAAAACATGACGTTTGCAGGAACCCTTCAAATCATTCTCATGACGTTTTAACAATCGATGAAATTTACATTTGACCAGTCGACATTTTTTTTGTCGACCATTCGTACGATTCCCCAAAATATCACATAAAAACAAAACCGTATAGGTTAGGTACCTCTATTGAAAAAGACTTTATACATATTAGTACAGGAAAGTTAGCAAAAAAAACAATCATTTTATGGAACGAAATATAGGACGACTGAATTTTGTATACCTGAAAGAAGGCTATTAGAAAAGCTTATGTCCAGTTTTTCGGTATGCCATCACCCTGGGGAAATCCGCCATTTTGAAAAACGCGAATTGATCCATGTCTCCGAAACTATCGCTTAGAAGTTAAAATTTGTCATGATCAAATAAATAATAGTTAAATTATCTTTTATTTTTCAATAAAACTTTTTTCTGTGTGGACAATATTTTTGAGGTTATGTCGTTTTTTTTTTTTGTGTACTTTTTTTACTATTTCACATTATTCTCATTTCGTAAGAAACTTACATACGTAATTTGTTCTTATGATACAAATTGTAGACCACAAAGTTTAACAAATTTTCATATATTTTTGAAGATGATGCGATATCCCAGTCCAAAGTTAGAGCTTTTGGAAAATTAGCTGCTAAATCAATTGAGTCGATAAAGTACTATAGAGATAGACTTTTTCGTGGAATGAAATATTGTTAAGCTGATTTCTTTATAAATGAAAGAGGGGTATTAGAAAAGCTTATATTCGGGACGCCATAACCCGGGCGAAATCCACCATTTTGGAAAATGCGAATGGACCTATGTCTCCGAAACTATTGATCTTAGAGGAAATACTGCAAGGCCAAGATTGTAGACAATTAAACCATATTTCTTTTATGCATAATTTTTATTCGGTGCGGGCAATATTAATAATATTTTTATAATTTATATAATTTTTTTGCAATGACGCATTTTTGACGTTCCCGAGGAAACTTACGTAAATTACTTTCCGAATAAGAATTTTAGAACACCAAATTTCCAACATTTTGATATATTTTCGAACATGATGCGATATCGCAGTCAAAAGTAACACCCATTTTGAATTTGTATTAATTTTAATAACAATTTATTATTTCATTTACTCCAGAGTTTTCATTTTAGCGCAACAAAAATGGCTGTTACTTTTCACTGCGGTATCGCATCATCTTCAAAAATATATCAAATTGTTGGAAAGTAGTTTTCTAACGGCCAATTTCTTGACAAATTCTCGGTTTATTTTTGAAACTCAGTTTTTAAATTATTTAAAACTCACTTCAAATCATTTCCCTAAAACTCGGTCTAAAATCATTATTGAGTTTTAGAACTATAGATCTCGGTTTAGTGAAACTGAGTTCTAACGTGTTTTTTAAATTTTTCTTAGCACCCGGTAGATTGTTTTGACACAAATTTCTGACATTCTATTGACAAATTTAACAATATCTATCAGTTTTGCTTTGGCGGTAACGTTTTTTGGCATTTTATATTTCTGTTATGCTGTCTATTCATTTGAAATAAATACCACATTTTTGAATTTTGTGAAATTTTTTTTATTTTCGGTATTTTAAAATTGGATTTGTGTGATTCTGCGTTACTATTCGTGTTATGATTTTTGAGTATGGTGTACAAAAATGTTATTAGGGCAAAGTGCATCAAAGTTAACATTTTTGGGACAAAAATAAGTGTGTGATGGGTAATGCATGATTTTGCGGAAATCTTTTTGGAACATGGATATAAGTAAAAATAGTGCCTTTCATTTTGATGCAGTTTGCACATGCAACCTTTATGTTTCGGCTTCCTTTCCTTTTAAGTAAAAAATAAGCTCAAAAATCAAAACATGCAAAAACCACCAAATGAAAATTTAAAACCACCACTCAAATAAAAAACATAACACCAATGAGATGCAACAAAATTTGACATCTTTTTATTTCAATTAAATAAACAATGTTTCGTTAGATGAAGCGTCCTTCAACAAATCGTGTGCGTGTCTCAGGTGCAAGTTTAGTGTGTCACGAAATGCAACCATTTGCAAGATCTTATCAAGCGCTGAAAAACAAAAGTTTGTCAACGCATTAAAAAACAAATTAAATTTTTAAAATAAACCTAGTAGATGCACTTCTTGTGTATGGAACTTAAACTAGGTGCGATGTCAAATATGCTTCGCCACCTTCAGTAGGATACCAGCACTGATATTCTGCGAGCTCGCATAAATAAACATAATATGTAATTGCATTGCACAGGTGCTGGTTTTGCAATGAGTTTTGCATAAACCATACACTGCTGCGCAATCTTTGGATATGTTTCAAAATTACATCTATTTTATCAACTTCGAACTGTATAACCCAAACTAATGAATGTATTCATCTTAAATTCATGTGATTAATTTTCTTGGAATTTAACATTGAACATTGCACGATAATGGTACTTGTGTATGTACTTGCCAATTTGTCCCTTATTGATTTTAATTGCATTCCTTTTTAATGTAACAAGCTTACATTTTGAACAATATCAAGTGTTTTGAAGAAATGAAAATATTTTTAAACCGAGTTCTAAGTTCCTAAACCCTCAAATTTGAGGGTCCAAATATAACAAAGTTCTAACTCAAACTAAGATTTAAATCGGAATTATTTTGCCTTAGAACTTGGTGAAGAAATGAGTTAGAACTCAAATGAGTTCTTATTTCTCGATAAACCGAGTTTTAAGGGTTAGAACTTTGTGAAGAAATTGGCCGTAAAGTTTTTATCTGAAAAGTAATTCACGTTAGTTTTCTCGGAATGGCAAAAATATGTTAATGTACAAAAACAAAAATAAATTAACATAACCTTGAAAATATTGCCAGCATCGAAAAAAAAGTGAACGAAAGATCGTTTAATTGCCTACAAGCTTGGCCTCACAATTTTTCCTCTAAGATTAATAGTTTCGGAGATACATGTATGTAGATCGATTCACGTTTTACAAAATGGTGGATTACCCCCGGGGGATGGCTATGGCGTCCCGAAAAACTGGAAATAAGCTTTTCTAATAGCCCTCTTTCAGGTATACAAAATTCAGCTGTCCTATATTTCGTTCCACAAAAAATCTATCTTTCCTGTGCTCTATACATATGATGTGTAGAATTTTATAAGCTAAGAAATTAAGAAATTAAGAAATTTTTTTCAAAAAAAAAAAACTGATCATTGGCCACGTTAACATTGCGCTGAGATATGTAAGCTGTCTCGAATACAGAACCGGATAGGTTAACTAAGCACTCAATTCAACGTTAAATTTAAATTTGAAGTCAGCTGTTCTTGACACTTCGCTGGCTCAATAATTTAATGTTCTATGTTAGGTTTTCATTATTCTGAGATAATCGCTTGTAAAGTCTTAAGAAGCTGATTTTGTGTCAAAATATCATGATTTATTAAAAAAAATACTAAAATATTAAAACGACTAATACTTCATTAAATTAAGGACCAACTTTCTTTTTTCTGTATTCAATATCGATTTAATTAATACTTTTCCATTTTAACATAGAACATTTTTCTAACTTTTTTTGAGTTTTTTGTTAGTTTTATGTCTTACAGACTTAGAACATTATATCACTGAGGGAGCTATATGGAATGCAATGGATAATTGGAAAAAAATGGAATAAAATATGCAGTAAATATGCAGTAAAATTCACAAAAATTAGTTACTGCGATTGTTAGACCATAACAAACTATTATTTATGCTCAAAAACTACATATAAACTACAAAATTCTAGATTGAAGTAACTCAATAGAGTTTTTCCCATTTGCCAATACGGTATGATAATTTAATTTATGGTCTGAATGAACGTTTTAAGTACTGAGAATGTCTAAGAATCTTTGGATAGCTTATGTTTGTTAGGGCTATAAAACGGCCATTGAAGAAAAAAAATGAAAGATACATTTTTTTAAAGTCGACAAAAAGACGAACAATTTGATATAAAAAAAGGGAGCGGGTCAAAATTCTGGATTTCAAAATTCTGTATGGCCAAAATTCTGTTTGAAATTTTTTTGAAAACACTGTATGAGCAAAATTCTATATTTCAGAATTCTGTATTTGAAAATTCTGTAAGTACATAATTCTGTATATCCAAAATATTGTATGTGCAAAATTCTGTTTTTAAAAATCCTGTTTATGCCAAATTCAGTATTTTAAAGAAGAATTACAACAAAAACAACAATAATTTTCTTTTGATAAATGTGAATTAAAAAAATTATGAAAAATAATTCCAGATCACCTCCTAAACGTATTCCCCCAAACAGGAAATGATACTCAAATCAGGTCTCTTTCTCATAATACTACATACATTACGTCGAATTTTCTTATTTTCAGAATCCAGTTTTCCTTTTTTTAATGTGATCCCCAATCTTGCCCTTGCCACCTGGGCGTTTGCGAAATCAGATCCGTTTTGAAATTCAATAAACCATATATTATATTGGGACGTATATTAGTATTCCAAAAGTATATATCCAACTTCACTTCTACAAATATTGAGAAACGCACAACATCGTTTACGAGTGTCCATATACTATCATTAATCTGAATCTAGTATATTTATGCGAATTAAAGTCGTGTTTGTTTTTAAACAAGATTTATACATTCTAATGCCAAGTCTCAATGTTGTTTTGCATCTTTTGAATACTTCCGTTATTTTCTTTGAATTTTAAAAGGCAGGAGAGAGCTCAACTTGATGTCTCCCAGTAGGCATATCATTTTTTCAAAACTGGCAGCAGTTGTAAAATGTTCTAATCTTCAAATCTATAAGCAAATAAGCGAGGTATTGACTACAGCAACAAGCTTTTTATCAAAAAAATCTGTTTTTCAAAATTCTATATTTAAAAAAAAAATCGTTTTGATAATGTAAAAAAGTGCGCACTTTTTTACATTATCAAAACGATTTTTTTTTTTTTAATACAATTTTGAAAAACAGAATTTTGAAATACAGAATTTTGATCATACAGAATTTTAGAATACGTAATTTTGTTCATACACAATTTTGTGTAACCAGAATTTTGAAAAACAGTATTTTGAAATGCAGAATTTTGAAAACAGAATTTTGACCATACAGAATTTCGACCCCAACCCATAAAAAAACCTATTTTTGAATATTATATGACGTAGAACATTAAAGTATTGAGCCAGCGACTTCTCTTCAGATAGCTCAAGCATACGACAATTTTTGGGATAGGTTTAGATTTCTTTTTTTAGAACAGCTGTTTTATCATCAGCTATTTTTTCTCAAGGGATTACAACAACACAAACCAATCTGGATTGCTTGGAATTCACTAAGAACGCAAGGCCATTTTCGAGAAATAGGAAAAATCTGTTTTTTTCCTTTTATCCTACAATGTCAAAAGCCATTGTCCTTTTTTTATGGTATAAAATGCTCAGGATATTAGAAGTAAGCATTTCATCACAATTCAGCTTTTTCAAAGTCAGTTTTGAAGTTAAAATCCAGTTACATATATTTACATACATTATACCGAATTATTTGAACAAATACGTATGTATGTTTTATTTTTATTTGATGTAGAAGAATGTTTGATTCGGTTCGAATTGTTATAATTATAGCTTCCCACTTAACAAAAGCATTTCTAAGTTGTATACCTTTTTAAAAACTGCAAAAACATAGAAAATTTTAACAAGTGAAAACCATTCCTACGAATTTTGTATAAGGTGATTTTCTGATGATTGTAGTTCCTAATGGCCAAATGGTCATGCCAACCAACAGTATTGTGTTTAAATACAAAATAGAGAACATACTCCGTCTATTATTCATTTGTAACCATTTGAGTTATATGAGCAAAAAACAGTCAAGCTCTCAGAGTAGATGCTTATTAAGGGTAGATTATGTTCAAGATTTGTATTCATACCAAAAAGTGTACCTTCTCTGAAAAGTAGATTTTGAGCAGTTCCTTCGTTTTATTTACACAACCTACTGATTTTTCAAAAACTCAATTATAAGCGGGGTGACCAAAAATTAAAAAAAAATAATCTAGTTTTCTACGAGGCACTAGAGAGTCTTACATAGATTTTAGCAAGCGGCTATCAAGGGTTAGTTCTCTCCAGAACAATGAAGTTGGCGATTATGAACCCTTTTGCCTAGTCAGGCAAACAAAAAAAAAGTTTGCTTATCTGAGATAAATTGACTTAGATGAGATTTGATCACGCGATCTTCTGGTTTTCAGTTCAATACGCTGACTCGCTATACAATGTCGAAAGTGAACAACTTTTATGCTCTAATGTTTCATACCATAATGATACATAACAAATATGTATAATTCATATACAGATATTTCACATCCATAGATAAAAGTGCCATACGACAAGAAGCAAAAGAAAAGAAAGAAGAAAGTGTCATACAAAACTGAAATTGCATGGTGCTTATAAAATGTTTGTTTTTAGTGTAGAAGAGACTTTTCTGATGGGGTACCGAAACATGTCCAACAAGTTTTTACTAGGGAGGGCCTCACGAGTATTCGAAAAAAATATTCCTCATCTAAATTACTGGTGCTGAAAACCACCCAGCGCTTGACGAGTATTTCACAAGTTTTCCCCGTCTATAGAATTTGCATACTGAAAACCTACTAGTGCCTTGTCCAAACTAGACAGAAACTTGACCCTGTTGTACTATTTTGTAGAGCAAAAATCACTCGTTTTATTTTCTTTTAAAATAAAGTTCTTTTAATGAATAGTTTTTGAAAAATTAATTTTCAAACTCAAAATTAAAAAAAAAAAAGAAAACTTTTTCCAAATTTTACGTAATTTATAACTGTTTTCAAAATCAATGATTTATTAATTTTTAGTTAAACATTGAAAACCAGATATTTTAAGGACTCTTACTCTTCAATATATTTAAAAATAAAGATAGCTACTTCTTAGTTAAAACAAGAAAAAACGAAGTTGCTGATAAAATTAACCGGTTACTGAAATGATCATTTATGTATTATGTAGCCCAGTTTATCTTGTTTTTTGGTTTTCTTTTTTGTTTCATATCTTGAAAAGTAAAAGTCATAGAGTCATCCGGTTTTTAATGTTCTACTCAAAATTGATAAGAACATTGAATTTTGAAAACAAAAATATTGCTTAATAACGTTTAATGTTGAACAAAATAATTGTTTTTTTTTTATAAATTGTGAGTTTCAAGATTAATTTTTCAAAAACTGTATATTAAAAGAACTTTATTTTAAAAGAAAAAGAAAAAGAAAAAGAAAAAGAAAAAGAAAAAGGAGAATTTTTTAATAGTTTAATTTCAGTTTTAAGTACTTTTCTTAGAAAATATCCCCTCCCTCTTAAACTGGGGGATTAGACCCCTCGTATACGATTTTTATATTGTCTCGACCCACTCAACCCGTGCTATATTTTTGTCACATAACACATGAGGTGAAGCACCCTGTATAGTTTGAAAGCACTAGACATGATTCACCGGATTTGGGTAAAACCCAAAAAATTCAGATGATTTCATTTTTTTTCCAAGATAGTGGAGTAACCCCTTCTAGTAAACCCTTCGAATTTGGTAAGTTAACTATAAACTTCAATCTCGTCACAGAAAAACTGAGCATCAAAAAAAAGCCTAAAATTTGTCAAAATGAGCAAATATGTATAGACGCAATACATTCCTGAAGATTTTATTAACTTAAGATTTACTACCTACCATACGTTATTTTTATATGTTATCTACCTATCTTTGTACCTATCTTCATTGATTTTATTAATGTGTTGTCTTTATTTATGGGTATATATCTAGACAAAAGAAAAACTTACATATTATGTAGGTGTGATCATATATATACATATAATGAAGACATAGATATTTATAATCTAACACAATCGGTTGTTGAATTGTTTGAATTTTTAATTGTTAAGAATACACCCCCAAGGCGAAATTTAGCATTTTTGTACCTACTCATAATATTATTTGTATTTTTCAAAACTTGATTCGACACATAAAAGCTATTGATCCCATTATGTCACAAACAGCTGACTATAGTGTTATCTTATATGGTATCTTATAACGGCGTGTTTTGTTTTTTTTTTTTTTTTCATTAGCATATTTCTTTAACCTCAAAGAGATATCATTAAATTTTTATCATATTTTTTTATCTTCTTCTTGCGTTTATGCATAAATGTCATCATGATTTACATTTTTATTCTCATTGATTTAATTTTGCCATGCATGGAATTAATACTTTCACTTTTTGACAAAAATTTAAGTATAAAAACTAAATGCTATCTTAAATCTGCATCATTAAGCTTTAGTCAATTCCACCTTTTCGATCACATTAAGCATTTCTATCAAAATCATGAATGTAAGCTCATACCTTGAACTATTTTATTTCTTTTAATATTAACACTTCTTTTGATTTTTTGTTTCATTTTTTGTAGACTTTAAGTATTTGTCTTTGCATCCTTGTCACAATCATTATCAAGCCATCGAATGCAACTCTATCGGATTTATTCGGGGGCCAGGAGCCAGCACAGCAACCACAACTACCACAACTACCGCAACTCAGACAATTACAAGAATTCGGTCAATTGGCTCAGCAATTGCAACAGCTAGCTCCAAATCCTGGGCAAATTTTGGGTCAAATTGGACAGTACGGTCCACAGTTGTTAGAATTCGCTAGTCAGGCACAAAAATTCTTTTCTGAAGACGAAAATGATTCATCCCAACAACAATCACCTCAAATCGGAAAGCCCGAAATCCAAATTGGACAAGGTCAAGGACAAGGCCAAAGATTCGGTCCACAACAAGGTCAAAGATTCGGTCCACAACAAGGTCAAAGATTCGGTCCACAACAGCAACAACAACCACAAAAGCAAATACAATTCCAACAACAACAACCAAGACAACAACAATCTCAATCTCCCTCCTTCAATGAGAATAAATTTGGTCCATCACAGTCCCAAGATGGTGGTGAAACCTACTATGGGCCATCAGAACTCGAATCACCACCAGAAGTGGTACATGTTCATCGTCATATTATTGAACACCGCGGTCCATCATCTGGATACGGTGGTGGTTCATCTGGATACAATGGTGGTTCATCTGGATACGGTGGTGGTTCATCTGGATACGGTGGTGGCAGCAGTCAAAACGGTCAGAATGTTCGCATTATCAAGATTATCCACGAGCAAGGAGGTAATAGTTTAGGAAGTGGCTATGAAAGCGGACGCGGCCACGGACAGGGATACGAATACGGAAGTGGTATTTACTAACATGGTAGCAGTGGATGGTACTAAATATAACTTTACTTAGGATGTAAGACTTAGTAGGTTAACTTATTCAGTTTTATGAATTTATTTTATTGATACATAAAGGTGGTTACTTTAATAAATAAATTTAAAAAAATTAAATGACTTGACTCTTCGTTGATCTTTGCTTAGTATACAATATAGAATCTAGCTATGCACATATTACAAAGTAATTTATTCTAATTGAATTTCTATCGTAATAATGATTAAATGAAACTTAAACAACTTCTTAAATAATATTCAAATTCATTTGAATTTATTTATAGATGCAAAATATTAAATAAAAAATTCAACTCAAGATTTCATACAAGTTCATTTAAGGGTTTATCAATTTGATAACCATTATTTTCATTACATCATAAATATAATCAGCAATTAATCGCTTAAATGCAGATTGATCGGTTTGATGGTTGGATGTTGTAGGACGCGGGTAGTCACTGAGTGGCGTCAACACGGCGATGTCCAGTGATGTAACGAATACTACACATCAATTGTGCTTATTTTACCTCCAAGTGGTAACCATCGGGTACTGGTCTCGTCCATCCGGACTTGACTTGCCAAACAAATAAGCGCGAGTGTTGAACAAGAGACAAAAATAGCAACACTATAAATACTCTGTCGGAAATGACTGGCTGTATAAGTCGGCTGAAGTCTTAGACGAGCCCATCAGAAGGAAGGTGTGCGGCGGATGAATTCATCAGAATCAACGGTGTCACCAACAGTATGGACGACAGAGACCTTACGTGAGCTACTCTGAAATATTTAGAGCTGAGGTCTGATGAACCCTTCAAGGGTCAACGGCAGCACTCATATCCCCGTAGTGGGCTACTGGTATCGGATTATCCGGCCTGCTGTCCTAAGGCTACACAAGGATCCGGCCCTCCGGGTCTGGGGGTCGTGTGACGGGTTGGCAACCTACCACATGTAAAGAAATCAACCGCTTCGAATCGGCAACTACAGCCTCGGATAAGGAATGATCAAACGATGACGACTTTTGGCTATCGAACAAGGACAAAGATTGGATTCTGGAATGTTAAAACTCTTCTCGATAACCGCGAAGAAGGCCCTAACAACGCCAGATTCCTCCAACTTGAGAAAGAATTCCTACGGTACAACCTAGACATCTTGGGTCTGAGTGAAGTGAGATGGTTGAGCGCAGGGCAGGTGGATTCACCTTCGAAAAGCACTTTCTTTATTTATTCCGGAAAACCAGTTGGAAGCTCCCGATGTTCCGGCGTAGGTTTAATGTTGACTCCAAAGGCGCGTCAAAGTCTTATAACCTGGAAACCCATCAACGACAGGATATTGACAGCCAGGTTCCAGAGTAAATTAAGAAAAATCACCATCATCCAGTGCTATGCCCCAACTGAGGAAGCGTCGGATGCCGAGAAGGACGAATTTTACAGCCAACTTAGCGCGGTTTTCAGAAGCTCGCCGAATGGAGACATCACTATAGTAATGGGAGATATTAATGCTTAGGTTGGCCAGGACAACACAGCGTTGAAGCACGTTCTGGGTAACCACGGTATCGGGGAACGGAACGACAATGGAGAGCGGTTTGTTGACTTCTGTAACGCAAATCAGCTAGTCATTGGAGGTACTCTGTTCGAGCATAGGATCTCGCACAAGATAAGTTGGTTATCCACAGATCGTCAATGTACAGCGAACTTAATCGATCACTTTGCTATTAGCAAGCGCTTTAAAAATTGTCTTCTCGACGTCCGAAACAGACGCGGTGCTGATGTAGGGTTAGCTCGCGATCACCATCTTATGCTTGCCTACGTTCGTCTTCGAATTGCTTCAGTACATGGAAATCGGCAAAACTTCCTGCGTACACCCAGGTACAATACCGACAGATTACGGGATCCTACAGTGCGCCAAAGATATAAGGACCGCCTCGCCGCAGAAGCAGAAGTCATCAGCATTGCCACGCCAGAAAATGCAGACCAACACTGGAGCAATGTGAAAAAGGCCTTTGCAACTGCCGCAACTGAGTCTGTGGGTATAAGGCAGAGAAGCCAAAGCACATGGCTTTCTGCAGATACATGGAGTAAGATTGAAGAAAGGAACGCGATTAGATCCCAACTTGCGGCTGCCTCAGTAGGTGAGAGATTTAACATCGAGTCTCAGTACCGTAGGAAAAGGAAAGAAGTGCAGCGTAGTGTCAGACGTGACAAAAGGAGGCGCGTAAATGTTCTCGCAGAACAGGCAGAGGAAGCAGCATCTAGGTGCGACAGTGGTACCGTCTACAAGATAACCAAGGAATTGGTTGGAAACAACAACTCCCGGAAACAACACCTCGTCAAGGATGTAGACGGCACCCTGCTAGTTACGGATGAGGATCAGCTCAGGAGATGGAAGGAACATTTTGCTAGCGTGCTCAACCACATAGGCGATAGCGGAGGTGTTCCAGCCCCTAACCCAAATGAGCTATTCGTAGAAACTAGTTCCCGTATTCGCACCTGCCCTCCCAGTTTAGCCGAGATAACATCAGCAATCAAATCCCTCAAGAACAACAAAGCGGTAGGTTTGGACGGAATTCCCGCTGAGCTCTACCAAGCAGATCCACAAACATCAGCGAAGTTGCTACACCCCTTAATAGCACAGGCATGGGAGAACGAAAGTTTCCCCATTGAATGGAAAAAAGGGATGATCGTCAAACTGCCAAAAAAGGGAAATCTTACGGATTGCGGAAACTGGAGAGGGATCTGTGTCCTCCCCGCGGTGGCAAAGATAATGGCGAAAATAATCTTGGAACGAATCAAAGAACAGCTCGATTCTACTCTTGACAAAGAGCAAATGGGATTTCGTGCAGGCTCATCCTGCATTGATCACATCAACACCTTGAGGATCATAATAGAACAATGCGTGGAGTTCCGTTCCCCTCTTCATTTGCTCTTCATCGACTTCGAAAAGGCTTTCGATAGTTTGAATCGAGATTTCATTTGGTCAGCTTTACGTAGGAGAGGAGTACCCGAGAAGATTATCGCCGTTATAAAGGCTACCTACGAGGGTGCATCGTGTCAAGTCTTACACAACGGAAAGGTATCAGAGGACTTCGATATCCATAGCGGAGTTCGTCAAGGATGTTTGCTATCTCCACTACTTTTCCTGGTGGTTATAGGGGATGTCCTTCATGCAGCTCTAGCCGAGCAAGCGCGTGGAATTCGATGGACGATGTTTTCGTTCCTGCAACATCTTGATTACGCTGACGATATTTGTTTGCTCTCGCACAACATTATGGATCTTCACCATATGGTGACTAATCTGGAATGCGAGGCAAACAAAGTCGGTTTGAGGATCAACACCGGGAAAACAAAAATCCTCAACATTTCTGAATCTTCTTCTCAAGTTGTCGTTGCGGGACAGCAGGTTGAAGCGGTGGACAACTTCCTGTACCTCGGTAGTGTTGTCTCAAAAGACGGCGGTGGTACGGATGAAGATGTTAACTGCCGAATCGGCAAAGCTAAAGCTGCTTTCGGCATGCTGTCTAAAGTTTGGAGGAGCAACGTCTACAGTACGAAGACCAAGCTGCGACTGTTCCGGTCGAACGTAGAGTCAGTGCTACTATATGGGTGTAGTACATGGAAAGTGACCGCCTCTGTCACAAGGAAGCTACAAACTTTCGAAAATAGATGTCTCCGAAACATCCTAAGGATTTTTTGGCCGAACACCATCTCCAACCAAGAACTCCTTCGGAGAACGGGCCAAAGTCCTATTGACATCGTTATTAGGAAAAGAAAGTGGCAGTGGATTGGTCACACCCTACGTCGTGGTGCAGACTCTATTGCAAGACATGCAATGGAGTGGGATCCACTCATCCAAGATGGCAGAAGACCTGGAGGCCAGAGAAAATCTTGGCGCAGAACAGTCGACAAGGAATCACAAAAGCTCGGTAAAAGTTGGGGAGAGCTAAAATACATTTCCAGAAACCGAACGAGATGGCGTGTAGCGGTAGTTGACGCCCTGTGCCCCTTAGAGGGGTCAAGGATCTAAGTAAGTAAGTAAGTAGATTGATCGGTTTTATATTTTCCGCATTCGCATAGCCACTCATTGGCGGGTGTCTTAAGGCATGGGCCTAGAAGGACAGGAACCCGCAATTAAAGGGGGACCCATAAACAACATGCAAACAAACCTAAGAGAACAATTTTTGTATGTGCTGTTTGAGGACGAGCATTCTAGAGCTTCATAATTTTTGTTTGAGATTTGTTAGCAGCTAGTTTTTTGCATGTACAAATACATATAACCCACAAAGATTGATGTTTTCATTTTAAATTTAAAAAATGTCTTACTAATGCAATACTGTAAGAATAAAGTCTACAATAAATTTTATTTCGTTTTTGATTATGATGATGATTAGATTAGGCAATGTTTAGGAATAATACAAATTGTTCTTTTAATTTGTTTGAAATGCTTTGATCATTTGTTTTGGAAAACAGTACGATTCATCAATGTTGCAAAATGCAAAACCATCACATAAAATCATAAATCCTGCGATCAACATTTTTGTAAAACAGCAAAAGATTTACGTAAAGACCATACAAAGTTTTTACTTGCGATACAAAGGTACTATTATTGGTAAGTACATAATATGTATTCGTAAAAAAATCGAACTCGAGATTATTATTTTCCCTAACATTGCGATGATAGAGAACGTTAAAAAAGTGGGTCCCGCAATTCTGTCTGTCCTCGCCCCTGCAGCCTAAACGGCTGGAGGGTTTTCTTCAAAGTCATTTTTGACTAATATGCCCACACGTATTTTTTAAAAAAAATTTTAGGACCAAAAATAAATAACGAAAAACAACCGGCCATACATTTTTTTCCGCCAAAAAGGAAAATAATATTTTTCTCAAAAACTGCTTCGAGGATTTTGTTAAAAAAAAAATTCATTTCATTTAAAATAAAGAAATGCTACTTTTTAATAATTTTTTTTTTTATTTTCAAAAATTGGTTATTTGGTGTACCTCCAGTACAACCTTTTTTTTGGTTTTTGATTTTCTCGAAAACAGTCAAGTTGAAATATTACATTTTTTTTTACAGTAGTTAAATCTTAAATTTTTTCTTGAAAATTAAAAAAAAAATCCAAATTTTTTTTTGAAAACTTAATATTTTGAAAACGATTTGGTCAACATTTTTAAAACTAGGTGTACAAAATTTTTTTTATTATTTTGTAGAATACTTGAAAAAATCATGTTTCTAAATTTAAAAATAACGGTACCTTCCATACAAATGTTAAAAACCCGTGAAGAAAAATCCTATTTTCTCGAAAACGGCTCCAAGGATTTTAAAAAAAAGATGTGCGTTTTCTATTTAAAGTATGGTCAGTATTTTGATAAAAAAAATTGTACCAATAACGGTTATTAACGGTACCTGTCATTGGACCGATTTTTTTGGTTTTCAAATTTCTTCTCGTTAGCGGCGACATCGATTTGAACCAACATTTTTGTGCATTAGCTCCTTTACAATTTAAACAATTTTGCATATATAAATTTCCAAAAAAAATTTGTTTGGATTTTTAAAAAAATATTGAATATTTGCCTTAGGAACCCGCAGAACGTTTACTCGTCACAGCTGTTAGAAATAGTTCCGTATAACAGGACGTGTGTCAATTGCGTTTAAAGTGCGTTAAATTTGATCCCATGGCTAAATTTTGACATTACTGAGGTGAATACAGTCATCAAAATTTAACCTGCTCAGGATCTCGTTTGAATTTTAACTAGTGGATAAATTTTGACGTTTGTATTAAACTTCTTGCACATTTGGCGTTTTTCTTTTTTAACTCTGAGCAGATCACAAAACTGTCAAACAAATATTCTATGTTTTTTTTTTAGCTCAGACATATCAGATCCCAAAAAGTGTGTTTCTTTTTTCCATCTGAGCTAGCTCAGCGCTTGATAGATTAGCTCAGAATAAAATGACCTAGCAAACCGAGCGAAATGCTGAGCGAAGCGAACTTCACTTATTTTTTTAGTGATTTGACAGACGAAAGAAATACACACAATTAAAAATTAATTCCCAGTACGGTCGCCCGTCTACTTCAGGTAAACAAAAATTATTTTAGTAACCTATGAAATGACAGTTGAGTGCTCAAGTGTGTTTCATAAACAAATCTGAGCGCTCTGATCATAATCTGCTCAGACCTTTGCTCTGATCGCTCAGCTTCTGCTCAGAGCTTTTTTTAGAGCCAAAAAAGAAAAACGCCAATAACTTACACCATCGACCTATTATACCTGGACTGCTATGATCTGTCCAACAAAAATAGTCAGTACAGGGACGATAGGATGTTTGCCTCTCACTGTGACTGTAATGATTAATGAATGTCAAAAAGTTTGTACTTTTTTAAAGCTCTTATAGGGTTTCCGTAGTAAGCATATAAATTACCAAAAATTTAAGTTGAATTATTTGTTCTCAAAAGCTTTAAAAAAAGCATACAACTGCAAAGCTCCTTACCAAAAACCAAAGAAAAAGCCTCAGCGATATGTATTAACGTAGCAATGGTAACTCTGATTCAATGTGTTTATTTAAGAAGGCACAAAAGCAGCAGCAGTGTGCACTAGCACTTGTATGTGCAGTAGGTATGTTATGGTGGGAGATACGTGGGTTTTAAATAGATTACAAAAACAATTTTTATTGAGCTCATTGGTTATTTTCAGTGGGAATTTCAGTAACAGGCACCAGTGTATTTCGAAAAACTCCCATAAGGCCTGTACTGACTATTTTTATTGGACAGAGTATAGGAGCCAACATCGCGATGGTTCTGTTAATTTAAAAAAAAATCGATACACTAGCGGCAATTTGAAAACGACTTAGTTTGTTCACAGTCAGTGGGTTAAATTTAGTATGTGACTTTCACACACTCTAATTAACTAACGCTTATAAACCAAAATTGGCTTATTAACGATATCCATGATTAATAACTCATACTTTGGATTTTTCGAAAATAATTTGATCAACAATAAACAAATTTGACGATTTCTCAGTGTCAATAATTATGGATTAAAGTGCGGTAAACATTATCAAATCTGTTTGATGTCAAACACTAAACAGTATCAAAAAAATTTGTGAACAAAGAACGTGTTTGTCAAACAGAGAGTAGGTACACACTATTAAACGTGAACAGATTTGTCAAACAGGTTTGATAATGTGTACCCCGCTTAATGCACCTCCAAACCAACGCCAAAGATTCGGTGCGGCGGAGAAACATTGGCCGTTGGCTTGGGCACTCTCATTTATCTCCATGCAAATAAATTTTGACCAGCGAATGTTTCACCTTAAGGCTACGTCCTAATTGGCCCTCATCGCACGATCAAAAAAGGAGCGACGATCGCTGCATCGGACGATCAAAATATCAAACGTTAACAAATCAACAATGTGTCCTAATTACAACATGAACGCGGTCGCTCGATGAAGTAGTGCGGTCGCACATGTTTGTTTTGAAATCGCTCAAGCTATATCACACAAGCTTTTAACAAACAAACCCAATAAGTGTAGGGGAGTGTCCTAATTAGAAATGGAGTTTGTTCGACCGACGCGACGGTAAGTAGCTTGATCGCTGAAAATCAAACAAGTTTGTTTTTGATTGCGCCTAGAAATGGAGATTAAGGAAAAATTAATAAACGAAATTTAATTAAACCCAATTCTATGGGATAAATGTAGTTATTTCGCAATAAAAACCCCGCATCTTCGTTCCTGGAAGTCATTTCTTTGCAAACAAAATATCTATTTTCTAGCTTATTCAAAGAAAATAAGACATGAAACGAAAAAGAAAAGACCAGAAGACCCGTGCTAAAATTCACATTCAATAAGGCTTTAAATTTTAAAATAGATACTAATATCAATTTTACAAGACCTCTTTGTAAACAATATTTGATGTAAGAATGAAATCTTTTTGAATTTTTTGTTCAGCCCCAGCATTCTATCTATCTGGCTCCGCGAAATTAGGCCCCAGGAAATAAGGCCCCAAAAGAAAAAAATGAAATAAGGCCCCAAATTGTGGTATTTTTTCATAATGATGGTTTGCAGCACGATATTTACATTTAAAAGCATTAGTAAGTAACAGAATAGCTGCAAAAAATCGCGCGATTTTTTTTGCAGCTATTCTGTTACTTACTAATGCTTTTAAATGTAAATATCGTGCTGCAAACCATCTATTATGTTACTTACTTACTTATTCTGTTACTTACTGATGCTTTTATATGTAAATATCGTGCTGCAAACCATCAGGAAGTAACAGAATAGCTGCAAAAAATCGCGCGATTTCGTTGCTGCTATTCTGTTACTCCCTGATAGGTTGCAGCACGATATTGACATTTAAAAGCATTAGTAAGTAACAGAATAGCTGCAAAAAAATCGTGCGATGTTTTGCAGCTGTTCTGTTCTTTAATACTTTTAAATGTAAATATCGTGCTGCAAACCATCAGGAAGTAACAGAATAGCTGCAACAAATCACGCGATTTTGTTGCTGCTAGTCTGTTACTCCCTGATTGTTTGCAGCACGATATTTACATTTCAAAGCATTATTAAGTAACAGAATAGCTGCAAAAAATCGCGCGATACAATCCAAGTATTTGTTTAACAGTTTGCGGTATCTTACTAGCTCTGGGTCCCCGATAAGCGGATTTTCACAAATTTTTTTGTGAAAGACAATGTTATTTAGCATTTTCATGTAAATTTTGAAAAGTGAAATAAGGCCCCAAATTGTTTTTTAAAATAAAATGAAATTAAGACCCAAAACTAGTGTTGGGGTCTTATTTCATTGGGGCCATATTTCATTATGAAATTATGCCCCAACAAAAAAAAAATGAAACAAGGCCCCAAAAAATGAAATAGCACCCCAAAATTTTAGAAATTTCGTTGTTTTTAATTTGTGTACTTTTTTTTGGGACTTATTTAATTTTTTTTTTGCCTTATTTCCTGGGGCCTAATTTCGCGGATCCTAGCTATCTCACTGCATTCCAACACTGTGTGATTTCGTCTTCTAAAAGATTCTAAATTAAAGAATTAATAAATATGCTTCTTTCATTCATGCAATCTAGTGATACCTAATAAATGCACTCGGCTTTTTATAACGAGAAAAAAGATTACAAACAACAGAAATATGTAACAAATATGTTTCTCCACCACTCACTCAATGTGCAAGCGAAAAAAGAGGATTATACATTAAAAAAGTAATAAATATGTCTCTTTCATTCATGCATGGTGTTACTAAAGAATGTTTCTCCCCCACTCACTCAAGGTGGAGCGAAAAAAAAGAGAATTTTAAATTACAGAAGTAATACATATTTTTCTCTTTCATTCATTCAATGGGTTAAAAGTGAGGTATTCTTTGCGTCAAATTTTTCATTTATTGAATTAATTAAAATTTCCGAAATTTATAGAAAATAGTGTGGTATAACATGAAGTTTTACCTATTCTAGTGAATTTGACTATTTTATAAGTGAGAAAAAAGGAGTTCGACAACAGAAATAATATACAGGGTGATTTGCATAAGGTGTCACAAAAGGCTAGGGCGTGTAGGTTGAACCTAGACAAGAAAAAAATCGTACGGGAGGGGCAATTTTCAAAAAAAATCACTCAGAACAGAAAAGTTTTTTTTTTAAATTTCATGTTTGAAAATTAACAAATTAATTTAAAAATAATATTAAAGAATAGACTTTTGGCTTTTCAAAATGTTATAGCATAACTCTGTAAGTATAACCGTTATTTTTCAATATTTTTTTTTTCTGTTTTAAGTGATTTTTTTTTGAATATTGCCCCTCCCGTCTAAAGGTGGGAAATAAACCCCCCCTCCCGTACGATTTTTTTCTTGTCTGGGTCCAACCTACACGCCCTAGCCTTTTGTGACACCTTATGCAAATCACCCTGTTTATGATAATTATATATTATAGTTTTCAGTTAAATACTGAGGATAAAACGTTTTCGGCTCCTTCGAGGAATAGGTACCTATGAGTGCAAAGTAGGGCGGCCAGACAGTCCCGACATTTGAACCCTGTCCCGATATCTGTCCCGATTTATAAAATGTCCCGATTTTGTCCCGACTTTCCATTTTTACTTGCTATATAGGGCAAAATTCGAGGTTTTAATCAAAACTAACTTTACGTAGAAGTCCAAAAACTGATTTTCGACAAAAGACGTCCGTCGTTTTGTTTGGCTGTGCGTCCCGATTTATATCGAGCTAGAGCCTTAGCGAATCGGTGGATTTGTTTCAAATTTGGTCTGAAACGTTCTATATCATTCCATAAGAGTGAGATTATATTTTTTTTAGCTTATATGGAACGGTCATACCAAAATTTCGGTTTTATCAAGTTTTCTAAAAAAAAACAGCTGTAATGGGTTTGATAAAACTTCGTAACTACATGTAATCCATAGAACAGTTTTTATAACACTGCATAAGTTCTTGCCAAAAAAAATCGAAGAACTCACACAAATGGTTTGTTTTTTTTTGTGCAAATTACCGGTTTAGACATGGATGTAGTATTAAAATCATTAGTTCATACCACACGTAATATTAAAACCCAAACAGAATTCCCTTGCAATCAGTCAAATTTCGCAAAATGATTTCACAAATTTAATTTGTTCCTTCTTTTCCCATTTAAAAAAAAGCCGGAATGAAATAACGAATGCACTGCACTTATTAACATAATAGATTCCCTTGATATATTCTCTTTTTTATTGCTTTTTAGTGGTCAAATGCTTTAATTATACTTGAACCAGTATCTTCGCGAACGTATCAAATATTCAAAAAATATTTTTAAATATTTGTAAACTGTATACTTTTTTTTTGCCGAATGTTATTTCTAATTCTACGACATAAGGCATTATAAGAAAGCTGTAGTCAATTGATGACATTTCGAAAAACTGCCTTTAACTTGTATCAGAGGTAGATAATCTTCTCAAAATCTTTTTTTTTTTAAGTTAATGGACCGTATTCATTGTCGTTTTAAACTATTATGATTAGTTAAAACTTAAAAGATAACCTAAACATCCATTTTAGCTTTTGTCAATGCACTATTTTTGGCGTTCAATAAAACTTCTATTTTCATAAGTACAGAAATCGAATTGGAATACATTTTTATAATTGATCTTATTTAAACTGTACTGAGTTTAGCAAAACCTCTACGAAAACGCCCAAATAATAATTTAGATAATGAGAATTCCCTGTATTTGTATAGCTACTGCTTTTGCTAATGTCTGTTCCTTTACTGTTAATTTCTGTGATTTTCTGCGTATTTTGTTCCCAAGTTCTTGCAATTTCATTTCTATTATATGAACTTGAAAGAACTTTGGACTAAAAATCGCAGAAATTCAAAGGAAGGGAACAGACTTAATAAATGTATTAAAAAACATATAGGACATGTAAAAGTTACGTTATACGCGGGTTTTTGGTTGTGTATGCTGTTAGTTGGCGTACTTTCAGTTTATGTGCAATAAACAGTACCTTGAATATGAACTTATTTAAAGAAAAAACGGACATTTATTTATTAAAATGTGAATACACTTTTCGCCTATTTTTGTCGAAGTGGATTCTTACAAAAAATATTTGTTTACAAAGAAAGAAATGTAAAATTATTTTCATAACTATAGGGAACATTTTGCGTTTTTTTCCTTTTGCTTTTTTTTTCTATTGAAATTTAACTTCTGGTGGTTGATAATACGAAAGGCTTTAATTTTGTTTGCTATTTTGTGATACCTTAAACAAATTTCACCAAAATTGAGACTGAGCCCCCCCAAACAAAATCCTGCGTACGCTACTGAGCACAATCACTTTATTTCGTTAAATTATCTGTTAAAATTTCACTTGATCGCCTTTTTTCTTATCAATATTGGCACTTGGTGCAATTCCAAAAGAATTGTCGCACGATGGCGTGTTTGCGACCACTTTTGACGCATGGTAGCTCTTATGAACGACCGCTATTAGGACACAAATTTTGGTAGTGCTACCAACAAGCGATGCGACTGGGTAGCGCGACGACTGCCCAATTAGGACGTAGCCTAAAGGTTCTCCCAAACTAATGCGAAACTTTCGGCACGGCACAATAGGCATTCTGTTGTCGCTTTTAATCGGTGAAACCAACTTCAATGCAACTTTTGTATGAGATTGACGATCGACTAGCAGTCCAGCTATACTAGGTCCATGACTGACGCTGTCAAAATGCAATTTCCGCGTTCAAGATAGTATCCAAAGCGATTTGGATAGATTTGTGTAGTTGTCAATCAATCAAGCTATCTGAACATTTTTGGATAAGTTGACACCGTCTCGGATGGGTTCCTTAACGCAAGGAATATCCTTGGGAAATGTATATTTTAAAAAATTCCTTTTAATGCAACCTTTCAATTTTATTCTCCCCCATAAAAACGAATCAAATATTACCAAAATTTTAACGCAACTGACACACGGCCTAAAAGTCGAAATAAAGAAAAACAAAAAAAATGTTTTCAATTTACCTATACATATAGAGTACAAAACAAGAAACTCTATATAGTACTCAATATAAATCGCTAGTTTCATTACCATTCATCAGCTTTTACGGACTTTTTTTTTTATTGAAATGTTAAAAAACTCCTTGTATTTTCTATGGGAAATTTCAGTCGCGCGTGTTACCGTCAACCGATTTCAAACAAGTTTCGCACAAATTTCACCTTGATGATTTTTAAGGGGGCAAAAGAAGTTCCAAGTTTGACAAGTTTGTGTGTATGTACTGTACATGTACATTATAGACTTACGATTCTTCGTGATACCTTTTTTCGTTCACCATATCTCGAGAACCAACAAAGATATCGACTTCAGATAAATCTATAATGAGATATACTTTAATTCATTATGGGGCAACTAAACTTCAAATCGTTGTGTTTTTTGGTGCATTTTAAAAAATTGCAACACTCACAGGCAGTTGACGCCACTAATTTATAAAATTAAAATTGAACATAGAAGACTAGCGCACCACTAAAGGAATTTGATAATTTGTGTGGCAGCCATGGAATGGATATAATTCTACCCAAATACAATGGTGGTAGCCCACTCAACATTCAAGTGGTAATTGTTTCATTCAAAGACTCATAATTAATATGACTGACGGAGCGAGTAATCAAGTTATTTCTATCTACTGTATTGAGAAAATCACTTTCAAATTCAAAAATTTCAAAAAAAAAAAGCTAAAGAAATACAATTTTTCTATTGTTATTGTTTATCTTCGTCTTAAAAATTGAGTAGTATATTGTGAATTAAAGTTCTAAATGCTCTTTAAGTTTTTACTGCCCGTATTAATTCTGAATCGAAGACAACTACTTTAGAAGAAAATTAAAAATAACTGAAACTGGGCTTTTTGCATTAAGAATTTTAAGAATTTAGAACCAATAACCTTTGAGGTCTTTAGAATGTAAAAAAAGTAGACATTATTTTGTTTTAATTCTATATTTAATTCTTAAAGTTTTCTAGTTTGAATGATTTCCCTCGTAACAAACGAGGAAATGTTGTTATGATGTATGTATGTATATAATGTACTGTACATAGACTATTTGTTTGTGTATCCACAATTTCTTACCAGCCGCTTAGTTCTGGGGCTTGATGTAGGTGCACAACTTTAACAATCTGTACGTGTCCTGCGGAACTATCATGACCATGATGGCTATGATAAGATGGTGCTGCTTCTTCATGAATGACCTTAATCACTCGCACCTCTTGCTGACCGGCGTTAGAACTAGGCCCCCAACCACCGTTATCCTCAATTATATGATGATGGACATCTTCAACAACGCCACCGCCGCCGTCTTGTGAAGGTTCATAATGATGTACAACATTAACATTGTGGTCTAATTGATGTTGGGTAGATATGATGGGTCCTTTACCGCCGCCCAAAAGACTCGTAAGCCCTTGTAAACCTTCTCCTAAACCTTCTAAGCCAGCTCCCAAATTGATTCCAGAGTTACCACTCGAGCTACTGCTGCTTACTCTGCCTCTCGAACCACCTCCTGAACCGCCTCCTCCAAGCAGGCCTCCAAGATTTAAAGTTGCGTTAGCAACCGATGCTACGGCAAGGATACACAAAAATGTCTGCAAAAAATATAAACGAAAAAGTATTAAAGATTTTGTGCCTACAAAAAAAGATGTCTGACCATTTGCTGGTTGATATATCTTACCTTCATAATTCCTCGTATTAAACTTAACAACCAACGGTCAAACCAAAGAAATAGAGTGATGTGTAAAATAAAGATTACAACGATATTTATACACAAAATCAAATGTAACACATCAAATGTAAAACATTTCGATCGAATGAATTTTGTAATATGCACAAAGTTGGTCATTACCTTATTGTAAAATGCATCTAAATTTTGAATTTATTAATAAAAATGCTAATATAGGTTACACAGAATTTATAGTCGTACATGATGTAACATCAAAAGTTAACCTGTTTCTAATTGATATTTTCTCATTGATATTTTGTCATTGTTCATAGGAGTGTCTGCACGAGCATTGTATTTTTAGTTTTTATGATTAAAAATGTTAATGTAAATGCTAAGGGCATTTTATACGAAACATATAACACCTACTCGTATATTAACAGGTTGTAAACATAGAATAAGAAAAAAACATAATGTGGGTATCTACTTATGTTGAGTTCAGGACTTCGATTTAAATAACTTCATCGTTTTATTTATAGTCATGTAATCGTGAAAAAGTATTATGCTTTGTTTATTCGCATTATGTAAAGTTAAGTAGTTAAGTTCTATCAGCTCTAAGGATTTGGTTAAATATCACAACTGTCGCATTTTTACTTGCTATAAAAAAATGCACTTCAGAAGTAGCTAATTGGCTAAAAAAAAATAATCATAAAAAGCTTGAACTTGTGTAGAATGTTGAGTATTTAGTACATATTTATTGTGCTCACAAGATGGCTTTTAAAGATTTTGTTATAGTCCAGGCAAATTATAATAATAATTTTAACTATATGCCTGTAAGACTTCAGGTCTTTTAAATGCAGTATCTTAGATTTGATCACATAAGCAAGGCCGGACCAACCATATGTGCAAGATGTGCAAATACACAGGGCGCAAAATTCTGGGGGCGCATTACCAGGAGCAAGAAAATGTAATCTGATCTTGCGCAAACAAATATGTACTGCCATTTACATTTTAACCATTCTTCAAATAATCCCAAAATAACATCCATCATAACCATGCTAAGTTATTACTTGCACACCAACATCACTTTCATTGTTGCATTCAAGGAAAATTTAACTCAAGTTATCGTAGAATTAAAAATCCCAGTAGACCCATGCAAGTTCAATCCTACCTACCTAATTTCCAAATATTTCACACTGTTCGTACAAAAAAAAAAAGAAAAAATCTCAACACAAAAAAGTTCCATGCCACCTCATATGTGCAAGATAAATACTTATTCATACTGAAAACTGAATTATGTGGGCTAGAACGTGCAGGTTTTGTACTATGCACCGTACCTCTGTATGTGACTTCTCATCTTCGAAAAAAAAAACAACAAAATAGGTCTCCGAAAAAGAGAACAGGTAGAGGTTGCTGTGCTACCTACTACTACAAAAGTCAATGGATGTGCAAGTTTTTTTTTTTACACACTGAGTATCGAAACTCACATGGGAAAATATTTAAAAAAAACTTATTTAAACGGAATTATATGGGTCACAGAGTGCAGGTCACAGATAAGCAATAACTAGATGGGAATCTACGGCTGTCAATTCGGTTTGCCTACAAGCTCAAACGTCAAATGGCCGTGGTGAACATCGGATTTTTGCACTAGTGTACGTGCAGACGAGCGTGGTGAAAATCGGATTTTTGCACTAGTGTACGTGAAAAAAAAATCCGAGTTTCACCTCGATTCGTGAACAAAATGGCGGATAATTTAAGAATCCAAGGGTTTGTTTAAATGTGCTAGGTTCTTGTTTGCCTATTTCCTTTCGACGATTGCAGATTAATTTTTTTTTGTTGTAAGGAAGTCGCAAAAAAAATCGTGTAGCCGGTGTAAATTTTCTATATGAAAGATTTGATTTTTGATCTTTTTTTCTAAACAAATCAAATTTTTCTATCACAGATTTGATTTTTTTGTTGAAATGAAAGTTACATTAAGGTTTAACTACATATACCTACCTACTTTTGCAAAAAAGTACAAAAGTGAGAATTTAAAATGTTCGCTAAAGAAACCTTCTTGCAAGAAAACATACAAAAATTGTTTTGACAGAAAACGTAGTATAACTTCTTATTGGCTGTAGAGCTACTAGCGATGTTGTATTTGTAATGCCTGTAAAATCGTACTGTACTAGGGATGGCTTTTGTGATAAAACACGCCTATTGTGTTTTTCCTCAATCAGAATTGACTTTATTGCAGTTTTTGCAATTAAGAACAGATGAGATTCACACCATTGTGGGTGCTTTCTTTTATCCCCATACAAATTAATTCTGGCAGATGAAGGTTTTGTTGGTATTCCAAATGTTTCGCATCGGCTTAGGAGACCATTTTTTGTTGCAACACAATTTAAATTGTGTAAAGGATCTTTCAAATCAACGTTAAAGGCTCTTCCAAACCAATGTGAAACATTAGTTGCGACGAAGAAACATTCGCATGTCAAAATTTATTTACATGGTGATAAATGAGAGTGCCCACACCAACGCGGCGGAGAAACATATGAATTAATTTTGACTGACGAATGTTTCTTCGCCGCAACGAATGTTTCGCATTGGTTTGGGTGAGCCTTAAATCGGAGCGAAACACTCACGACAACAAAACATTCACTTTTTAAAACTAAGTTACATGAAAATAATTGAGAGTAGGTACCCACAATGAAAGCTGTGCGATTTTCCATATGAACCCGATGACTGACAAAAATGTTGTCCACGCATCGGTTTGGGGGACCTTAAATTAATTTCTAAAAATTTACGTCGGAATTTGACCATGATGCAATTCAACCCCTTACGTATAAATTAAAATAATTTCATATATTAAGTGTGTCTGTACCCTAAAACTAAGAATATAGTAGCTGTCAAATTTGCCATGGTGAATTTAATTTTTGTTGATTTCTCGAACCTTATTATTGGTTGGCGAGATTTTTTTATAATTATTGTGCTGTAGAGCTGAAAAAAATTGAAATTATGTTTTAAATTTCATAAACATAATTAGGTCTTTTGCCCTTTGCTATACTCTGCTCAAACAGGGCCCCTTCGGAGGCGACAGAGTTCTACAAAAAGTTCTCATCGCACATCGTCTGCCCAAGTAGCTTTTTGGCGAATTGGAAGAAAGAAACATGAAAGCACCAAAAGATTTTTCATTGAAATTCAAGGACTCGTTCAAGTTCCGCTTGCCATGCGGGCATTGTGCTTGGTGAAACAATTATTTTTTTGTTAATTTATTTTTTAATGAAAATCACAAACACGGGAATACAAATCTTCGCACAGCACATTTATGAAAACAAAAAATGAACTGTCAAACAAATCAAATTCACCGCGTTAAATTGTTGTTGCAGTGCACATCTATTCATCGACACGAAATGAAATTACAAAAACAACAATGTAAACAAATGGGTTTTGGGGGGTGATACGAACGAAAGATTCCTATCTAGGTATTGCTTATCTGTGGTGCAGGTTTTCTTATTGCACACTACTGTGTAAGGCAGTGTTTCCCAACGTCGGGCCCACGCCACACAGGGGGGCAATTTGATATTAAAGGGGGGTAATTTATAGTTATGCTGCATTACACTTCTCTCCGAAAAATATTTCGGAACGTACTCAGGATCTGCTACTGTATTAATCAATTTTACCAACTTCACTTCACTCAATGACACTTGACGACAAATGAGGCTGTGAGTGCAAAAGTGTCGTAACCCACTTTTTGTAATTGGGTTTAAATCGACTTAAACAAGTACATTATGCCTTTCAAATAGTAATGTTATATTTTTGTTGGAAAAATTAGATATTCAGGAATCTTAAACTATGTTTAAAATTATGTATCTCCCTAAGACAAAAATATGAGAGACAAAATAAGCCAATTTTTCAAAATAGGGCTACGCCACTTTTGCACTCACTGCCCAAATATAAATCAGTTTTTTTTACGTTGATTTTTAACCGAAATCAAATAAACCCCAATGCAACCAAATTTGCAAGGGAACTGTTTTATTTCCTCTTCCATCTTCGTATTAACTGAATGTGGATTAAGTTCCAAAATTAGTTTTTTGATAATAAAAAAGAAATTGCCTAGATATAACAAAACGGGGAGACTTAAGACTGAAGCTGAATTGCAGGAGGCATCAAGCGCAAGGGATTTAACTATAATTATGAAAATATTTCTTATTTGTATTTTAGTTCTACATTAGGCGCGTTCAGGGAAGAGAGATATGGGAGATTTTGCTCCGTCAAAAGCTGAGTAAGCGAATCCAAAATTTTTGTCTTCAGTATTTTGACAGCCAAACTGAGATCAGAGGACTGAGATTGTTGAGGCCCTCCGAAATCTCCCCTTCCTGAACTCGCCTATTATACTCGTATGTTTTGAAAATAAACTTACGGTTTACTTAATTTCTATGAAATTCTTCCCTGTGTCAGCTATTCAATTTTTTCACTCGACATTTCAGATTTTGTTAGGTTTCGCTAGGATTTTGAAAAGGTTCTGTGGGGCATGGCACACAAAAGGTTGGGAAACACTGGTGTAAGGGTTAAGTGCCTGCTGCTTACACAGGAGATGGAAATTTTAATAGAATGGAAAAGGTTAAGTTGGTTAGGATTAAATAAATAGCTATGAGTTTTTAATAGAAGTGACGTATTTTGTGAAAGTGTTTATGATAAAAAAAAGCCTTCGGGGGAGAATTAAGAAAAAGGCGAAGGCTTGTTGAGGCCGAAAACAAAGAACAGAGAAAAATTTCGCAAAATTTTTAAAACGCAGATGGGGAATATGTAAGTATTAAAATAAATACTTACGCTCATCCCTGACTGACTGACTGTATAACGCTGCAAAGCAAACAACTTTTTGTTACAAAAAAAAATTAGCTTTTTTACAAAATTCTTTTTTTTTTTTAAAAAAATTTTACAAAAAAAATTACTTGAATTAACTGAAGTTCCTATTTATTTTTTATATGCATATATATATGTAAATATTTTTATATTATTTTGTTTTTTAAATTAATTAATTAATTGATTTTTTTTTTTAATAAAGTTTATATATTTTTTATTTTGTATATGTAATATATATATGTATGTATATATATTTTTATTTTATTTTGTTTTTAATTTATTTACTTTTTTTTGTAAATATGTACTTTTATTACATTTGATACACCCCAGCTGGAAAAATGCCCAGTTTCTGTCTAGTTTTGACATGGCACTAGTCAGTTTCCTTTAGGGAAAATCTAAACGAGGACATCTTATCAAATACACGTCAAGCCCTTGCAATTTTTCAGTAAGTAAAATTTAGACGAGGAAAATGTTTCATACTCTCGTGAGGTTCTCGCTAGTAAGAATTTGTTGGACGTTTTCGGCATCCTATCAGACTAAGCACTATCGTTATTGATACATATGCAAAATTTTAACTAAACAAATTGAATCGATGAATCGAAAAATACAAATTTTAACTTTTATTATAATTGATCAGTTTTGGTTTAAAAATTAAAAGTTAAAAATTTCACGCTCTTGCAAATCCTACCAATATAAATATATTTTCAACGACCCACCCCCGCCAAAGGCTTTTTGAACTTTTCATTAAAATTAATCAAAAATTATAATTTACATTCTTAAACTATATTTACTAAATACCAGATGGTTCATCTCAAGTGGTTCATATCCGGTTGTTTTTGTTGTGGGATGTAGTTTAGATTAAGCGTATTTTTGTACACGATACTAAATCAAATAATAAGAGTATTTTTCAAAAATGACCAGTATTATACTAAATTTGGTTTAATATCGTATTAAATTCATAAAAATTTGCGCTATTATTTTTATTATTCAGGTTTTTATTTTTGATCTGAGTTATTTTACTATCGGATCAAAACCGATACTAAAATACCCTTTTTTATGTTTCTAGCAAAAATATGAATAAATCTAGTTTTTGCTGGTCCGGGGTAGAGTGGTTTTCTGACGAGGCAAAAGGGTTCATAATCGACAAGGCCCTGGTTTCGGGCATTCCTCAGCCATGCTAGGGCCTTGCCAGAATGTTTTTCTGCGCGGAATACTATAAAATAAATTCTTTAATTATGATTGTGACCTTTTATAAATTATAATAATTTCTTGTTTTGTAGGCTATAGGTCAATTGAAACAAATTTTAATTTTTTATTTCGACGTTTCGGTATAAACATACCCGAAACGTCGAATTAAAAAATTAAAATTTGAAGGCTATAGGTCAATTGAAACAAATTTTATTTTTTTATTTCGACGTTTCGGTATAAACATACCCGAATCATCGAATTAAAAAATTAAAATTTGTTTCAATTGACCTATAGCCTACAAAACAAGAAATTATTACTATTATATATAGTAAACATATTTGTTTGTTACTGAGGATTAGGCCTACCGGGGATACCCTAATAAGAAACGCATTGAAAGTCTACCTCCTGAGTAATGTAGAAAAGGCTTATGCATGTGTATCAGTGTATGTGGAAAATATAAAAAAGGGGCGTTTTCTACAAATCTTGCATAGGGCGCAAGTTTGGCTGGGACCGGCCCTGCACATAAGTAATATAAAAAATGAGAATATGAGGTTGCTTTCTTCCGAAAATGTGTGCTATTTGCAGAAAAAATCAAACCGTACAAGAAAGTCCATAATGGACTCCCTGTTTTTGGCTATTTTCCTATATAACTTTGGTAATATGCATCTTAGGAAAAAACATCCATACAAAATTTGTTTGTTATTCAATTTTTTCACAAGATGACATTTATATAAGACTTTCTGATGTTATATTTTTGTTTCTAATAGCATTGAAGCCGGGAAAAAGCTGTTAAAAAAGGAGTAGTTTTGAAACGCTTAACTGACAGCTAAAAAATCGTCCAATTTCTTCTTCGAAAACAGTAACTTGCATGGCAAACATATGGTACACCAGGGCGTATACGTGCTTTTCTTGTTTTAATTCATTTTTGGCGTGTTTTTCTTATTTTTGGTGTGTCAACTTACGTTTGTCATTCAATTTTAATTTTATTATTTTCTTTAAAGCCTATAGTTATTATTACATCAATTCGAAGTGAACTCAAATTTCATTTCGTGAAAAAAAATCTTTAGTTTTATGATTTGAGTAAAATTTCAATTGATGCTTTATTGGCATTAAATATTTAATTGTTAACGAAAATCTACACCATCGAATGCAGAAACATTTAAATTTTCATTTAAGAATAAACTCAAATTGACAAGTAAAGTTTTTTTTGGAGAAGAAACTATTTAATTAGAAAAAAATCTTAATACGCTAACTCTTTCTAAGAATCTGGATGCAAATTATGTGATATAGGTAATACTTATTTTAGAATTGAAAATTTTACAATATTTTGACCCATTTTTGAAGATGAAGTATATCTCAGTCCATATACATAATTTATAACTCCAAGAAGTTGCCCATGTAACCGGGTAAACAAT